>CM060954.1:15609531-15837031 GCA_030765055.1 Mantis religiosa
GACCAAGTTTGGACTTCCGTGCCGAATTACCTCTCTGGACCTCGTAGTTCAATCCAGGGTAGAGCAAACGTTGCATCCACTCAAAAAGTTGATGTCCATATCTCCGGGAAATGACCCTGAAACCAGAAATAGCACCTAAAATTTGAGTGCAGGTGTTTGAACGACTTTGAACGATAAAACTAAAAAAAGTCATACATTTAAATTTATATTAAAATAAGTGTCTGTAAAATACGACACAACGATTTTCAAGGAAATTGCAAATCCCAAAATATTATTTTTATAGAACTTTTGTTAGTATGTTTATTCTTTTCAGAAAATGCACTAATAATTTTGATCATTGAAGGTATTTATAGAATAAATAACATGTATATCTTAAATTATCAGCAAAAAAACATTTGAAGTCCTCTTGAACTGGTTGTCTGAAAATCGGATGTATGAAATCCACAAAATTAAAAAGGTATCACATCTCTTTTATTTTACCATGGTACTTGCTTTTTCTCTTGATTATGCAAACAGGTTGGTGTTGACAGTTCTTTTTTTAGTTTATGTTGTTATTTTTACATAGAGACAGATAAACTATCAGAGATTATAGGTGATTAGTAAAGTTTTAGGACTGGACGTGTTACCTAATGGAGAGAAGCAACAGGTTAATGTGTGAAGCGTTAGGCAGCTGTCGAGGTGCAAACAGTTTGCACCTTGTGTGGGGTGGGGCCCAGCAGGGTGCGGCATCCAGAAAATAAAGGAAAAAAGTGCTTGCTATAATTAAGGTAGTTTGAGATCCATTG
The DNA here is from genome assembly GCA_030765055.1 of Mantis religiosa. Lineage (NCBI taxonomy): Eukaryota > Metazoa > Arthropoda > Insecta > Mantodea > Mantidae > Mantis > Mantis religiosa. Next base: position 15,610,317 of record CM060954.1, read on the forward strand.
TTACTGACTCTGTAACGGCGCATTGTCTTGGGCCTGCGAACAGGGATGGAGAGCAAAAAATTGGCATAATTGCCTCCTTAATGCGACACTTTTCTGTTTCGAGGGGTGTCACAAACCAAACAGAACACATCTCCAGAACATAACTCGAACGTGGAACACTGAGATGATGCAATCAAGATTAAAAGTTGCGATTTTTTCTGCCTACTGATTTCAATGTCACCGCTTCAATTCCGACCCAGCGCGACAACTCATTATCAGTAGATTTACTGGTATGGTATAGGTGTTTGGTCAAAGAAGAAGGAAAAATTATGAAACTATGCATGAGACAGCAAAAAGGATTAGCAAACTCAAATAGTTGGTGGGCAGAGATTTGAGGAACGATGGACTAAATAGAAATGGGAGATACGTTGAGATTAGAGGAAAGGAATAGAGGATGTGGGTAAATTGGTAAAATGCAGAATAGAAGATATAGAAAGACAGGAAATATGGGAAACTCTAGAAAATATGAAATCATTACAATTTTACAAGCAAATGAAAAGAAATTGTGGACGAGACGCATATGTAGATTACTGCAATAGGCAAGAGAGAGAAGGGTTAGCTTGGATGAGAACAGGAACAATATTTCTAAGAGGGATAAGAGGCAGGGAAAGGGGAATTTGTGAATTGTATAGGGGAAATGAAAACATAGAACACTATGTAACAGAATGCAAGGTGATTGTAATATGGAGAAAAAATGTTTGGAAGGGAAAATGGGAGAAAGTAGAGAAGAGGGTAGTAGCTATAAAAGTGTTAAAAAGAGAGGAGGAAAAGAATGTAAGAACTATTCGTCAGTTCTTGCAGAAAGTAAAAGGAAAATGGATAAGAAATGTAAAGAATATAAGAAAGGAAGATGAGGGGAAGAATGGGACTAATTAAGTAACAAGGAGCCATGAAGGTTAAGAGCTACCTGGCAGAGTAGAAGACCAGGGTGTCATGTAAGACAAGGTAGCAACAAGGTAAAGACAAATAAATGTACAGAATATAAGAAAGGAAGATGAGGGGAAGAAAGGGGCTAATTAAGTAACAAGGAGACGTGGAGGTTAAGAGCTACCTGATAGCAGAAGACCAGGCTGTCATGTAAGCCAAGGTAGCAACAAGGTAAAGACAAATAAATGTAAAGAATATAAGAAAGGAAGATGAGGGGGAAGAAAGGGACTAATTAAATAACACGGAGACATGGAGGTTAAGAGCTAGCTGACAGAGCAGAAGACCAGGGTGTCATGTAAGTCAAGGTAGCAACAAGGTAAACACAAATAAATGTAAAGAATATAAGAAAGGAAGATGAGGGGGAAGAAAGGGACTAATTAAGTAACAGGGAGACATGGAGGTTAAGAGCTACCTGACAGAGCAGAAAGCTAGGGTGTCATGTAAGACAAGGTAGTAACAAGGTAAAGGCAAATAAATGTAAAGAATATAAGAAAGGAAGATGAGGGGGAAGAAAGGGACTAATTAAGTAACAAGGAGACATGGAGGTTAAGAGCTTCCTGGCAGAGCAGAAGACCAGGGTGTCATGTAAGACAAGGTAGCAACAAGGTAAAGACAAATAAATGTAAAGAATATAAGAAAGGAAGATGAGGGAGAAGAAAGGGGATCATTAAGTAACAAGGAGACATGGAGGTTAAGAGCTTCCTGGCAGAGCAGAAGACCAGGGTGTCATGTAAGACAAGGTAGCAACAAGGTAAAGACAAATAAATGTGAAGAATATAAGAAAGGAAGATGAGGGGGAAGAAAGGGGATAATTAAGTAACAAGAAGATATGGAATTTAAGAGCTAAGTGACAGAGCAGAAGACCAGGGTGTCATGTAAGGCAAGGTAGCAACAAGGTAAAGACTAATAAATGTAAAGAATATAAGAAAGGAAGATGAGGGGGAAGAAAGGGGCTAATTAAGTAACAAGAAGATATGGAATTTAAGAGCTTCCTGACAGAGCAGAAGACCAGGGTGTCATGTAAGGCAAGGTAGCAACAAGGTAAAGACTAATAAATGTAAAGAATATAAGAAAGAAGGATGAGGGGGAAGGAAGGGGCTAATTAAGTAACAAGGAGACATGGAGGTTAAGAGCTACCTGACAGAGCAGAAGACCAGGGTGTCATGTAAGGCAAGGTAGCAACAAGGTAAAGACTAATAAATGTAAAGAATATAAGAAAGAAGGATGAGGGGGAAGAAAGGGGCTAATTAAGTAACAAGGAGGCATGGAGGTTAAGAGCTACCTGACAGAGCAGAAGACCAGGGTGTCATGTATGTCAAGGTAGCAACAAGGTAAAGACAAATAAATGTAAAGAATATAAGAAAGGAAGATGAGGGGGAAGAAAGGGGCTAATTAAGTATCATGGAGACATGCAGGTTAAGAGCCACCTGGCAGAGCAGAAGACCAGGGTGTCATGTAAGGCAAGGTAGCAACAAGGTAAAGACAAATAAATGTAAAGAATATAAGAAAGGAAGATGAGGGGGAAGAAAGGAGCTAATTAAGTAACAAGGAGACATGGAGGTTAAGAGCTACCTGACAGAGCAGAAGACCAGGGTGTCATGTAAGACAAGGTGGTAACAAGATAAAGACAAATAAATGTAAAGAATACAAGAAAGAAGGATGAGGGGGAAGAAAGGGGATAATTAAGTAACAAGGAGACATGGAGGTTAAGAGCTACCTAACAGAGCAGAAGATCAGGGTGTCGTGTAAGACAAGGTAGCAACAAGATAAAGACAAATAAATGTAAAGAATATAAGAAAGGAAGATGAGGGGGAAGAAAGGGGCTAATTAAGTAACAAGGAGACATGGAGGTTAAGAGCTACCTGACAGATTAGAAGACCAGGATGTCATGTAAGACAAGGTAGCAACAAGGTAAAGACAAATAAACGTAAAGAATATAAGAAAGGAAGATGAGGGGGAAGAACGGAGCTAATTAAGTAACAAGGAGGCATGGAGGTTAAGAGCTACCTGATAGAGCAGAAGACCAGGGTGTGATGTAAGTCAAGGTAGCAACAAGGTAAAGACAAATAAATGAAAAGAATATAAGAAAGGAAGACGAGGGGGAAGAAAGGAGCTAATTAAGTAACAAGGAGACATGGAGGTTAAGAGCTACCTGGCAGAGCAGAAGACCAGGGTGTCATATAAGTCAAGGTAGCAACAAGGTAAAGACAAATAAATGTAAATAATATAAGAAAGGAAGATGAGGGGAAAGAAAGGAGCTAATTAAGTAACAAGGAGACATGGAGGTTAAGAGATACCTGACAGAGCAGAAGACCAGGGTATCATGTAAGACTAGGTAGCAACAAGGTAAAGACAAATAAATGTTAAGAATATAAGAAAGGAAGATGAGGGGAAAGAAAGGAGCTAATTAAGTAACAAGGAGACATGGAGGTTAAGAGCTACCTGACAGAGCAGAATACCAGGGTGTCATGTAAGTCAAGTTAGCAACAAGGTAAAGACAAATAAATGCAGAATAAAGTTGTAAATTGTAAAATTTTGGAATATGCACACAATAAATCATATCATACTGGAAACTGAAATTCCTGCGGGACATAATTACGCCACACCGGTGGAGCAGATATAGCGTCAATTGACACCGTTCTAGAAAATAAAATATTTGTTTATTTAGAATACTAGTTAGATCCATATTTAAGTTTCCCACCCTAAACTGATTTTACATGCAATACTTTTCAAAAATTAGTTTTCTGAAACAAATAACGATCTTATATTAAAATATATCGATTTTTAGGTTATTTTAAAATACAATGAAATGTATATCTTTAATTTTCTTGGAATGTCTTTAGAAAAGCCCTCATTCTGAATGACTTGTCAATAACCTTTGAACTGTAAGACTCTCGTTAAAAGAAACAATTTATATTCAGCACAATTTATAGTGTTCCTATCCTATACATTTTTCTCAAATGAGAACAAGTATTCATTGGTTATCCCTCGGCCATACGTAAAGAACGATATTTCATAGCCGTCACCTAGTAACAAGTTTTAAAACATTCGACTTTCACTTAAAGTCTACTGTATTCCCTTGTAACTAAATAAGATAATGTTTATCTTGAAGTAATTAGAGCAACAAGTGTTTGTACAAGAGTAGAGAAAGTCATGTGTACATCACATAACGTCCAGCTGTTTAAAACATTTGACTATCACTTAAAGTCTACTGTATTCCCTTGTAACTACAATAAGATAATGTTTATCTTGAAGTAGATAGAGCAACAAGTGTTTGTACAAGAGTAGAGAAAGTCATGTGTACATCACATAACGACCAGCTGTTTAAAACATTTGACTATCACTCAAAGTCTACTGTATTCTCTTGTAACTACAATAAGATAATGTTTATCTTGAAGTAGATAGAGCAACAAGTGTTTGTACAAGAGTAGAGAAAGTCATGTGTACATCACATAACGACCAGCTGTTTAAAACATTTGACTATCACTCAAAGTCTACTGTATTCTCTTGTAACTACAATAAGATAATGTTTATCTTGAAGTAGATAGAGCAATAGGTGTTTGTACAAGAGTAGAGAAAGTCATGTGTACATCACATAACGACCAGCTGTTTAAAACATTTGACTATCACTTAAAGTCTACTGTATTCCCTTGTAACTACAATCAGATAATGTTTATCTTGAAGTAGATAGAGCAATAGGTGTTTGTACAAGAGTAGAGAAAGTCATGTGTACATCACATAACGACCAGCTGTTTAAAACACTTGACTATCACTTAAAGTCTACTGTATTCCCTTGTAACTACAATAATATAATGTTTATCTTGAAGTAGATAGAGCAACAAGTGTTTGTACAAGAGTAGAGAAAGTCATGTATACATCACATAACGACCAAAACATTTGACTATCACTTAAAGTCTACTGTATTCCCTTGTAACTATAATATAATGTTTATCTTGAAGTAGACAGAGCAATAAGTGTTTGTACAAGAGTAGAGAAAGTCATGTATACATCACATAACGACCAAAACAGTTGACTATCACTTAAAGTCTACTGTATTCCCTTGTAACTACAATAAGATAATGTTTATCTTGAAGTAGATAGAGCAATAAGTGTTTCTACAAAGTAGAGTTTGTACATGAGATTTTTTGATGATAATTTAAAGTAAATATTTGTTGGAGAGGAGGCCTGTTGAATTTCGGCTATAGTTTTATACAATGGGGCGTGACGTCACGTGCCGTAATCCAATCCCGAGTTGGCATCCTACTCGTTACCGCGTGTTGTAATTAATTAACTGTAGAGGGAGCAACACGCCTACCGGTCTCACACTTCTTATAGAGCCTCTCGCAAAGAACTCACTTGTTATGAAATGTATTTTATGTGACGTAATTATATCTTAACGCAGTTTCAGGTTTTGCTTCTGATCTTCCACATGCATAACGCTCTATAAAAATATGATGTCACATGATTTTCTCTACTCTAATACAAATAAGCATTATCTTATTGTTAATTTAATACCCGGATCAACCTTGGCTAGGGCCAAGCTGAGTTAACGAATATCCGGATTATCCATAGAATGACGGAAAAACGATAAAAAATGTAAAACATCGCCGAAATTACTATCGGCTAACTTTCTGCTAAAAACAGATAATCTATCATTTAAGTTAATTGATGGAAATTAATCTTTCCTTCACACCTAGTCGTATATAGGCTATGGTCTTGGATAGTTATTTAAACTGAAAAATTAAATGCCATGTCAGGGATTTGAGCCACGGATCGTCTGGTCACAAACGGTGTATCTCGAATGCCAGAGCCCCTGGTGGTCTACCGGGTAAATATGATTAAACTGGAGAATTTAATATCATGACGGCATGTTGACCATGGTAAGTCAATGGGTAAGAGCAACTGGACGGAAACCAGTAGATCTGTGGTTCTAATCCTGGATATGATGTTGAATTTTTAGTTTGACTATGCATAATCTATGTACAGTAATAATCTATGTATTTGTACTGTATTACAAACAAGTCGGTAGTTAACACGGTAGTGAGCTTCTACTGTCTCAGTTTAGTGTATCACTTACGAGCAACGTGTAACTAAATGTTTCTGGGTGCGCACAATTCCACGTTGTGGACGCCAATTTGAAGCAATAATTTAATGGCGAGCAAATAATTCGGCGAGCAATGAGGTTTCTCTCAGGGTATGCGTGGGTGTGTGTGAGAAGAAGATTTTAATAACACTGGAATACCCGTTTCCAACTTATTTATTTACTGCTTGTTCTTTTAAAACATCGAAATGAAAGTTGCCGACCAAGGGTTACCAATCTCTGTTTAGAGTTACTGACGGCAGAATGTTTATTGCTCGATAAACTTTATTCTTTCCTCACGTACATATGAACCGACAAATATCAAACACAGAACAGGTTGACCGCCCTAATAGGCTTCACGCCTCGGACTCTTCTCATCGGCCTCACGCCGAAGACTCCTCTAATGGCTTCCTAGCCACGAACTGCCCACATCGGCTCCACGCCGAAGACTGTCCTCCATGACCACAGCTGCGTGTGTGGGTGTATCATTTTCCCTTACTGAAAACTCCTTTTCAACCAAAGTCCCTTTGTGGCTGTTTTGTCGCCCTTGTAAATGATCCAAAGAATTCCCTATTCATACAAGTCAAGTGAGCCCCTTTAGAAAACTGCTAAGGACGCTGTTTCTTACATTGCTTTTGTTATAACACTTTCTCTACAACTGCTGGACTCAACTGGCCTTGCCCTTGTCGTAACAAAGAACCAACATTCCTTTGACATCCATCATGATTCTTTACTTCTGGCAAACCTTAATTTCGGTATCAAGCGTTATCTAGAATCCGCTTTAACATTAGAAGTTCATTTGGCAATATTTCCGCTTGAATCTCGAAATAAAGCATCAATTTCTCTATATTTGCTAATAATTGTACGTGAGTCATAACTGCAGCTGGTTCAACAGTACTGTTTGAATCTGAATACTCTTTATTTTCATTTATAGTAGCCCTACATGGTACAATCACGCCTTCATCTGTATTCGGTTTATGACCTCCGTCATTGTCAAGGTCTACTTCATCAACATTGGAACAGCCATCAATATTTTTAAAAGTGTATATAAAATCTTGATGGAAATTTGATGTCATGTCGGCATGTTCGCCATAGTAGCTCAGTAGTTTAGAGCAACAACATGGAGAACGATAGATCCGTTGTTCAAATCCCGGCTATGTCATTGAATTGTTCAGTCTGGTTCTACTTATTCAAACCTTAGCCTACACACGGCTAGTGTAAAAGAAATTATTTCCAACAATTGACCTGAATAACACTGTGGTTTAACTATGAAGCCTGGGACGTAAGTACTTACAGCATAGTAAGTCGTCACAAAGGGTGCGTGTCACATAGCATATGAGAACTCCTAGTGGACTACCGGAAAACATACGATTCAGTTGAAGAATTTAATGTCATGTCGACATGTTGGCCATAGTAGCTCAGTGGTTTAGAGCAATCGCACGAAGAACGGGAGATCCGTGGTTCAAATCCTGGCTATGACATTAAATGTTTCAGTCTGACTCTATTTATTCAGATCTATTAAATTTTCTTCCACACTTTTTTTTCTTCTCCTTCAATCTTGCTTTCTGGCAAGTCGCACACACCAGGCCACAACCTTTTCCATGATTTATTGAAGTTTGTCTTCCAAGTTGATCCGAAGCAGATGGGATGAGTGCAATGAATTCGCCCGCTAGCAAGAGAATTCGAGTATTAGGAATTTATCGTTTGTAAAACAAGACCTCATTTACTAGGCAAAATAACATAATTTTGGTTTTTAAAACTGTTCCAGGTTATCGGGATATCCGTGTCAAAAGTTCCGACTTAGTGAGCTTTTACTGTACAAGGGAATGTAGGCCTTAAGTGATAGTCAAATGTTTTTAAACTGATTGCTAAGTAACGACTTTGAAATGAAGTTCTCTTTGTATACCTGAGAGGTAAACAAATGAAGAGCAATTTCCTGTTTGAGGTATAGAAAATTCAAACTCATAAGAACGAATAATTCGGAAACAGTTTACTACACACAAAAATGTATTCGACATAAATTGTGTATTTTTATGAGATCTACATTTTTATGTAGTAAGGTTTTGTCTATCTCTTACAATTTACCAGTTATAGGAAAGTTATCGAGAATTAAGAGTACATCTCGAAGACATTTCCAAGGGATTAGAGATAGCGTGAGCCATTTTTGAGAAGTCAAAATGTTGGGGAAACGTTCCACGTAAAGGGTAGTCTGGTAGCGGAATTTTCTTGAAAATTTCGTGTATTGTTGAAAAGGTTGTTGGACTTACAAAGCAAGTTTATTATTTAATTAATTCTTTATTTTTGGGTATTGTATCCATTTAATTTTAAATGATTTTTTTTTAATTCGCGGGACCTTGAAACGTGTATTTCGGTTTCGAAGTATTCGATGGAATGCAATACCTTCTCTGTGTACGAGGTAGACGAATTAATAAACGAAAGTGAGTAGAAAATATCGTATGAATGTAACAGATTGGTTTTGGTAGAAGTAGAGCCAAAAATAGCGTTGCTTCTTCGTTAATTGAGCCAGAGTAATCGAAAGCGATGCTCTCGGAAATATTTGCCAGAGTTTAATTTACGCTGTTGAACCCATCGTCCCAAAAAGCGCTCGGCGCGGGGAAGGGGGCATGTGTTAAATGTCTTCTTTTTTCCGGCCCGGCCGGTTTTTGGCGGCGCTTTAATTCCGCGAAGTGTCGCCAAAAGTCGCCGCAGCCACGTGACAGCCGCTGTTGTGCGCCAGTTCGTGCTCGACCAAGAGGATGACACTGGCACCCGGTCCCGTGGACGTCCCCCGTCACCTCGAATCGCGTCGCGACCTGCCATATGGCTGCCGGTTCTTGCATTCTTTTGCGAGCCGGGAAGGGGGAGAGGTTTTCTAAAAGCAATGGACGTTTCGGAAAGCAGATAACGTTCTTCTTTTTGTACATCTCTCCTCCCTCTCGCTGTCTGCCACTGACATCTGCCGGACTTTCGCTACCGTCATTTGTTTGGTTGCCACGATCGGATATTAATGCATTCAACTTTTATAAATAGTCACTTTATTGCATTTGCATGTAAATTTAGAAACGTGGCACATACAAAACACGGAATAAGCGAAAATTTACTTTCATTCTCTGTTTTTGTATTCAAATACAAAGCTTAATATTGAAATATTAACTGAAATGCATAGTTTGAAATGCCATAAATAAAAAAATAAGTATTTTTAGAAAATATATCTAAATATATCTATAACTAAGTGAAATACCAAATTTGGTATTAATGTTCAGCATCTTCAGGGATACGACATTACAATTTTCAAGAAAGTGCCACACATTCTTTAATTTTTTTTTTTTTTTTTTAATTTCTCTAAGTATTTCGTTTCAAAGACTATAAGTTCAAGATATTTTTTAAGAAAAACAAAATATCTCGCATTTACTAGGAATGTCCTCCGAGGACCTCTTACTTCGAAATAATTTTTGTATTGCTTACTACACCAAAAATTTAGATCTTGTCAAATTACACAAGTTAGCTATGTCAAATATATTTTAGTGCACTATTGGCGAGTTATTTGACTCAATTTTCTAATACTTATATTTTTTCTCAAATGATAAGTCATTATTACACGTAATATTTTTCGGCACCTTGATTTTTCAAAAGGATTATAAGGATTCTGGTGAAAAGACCAGATGGTTAAAATATTTTCATAACAAATCAAATGAACATCTTGATTGCCCTCGAGAGTCCTCTTTGTTCTGGATAAATTTTGTATGACTTGTAGACTGTAAGAAATAGATAATGCAACTGTCATTAAAACGCAATATTTATCTTACATACATTTGTATTGCATAAACCATTTCCGACATATTCTTTGCTATCGTCTCGAAATTTACAGCTCTTATCTTTTCACAAATTTCACATATTCATTTTTCTATCTCTTGGTCATAAACAGAGAACGGAATGACAAAGACGTCACCTAGACAGCCAACTCTTCAAAAAATTTGACTATCACTTAGTCCTCTATCACTCCTCTATCTACTTCAAGATAAACATTATCTTATTGTAGTTACAAGGGAATACAGTAGACTTTAAGTGATAGTCAAATGTTTGAAACAGCTGTCGTTATGTGATATACACATGACTTTCTCTACTCTTGTACAAACACTTATTGCTCTATCTACTTCAAGATAAACATTATCTTATTGTAGTTACAAGGGAATACAGTAGACTTTAAGTGATAGTCAAATGTTTTAAACAGCTGGTCGTTATGTGATGTATACATGACTTTCTCTACTCTTGTACAAACACTTATTGCTCTATCTACTTCAAGATAAACATTATCTTATTGTAGTTACAAGGGAATACAGTAGACTTTAAGTGATAGTCAAATGTTTTAAACAGTTGGTCGTTATGTGATGTATACATGACTTTCTCTACTCTTGTACAAACACTTATTGCTCTATCTACTTCAAGATAAACATTATCTTATTGTAGTTACAAGGAAATACAGTAGACTTTAAGTGATAGTCAAATGTTTTGGTCGTTATGTGATGTATACATGACTTTCTCTACTCTTGTACAAACACTTATTGCTCTATCTACTTCAAGATAAACATTATCTTACTGTAGTTACAAGGGAATACAGTAGACTTTAAGTGATAGTCAAGTGTTTTTAAACTGATTGTTTAGTTGAGGAGTTTGAAATTCCATTATCTTTGCATGTCCAAAAGTTTAAAGAAATGATTAATGACCTTTCATTTAGTAAATGTATTAGTATTGGAGATTTAAAAAGTAATAATAGTAATAATAACAAGGAATATTTCAGTCGTGTAATTCTACATCAAAAGGTATTTGACGTAAGTAATGCAAGTTTACAAGATATGTTTTTTGTGTAAACATTTTTTTTCTATGGGTTATAGGTGATAATTTATGAAAAGGTAATTTAGAGTGAAAATATTTTCACATTTTGTTACTAGGAAATTCAAGATATAAATTTTATTTGTCATGAAAAAAAATCTTAGAGATGAAATTATTTTTGCGAAAAGCAAAGTTAAGGAAAACATGTTATTGAAGTGGGTGGTTTGGGGTGAGGACATTTTCTTGCGGAGTGTTTATTTATTGTTTTTTACTAATTTGGCGAGTCTCCATATACTGAGAGCATAAATTTTGGTAAAAACGTAATTTTTTAATGCTTAAATTTTAGTTATTATTGACTTCGAAGATTGGAAGTCAGATTTCAAGATCATTTTGAATAAAAGGAAAGTAATTCACAAACATTCAGTTTAGATCTTTGAAATTGGTAATATTTTTATTAAGTTTGCGTAAATATATCTTTAATATGTAGTCATATTTTGCAATAAGTACACTATATGTTTACTTTAATGGAGAAAATATATTTAAAAAGGATCACTTATGCTAGATATGGAAATACATGCAGAGAAAATTCTATCAAAAATATTCGAGAACGATGCGCGTAAATATCCAAATGTTCTGCTCATCGCAATGATTTTGAAATAAATCTGAGTTATTAGAGCAACAGGTGGCAGTTGATGGCTGCACATTTATTCATCCCATTTCCTTCACTCGCTCTCACAAACCGGACAAGACCGGGACTTGGCAAATGCATCCATTTCACAGAGAAATGTGAAAATCATTGTTTCCATGGTTACGGCTGTAAGTCTGGCATAGGACGACGCAGTCATTTGTTAAAGGCTTAGGAACACTCAGGCGTGAGGTCGCTGTTCGATTCCACTGATCGACCTTGCTGAAGTATCCGGGTCCAGGCGCTCGCAGGGGCAGTACTTGTGACTGAAGCGTGTTTGTCTTACGAGTAGAAAATTCCACGATATAAAATAATTTACTTGCAAGTCATAAAAGCACAAATTTTGAGAAGTCAGTTCTCTCTTCTGTAGTATCATATATTTGCATGTATACTTTTTTCTTAAATTATTATGTAATCTATTGTTTTGTAATTATTATTACAAACATATTTCTTTTATGCATTTTGTATCTGTTACTATGTTAATGTCTTTCTGTAAATATGGTGAGTCCATCATCTTGTACAAGATACAAAGGATCAATAAAGATGAATGAAAATTTATATTGAGGAATTAATCCTTAACGAATTAATTCTTTTAAATACATTACTCCGGTATATGGATGATTTTTAATTAATTACAGCCAACTGAAAAATTCAAGTCATGGCCGGGATTTGAACCACGGATCTACTGGTTTCCGTTCAGTCGCTCTAACTCCTTGAGCTACCATGGCCAAAGTGCCTTCCTGACATTAAATTCTTCAATTGACTCATTATATTTCCCGGTAGACCAGTTAGGGTTCTCATATTTGAGACAACCACTTTTGGCGACTTACTATTGTAAGTAATTAATTACCAGGATTTCTATTGCTGATTATTTATAATGTAAATTTATATTGAGGAATTAATCCTTAAAGAATTAATCCTGTTAAATACATTCCTCCGGTATATGGATGATTTTTAATTAATTAAAGCCAACTGGAGAATTTAATGTCAGGAAGGAACTCCAGGGGTTAGAGCGACTGGACGGAAACCAGTAGATCCGTGGTTCAAATCCCGGCCATGGCATTGAATTTTTCAGTTGGCTGTAATTAATTAAAATCATCCATATACCGGAGTAATGTATTCAAAAGTATTAATTCTTTAAGAATTAATTCCTCAATATAAATTTACATTAAAATAATGAGCGATAAAAATCCTGATAATTAAGTACTTACAATAGTAAGTCACCACAAGTGGTTGTCTCATATATGAGAACCCTAAGTGGTTTATCGAGAAATATAATGAGTCAATGGGAGAGTTTAATATCAGGAAGGCACGTTGACCATGGTAGCTCAAGGGATAGAGCAACTGGATAGAAACCAGTAGACCCGTGTTTCAAATCCCGGCCATGGAATTGAATTTTTCAGTTGGTTGTAATTAAAGATGAGTGAATTGAATATAAAAAAATGAATACCATCTGCGCTTGTCGCAGTTGTAAATTATGTTTCTGTTATAATTGTAAATAAACATTTCTTTAGCACTAGCCATTTTCGATAAATTAGCTGTTAGAATTAGTCTGGATTTCAAAATACTTTATTATACTTTTTAATTATTCACTTGTTTCTGGTGGAATGAAAGCAGTATATAATTGGAAGGCTACCACTTTTTAAACATATGACTATCACTTCATTTCCTTGCATTCCTTTTGTAGGAAGGGTGCAATGATGCTACTTCTTCTGGAAGGTAGAAAACTAATACTTGATAAGTATATTTTGTAGAAAAACGGATAGAGAAAGCCATGTGAACGTAACGTAAGGTATTTCCACGGTTGTATCGAGGGCTGAGAAGTAGGTATATGTTCAGATATTCATCTCCCAGCATTAGAATTCTGAAAGCAGGCTTATAAAATGTTCGGTCGAGAGATCTGAATAGCGATACATCGTTTCAATTAATCGATTACTCGATCTCTGGGTTGCCCCTCGCGTAACAAAAGCAAATTACCCAGCCTCCAGTTGGCCATAATTTTTGTATTTTGTCAGTAATAATGAATTATTACACGGACCCAAAACCTGCCCAAGGTCACCTCGAAAAGGTGGGAGCAAGAATCTAAAACAAAGGAATATGACTGAAAAATGTTATCGGCCGAACAAAGAAATATTGTATCCTCCCACGCGATCTTCACGGAAAACCAGTTCTAAGTAGATCTGTGTATCCCTACTCACTCTGCTACACTAGGTACTAAGTCATTGCATTCCACCCAAAAATTGTTACTGAGATTTCACTGAAAATATCACGTTTTGAGGTCCTCTTTTTGTATTCAAATTGAGCATCTTCAAAGATTACAGCACGAAAACTTAAAAAAATAGTCGAATAATCACTTAACCCCAAAATACGCTTTACCTGGAATATTACGATACATTTTTGGTTTTCTCAAAAATGGCTCAAACAATTTTGTCTAAAATATAATATATATTTAAAGTATTGTATGATAAATGAAATGTTATATCTTGAATTTTCTGGAAATGGTCTCAGAACTGTTCTTCATTATTATACTTTCACACAACTGGTAACACATTCACATAATAGATACAATATTACTATCCAAAAATACAGAGCTCGCTAAAATAAACAAGTTACCTATATCAAATTTACTTTCCTATAGAATGAACCATTTCCGATATATTCCCTGTTATTTGTTTGAATTTTCTAGCATTCATACTTTTCTCAAATTATAAATCGCTATATATTTTGAGAACGAAATTTCAAGTCATCACCATAGAAACAACTGTTTAAAACTTTTGACTATCATTTAGAGTCTACTGTATTCCCTTGTAACTACAATAAGATAATGTTTATCTTGAAGTAGATAGAGCAATAAGTGTTTGTACAAGAGTAGAGAAAGTCATATGTATATCACATAACGACCAACTGTTTAAAATACTTGACTATCACTTAAAGTCTACTGTATTCCCTTGTAACTACAATAAGATAATGTTTATCTTGAAGTAGATAGAGCAATAAGTGTTTGTACAAGAGTAGGGAAAGTCATGTATACATCACATAACGACCAGCTGTTTAAAACATTTGACTATCACTTAAAGTCTACTGTATTCCCTTGTAACTACAATAAGATAATGTTTATCTTGAAGTAGATAGAGCAATAAGTGTTTGTACAAGAGTAGGGAAAGTCATGTGAACATCACATAACGGCCAACTGTTTAAAATACTTGACTATCACTTAAAGTCTACTGTATTCCCTTGTAACTACAATAAGATAAGGTTTATCTTGAAGTAGATAGAGCAATGAGTGTTTGTACAAGAGTAGAGAAAGTCATGTGTACATCACATAACGGCCAACTGTTTAAAACATTTGACTATCACTTAAAGTCTACTGTATTCTCTTGTAACTACAATAAGATAATGTTTATCTTGAAGTAGATAGAGCAATGAGTGTTTGTACAAGAGTAGAGAAAATCATGTGAACATCACATAACGACCAGCTGTTTAAAACATTTGACTATCACTTAAAGTCTACTGTATTCCCTTGTAACTACAATAAGATAAGGTTTATCTTGAAGTAGATAGAGCAATGAGTGTTTGTACAAGAGTAGAGAAAGTCATGTGTACATCACATAACGGCCAGCTGTTTAAAACATTTGACTATCACTTAAAGTCTACTGTATTCTCTTGTAACTACAATAAGATAATGTTTATCTTGAAGTAGATAGAGCAATAAGTGTGTGTACAAGAGTAGAGAAAGTCATATGAGTGCAACACATCAGACCCCTTTTTTATTTAAAATTTCAACACACACACCATTAAAAGGTATGTTCACAGCACTTCATTGTTATCAACTTTGGTTTCAAATCCATCTGGAAGCCCAAGAGTCGTCACCATGGATACAGCATTGACCCAATGCCTTGTGAGTTCTTTTCGTTTTCATAAATTAAAGTTAAAACGAAAAATAAAAGAGTACAACGTTATAAAGACCTAGTTTGTCAACTGTTCTATTGTTTTATGGACTGGCTCTATCCAATGTGTTGCTATTAAAAGGAAATCTCTTGACAAAAATATAGTTTTATAAATTTCATTTATTTAAAAGCTGATAACTGAAAAGAACATTAAAACAGTGGTTGCGATGTACACTTAATTTACCAAGTTTTCCCAATAATATTTCTAAGCAAAGTGCATTTTTAAAAATAACTTTAACAAAAATATGTTTGAAAAGTTTTTCACTTCACATTTGTTACATTATGCTCTAATTATTATGGAAAAATTGTTAGTTCTTGTACTCTTCAAAATGGAGGTATTTGAAAGCTTTACAATCGATTTCTTGGAGCACTAGTTTTCAAAAAAGGTATGATGATTTTCTTTAATGTGCTTTTAAGGAGCAGGAAAGACCTGAAAAATATTGAGAGAAATTAAGATTTAAATTTTCACACGGTGTGAACAAGCTATTTCGATTACTTGGCCGTTTAAATGCGTCTTTTCTTTTACTGCAGTTTAAATTTTATTATTTTACTGCAAACATTTTTAGTTTATAAATTTCTAGGCCTTTAGGTTAATTTCATTTTAAATATATAGTGCGTTTATCGGTAATATCAAAGCATTTTTACGAAATTAACAAATAATACATAAAATGACCAAAAACTTTTAAGTTTACCTCTCTTTTAAAACATTTTTAAGGGATGTAAGGGGAATTGTGCTGAAACTTGTTTCTAAGCATTTCTATTTTACCAGGAAATGTCAAAACGTAAACAATCGACAACATATAACAATTTCAGGTGTACGTTGTTACAATAATAGAGGAGGATGTAACAGTTGAAGGACGCCCCTTCAGCAGGCAGTAGGTATTGTTGCTGTATCTGATGGTGCAGCTTTCAGCAAAGGATGAATTTGCATGTGTCGCAGTTATGAAATATATCCGATCCGACCGAATCGTTCCTTACTCATTAATGGTACACAAGATTCCCCTTAGGGGTATTAATAAAGTACCTGGAACTTTATACATCCTACCAAATAATATTTAGACAGGCGGCGCGTAAATCATGCGCGTGAGCAACCAGGGAGATAAAAGTGGAAACGAAACAAGAATGTTGAAATAAAAGGGACTGCGGGCAAAAGGGGCCTCCGTGTACTGTACCTACCGTCATGGGGGGACTTGAGGTTACCCGGGCAACTATGAGGTGCGTTCAAGTTGCGAGGGTGGGTCAAAAAGTAATGCCTCCTATTTTGTCCCTTTAAATAAGTAAGTTATGTGAAAACTTTGAATTTGGTGCAATTCCTCAAACCTTCTTCTTCAATCCCCTGCAGTAGTAACTTACTAAATCAACAGGTGGCAGCACTGCATCCTCTTGCAAAATGGCTGACATCGACATTCGTATTAGACAGCGTTCTGTGATTGAAATTTTGACTGCGGAAGGTGAAATGCCAATTCGCATTCACGAAAGGCTAAAAAATGTGTATGGTGATGCAACGGTGGATGTCAGCACTGTAAGACGATGGGTTCGTCGCTGTAACGAAGCTGAAGGGCAAACACCATTGGCAGATGAAAAGCGAAGCGGCAGGCCGGTGACTGCAGTGACTACACGCAACATTCAGTGAGTCGATGACATCATTTGTGGTGATCGCCGGGTAACAACAGGTGAATTGTGTCGCATTACCTCCCTCAGTAAAGGCAGTGTGATGACGATTATTCAACAACTGGGTTACTCAAAAGTTTGTTCACGTTGGGTACCAAGAATGTTAACCACCCAAAACAAAGAAACAAGGAAAACAATAGCCTCCGTGCACTTGCAGCGCTTCAATATGGAGAGAGAGGAGTTTCTGGAAAAATTGTTACTGGAGACGAAACGTGGGTTCATTTTTTTGAACCTGAATCAAAGAGGCAGTCAATGGAATGGCATCACACAACGTCACCGAAGATAAAAGAATTCAAAACTCAGCGGTCGGCGGGGAAAGTTATCGCGACAGTGTTTTGGGATGCAGAGGGTGTGCTTATGATTCATTTTTTGGAGCAGGAATGCACAATAAATTCTGTCCAATACGTCAGAACTCTCAAAAAGCTGAAAGCACGTCTTCGCTGAGTTCGCACAACAAAAACTATGGCGGATGTTCTTCTTTTGCACGACAATGCAAGACCACACACCAGCCGTTACACCACTGCAGAAATTGAGAAATTGGGATGACAAGTCTTACAGCTCTGACCTGGCACCATCAGACTTTCATCTGTTCGGGCCACTAAAGGAAGCTCATCGTGGGATTCATTTTGAGGTTGACGAGGCTGTGAAAACGTCCGTGCGTCAATGGCTTAGATAAATTGCAGAGCAGTGTACAGTATACCACAGGAGAGAAGGCCCGCCTCGCTAGTGTAGATGGTAGCGTGTCTGACTCACGCTCAAGAGCTCCCAAGTTCTAATGTCGTTCAGGGTGAGGAACCTGGATAAGGTTTCTCCAGGGTTTTCTCTTATCCTGAAAGACGAATGTCGGGTAACTCTAAGCTCCATGGACCCTAGGCCCATTTCAGCACCATTTCACCCATTCCACTGATCGTCCGATGACTTATCGTTGGAGGACGTAAACTACAAAAAAAAAAAAAAAAATAAATAAATAAATAAAAAATAAAAAAAAAAGAGGTAAGAAAGTCTTCGACGCCTGAGATGAAGGGGGTTAGAGAATGTTCCCGCAGCCTCCCTGGACAGGTTTATGATACCCCATGTCAGTACAGTTACAGACTATTCAAAAACATTCTGACGGCTTCTACTTTTGTGAATGAATATTCTAGGTTTTTGTGTACAAACCGAATATGGCACATGTTTTTTAACGGTTCTACTCCTCGTGTAGCAGAGGTTCTCTGACACACATGATCGCTGTCCTTGTCCCACTGTGTAGGGGGGCACATTCCTTTCAGGGACTTACTTAGCGTTGCTGGCCAGTAATCAATGCTTATATGAGAATCCTCTATTAACAAAGATATGGTCGAGGTAACCTTTTGAGCAGCACAACAATACCGTGGTATTCTATCGGTCACCATTGCAACTGTGCTGTGGATATACGGTTACCGTGGTAGTTGACACTAACCAGTCACTAAAATATGATAAAATCAATATGCAAAACACGTTTAACCTATACTCCAAGGTCACTTCAGATAAAACGATATTTAAAAACATTGGTATGACATAAAATGTGTAGGTACATTGGCTTCCTTCCTTATCGTGGCCACATCGGAACAGTTATCCCACGAATTCTGCGACAGCTATAAACATGATCGTGTCAATAACATTAATTTCCTAGTAGGCTTCTTAATTTTGTTATTCTATTGGTGAAATGTTAGGTAATGAGAATGATTTTACGTCACAATCATTCTCAATAGCTTTTTGTGTCAGCTGGTAAACTCCAAACTTTCTACAAAAATGTGTAGACGTAATTAAAATACTTTGACCCCCTCGGTAGCGTAGATGGCACAGTGTCTGCCTCATGTTCAAGAGGTCCCGAGTTCGAAACTCGGTCAGGGTGAGTTACCTGGACACGGTTTTTCCGGGGTTTTCCGTTATCGTAACAGACGAATGTTGGGTAAGCCTAAGCTCTATGTACCCTGTACACATTTGAACATCATTTCATTCATCGTCCCATATGACTTAACGTTGGAAGTTTTCTCTTATCCAGAAAGATGAATGTCTGGTAACTCTAAGCTCTATGTACCCTGTACACATTTGAACATCATTTCATTCATCGTCCGATATGACTTAACGTTGGAAGTTTTCTCTTATCCAGAAAGATGAATGTCTGGTAACTCTAAGCTCTATGTACCCTGTACACATTTGAACATCATTTCATTCATCGTCCGATATGACTTAACGTTGGAAGTTTTCTCTTATCCAGAAAGATGAATGTCTGGTAACTCTAAGCTCTATGTACCCTGTACACATTTGAACATCATTTCATTCATCGTCCGATATGACTTAACGTTGAAAGTTTTCTCTTATCCTGAAAGATGAATGTCTGGTAACTCTAAGCTCTATGTACCCTGTACACATTTGAACATCATTTCATTCATCGTCCGATATGACTTACCGTTGGAAGTTTTCCCTTATCCTGAAAGATGAATGTCTGGTACCTCTAAGCTCTATGTACCCTGTACACATTTGAACATCATTTCATTCATCGTCCGATATGACTTACCGTTGGAAGTTTTCCCTTATCCAGAAAGATGAATGTCTGGTAACTCTAAGCTCTATGTACCCTGTACACATTTGAACATCATTTCATTCATCGTCCGATATGACTTAACGTTGGAGGTTTTCTCTTATCCTGAAAGATGAATGTCTGGTAACTCTAAGCTCTATGTACCCTGTACACATTTGAACATCATTTCATTCATCGTCCGATATGACTTAACGTTGAAAGTTTTCTCTTATCCAGAAAGATGAATGTCTGGTAACTCTAAGCTCTATGTACCCTGTACACATTTGAACATCATTTCATTCATCGTCCGATATGACTTACCGTTGGAAGTTTTCCCTTATCCTGAAAGATGAATGTCTGGTAACTCTAAGCTCTATGTACCCTGTACACATTTGTACATCATTTCATTCATCGTCCGCTATGACTTAACATTGGAGGTTTTCCCTTATCCTGAAAGATGAATGTCTGGTAACTCTAAGCTCTATGTACCCTGTACACATTTGTACATCATTTCATTCATCGTCCGCTATGACTTAACGTTGGAAGTTTTCTCTTATCCAGAAAGATGAATGTCTGGTAACTCTAAGCTCTATGTACCCTGTACACATTTGTACATCATTACATTCATCGTCCGCTATGACTTAACATTGGAGGTCTTCCCTTATCCTGAAAGATGAATGTCTGGTAACTCTAAGCTCTAATTACCCTGTACTCATTTAAACATCATTTCATTCATCGTCCGATATGACTTAACGTTGGAGGTTTTCTCTTATCCTGAAAGATCAATGTCTGGTAACTCTAAGCTCTATGTACCCTCTACTCATTTGATCATCATTTCATTCATCGTCCGATATGACTTAACGTTGGAGGTTTTCTCTTATCCTGAAAGATGAATGTCTGGTAACTCTAAGCTCTATGTACCCTGTACTCATTTGAGCATCATTTCATTCATCGTCCGGAATGACTTAACGTTGGAGGTTTTCTCTTATCCTGAAAGATGAATGTCTAGTAACTCTAAGCTCTACGTAACTTGTACTCATTTGAACATCATTTCATTCATCGTCCGATATGACTTAACGTTGGAGGTTTTCCCTTATCCTGAAAGATGAATGTCTGATAACTCTAAGCTCTATGTACCCTGTACTCATTTGAACATCATTTCATTCATCGTCCGATATGACTTAACGTTGGAGGTTTTCTCTTATCCTGAAAGATGAATGTCTGGTAACTCTGAGCTCTATGTACCCTGTACTCATTTGAACATCATTTCAATCATCGTCCGATATGACTTAACGTTGGAGGTTTTCCCTTATCCTGAAAGATGAATGTCTGGTAACTCTAAGCTCTATGTACCCTGTACTCATTTGAACATCATTTCATTCATCGTCCGATATGACTTAACGTTGGAGGTTTTCTCTTATCCTGAAAGATGAATGTCTGGTAACTCTGAGCTCTATGTACCCTGTACTCATTTGAACATCATTTCAATCATCGTCCGGTATGACTTAACGTTGGAGGTTTTCCCTTATCCTAAAAGACGAATGTCTGGTAACTCTAAGCTCTATGTACCCTGTACTCATTTGAACATCATTTCAATCATCGTCCGATATGACTTAACGTTGGAGGTGTTCCCTTATCCTAAAAGATGAATGTCTGGTAACTCTAAGCTCTATGTACCCTGTACTCATTTGAACATCATTTCATTCATCGTCCAATATGACTTAACGTTGGAGGTGTTCCCTTATCCTAAAAGACGAATGTCTGGTAACTCTAAGCTCTATGTACCCTGTACTCATTTGAACATCATTTCATTCATCGTCCGATATGACTTAACGTTGGAGGTGTTCCCTTATCCTAAAAGACGAATGTCTGGTAACTCTAAGCTCTATGTACCCTGTACTCATTTGAACATCATTTCATTCATCGTCCGATATGACTTAACGTTGGAGGTGTTCCCTTATCCTAAAAGACGAATGTCTGGTAACTCTAAGCTCTATGTACCCTGTACTCATTTGAACATCATTTCATTCATCGTCCGATATGACTTAACGTTGGAGGTGTTCCCTTATCCTAAAAGACGAATGTCTGGTAACTCTAAGCTCTATGTACCCTGTACTCATTTGAACATCATTTCATTCATCGTCCGATATGACTTAACGTTGGAGGTTTTCTCTTATCCTGAAAGATGAATGTCTGGTAACTCTAAGCTCTATGTACCCTGTACTCATTTGAACATCATTTCATTCATCGTCCGATATGACTTAACGTTGGAGGTGTTCCCTTATCCTAAAAGACGAATGTCTGGTAACTCTAAGCTCTATGTACCCTGTACTCATTTGAACATCATTTCATTCATCGTCCGATATGACTTAACGTTGGAGGTTTTCTCTTATCCTGAAAGATGAATGTCTGGTAACTCTAAGCTCTATGTACCCTGTACTCATTTGAACATCATTTCATTCATCGTCCGATATGACTTAACGTTGGAGGTGTTCCCTTATCCTAAAAGATGAATGTCTGGTAACTCTAAGCTCTATGTATCTTGTACTCATTTGAACATCATTTCATTCATCGTCCGATATGACTTAACGTTGGAGGTGTTCTCTTATCCTAAAAGACGAATGTCTGGTAACTCTAAGCTCTATGTGCCCTGTACTCATCCGAGCATCATTTCACCCATTCCATTGATGACTTAACGTTAAAGGACTTAAATTACAAATTACAAATAAATTTCTTCAAGTGTTTTCGGGACACTCTCTTCTTCTGTTTTCATAGAAAGAACTTGATGTCACGATTAAATATTTGAAGTTGTTTCTGCATAAGTGTATGGTAATTTAAAGGTAGAAGAACAACTTTTTGTAATAGCTCGAGAAAGCAAAGGGAATGTACATAATATTTTGAAGTATTTGTGTAAATAATTCGTTGGTTTTGGACTTACCAGAATCACGTCGTTGAACTCCCTGACCTTCAGTAATTAGACGTATATAAAAGTCCTACCTAAGTTATATTCCCGTTTTGGTAAATGCAGTAATTAATTACGTGGTTACCGCCGACTCTTACATAACTCGTACGAGGCGACCGGTCGTTTCACGTTTTTCGGAGATGATCAGAATAACAAAAGAAGGCGGACGCTAATGGTCCAAACGAGGGGGAAAAATTATGTTAATATATTTCAGAATAAACATCACGTTTATTATTCGTTACTCGTGGTTTACGATACGTACATATGTGACCTCATTCTAGCCCACTTTATGAATTATCTTAATGTAAATGGTCGAAAATTTCAAGTACTCCAACATTACAACCAACAAATCGATTAAAAACTCGATTTTTGTATCGAAATTTTCGCTGAAATATACGTTTTCAGGAGCCCTGAAATTAATAATAAAACCATGCCCAAATATATCTATGATCGCTTCAGTACCACACTCGGAAGTTATTAAATTCAATGTATACCAACAAAGAAATATTAAAATGTAAAAGAATCCAAAGTCTCCCTTATATAATATTTGCATTATGTTTCATTCAAAAATTCTTATGATTATTAAAATATAAAATAACATATAGAGAGCTGTTCAGTAAGGAATGTTCACCCTTTTTTTTTTTTTTTTTTTTTTTTTTTTTTTTTTGACAACCTACCTTTACTCATCCTCATAATTTTGATGGCCCTTCTCAAAATAGTCTCCCCTGAATGCAATGCACTTGTCCCAGCATTTCTGTCAGTCTTCAAAGACATCCTGGAAACCATTTTTGAGAGATCCTTCAAAATCGCCTCCGCAGCCTTCGCCACTGCTTCTGATGATGTATAATACCTCCCATGAAAGCGTTTTTTCAAGTTAGGGAGTAGATAAAAGTCACATGGGGCTAAACCCGGACTATATGGAGGTGAGGGTACTTCAAAGACATCCTGGAAACCATTTTTTGAGAGATCCTTCAAAATCGCCACTGCTTCTGATGATGGATAATACCTCCCACGAAGACGTTTCTTCAAGTTAGAGAATAGAAAAAAGGTCACATAGGGCTAAATCTGGACTATATGTAGGCTGAGGGTCTTCAGAAGCATGCTGGAAACAATTTTTTGAAAAATCCTTCAAAATCGTCTCCGCAGCCTTCACCACTGCTTCTGATGATGGATAATGCCTCCCACGAAGTCATTTCTTCAAGTTATAGAATAGAAAAAAATGTCACAGGGGGCTAAATCTGGACTATATGTAGGCTGAGGGTCTTCAGAAACATGCTGGAAACCATTTTTTAAGAAATCCTTCAAAATCGTCTTCGCAGCCTTCACCACTGCTTCTGATGATGGATAATGCCTCCCACGAAGTCATTTCTTCAAGTTATAGAATAGAAAGAATGTCACAGGGGGCTAAATCTGGACTATATGTAGGCTGAGGGTCTTCAGAAACATGCTGGAAACCATTTTTTGAGAAATCCTTCAAAATCGACTCCGCAGCCCTCACCACTGCTTCTGATGATGGATAATACCTCCAACGAAGGCGTTTCTTCAAGTTAGGGAATAGAAAAAAATCACATGGCACTAAATCCGGACTATAGGGAGGGTGAGGGATGCACTTCACGTTGATTTTTGCAACATATTCAGCAGCAACATTGGCAATATGCGGCCGTGCATTATCGTGGTGCAGCATCCAGCCTGCTTCAAGGAAATGTGGCCTTTTGCGCCTGATATGGACTTGCAATGTTTTCAGGCATCTCTGTAGTATTGTCCAGTTACTGATGTGTGTACATGTACAACATACTGATAAACCATTCCATGAATATCAAAGAATGAGATGACCATAACTTTCCCAGCAGAAACAACCACTTTTGCTTTTTTGGAGGTTGGTGATGAAGGAGATTTCCACACTGAGCTTTGCTGTTTGCTCTCGGGATCAAAATGATGTAGTCAAGTTTCATAAGCTCTATGTACACTGTACTCATTTAAACATATTTTCATTCATTGTTCGAAATGACAACGTTGGAGGAGGTAAATTTTTAAAAACATTTGTGATTATATTAATTCGGTTTATAGAAAACCTGTTACGCCAAAGAGGAAAAAAAATTGATTAATTTTATTTTTCCAAACCGGCTTTAAGGACTTTGATTAAAATTGTGATAATTAAAGGTACTTTCGTGACAAACGAACTGTAGATATTAATTTTGGGGGG
Organism: Mantis religiosa; assembly: GCA_030765055.1. Lineage (NCBI taxonomy): Eukaryota > Metazoa > Arthropoda > Insecta > Mantodea > Mantidae > Mantis > Mantis religiosa. The sequence continues at coordinate 15,635,203 of CM060954.1, forward strand.
ATGTCCTCAGAATTCCTGTTCGTTCTGGATAACCTTTATATAACTTATAAACTGTAAGAGACAGGAAATTTCATTAAAGCTTACAATTTATTTAGTTTTAAATAATTATTTAAGTAAAAGGTGTATACATTTTTAACCTTAATTCAGAGAATTTGGTTTTTATGTCGAGAGGGGTCCTCCTGACGCAGTTGTTCTGGACAAGGTAGGCTAGAATGAAATGCCCAATCAAAAACAGCCGCTTCGGTATAAATTATTGCCGCATTTTTAAGGAAAATATGCCCCACGTACCCGGGGCATTTTGGTGGAATGCCCCTCGAAAGTTACAATTTCCTGCAATAAGAGGGGTTTAAATCTGACTATTTGACAAGAGTTATGGGCCACAAACCCGGGTCTGTCCCAGAAGCGACGTCGTTAATGGTGTTTTTGGCTTTAAGTACCAACAGATGTTTTTTCCAGAAATTGGAATCGAACCAAGCCCTTGAGGGCCTGTTGGGACACGCAACCTGTTATGTAAATCTCACTTCAACATGACAGGATGCCGGGTATTTGTCAATGTTAATCTTAAATGGGTAGAGAAGTCAAAATATTTCATGCACAATCCTCAAATAAAACAACAAATGCATTATCTACTGCACAGATTTATGGCGCATAATTCAATTAACAGATAAGACGCAATGTAAGGTTAAACAAACTGGACACGAGCCAGGTAAATCAGTTTTGCAACGCAAAGCTAAATAGGTAAAACATTCAACTATCTTTTGTTTCAAAACGTCATATTATACTAGTTCATTTGTCGGTTGCACCGACGTCTGTCAAACTTTAACACAATGTTAAACACACTGAAGTTAACACAAATTCTGTTTCAAATTGACTTATCTGTTTAATAAATGTTAGAAATCGAAAAGAGGCTGCAGAAAACTAAGCTGCTTATGAGAATTTGCTACGTTTGGCAGCTAATAACAGAGTGAGCTTGCCTCACAATTTGTAGCAAAGGAATTTTTAAAGAAATACAGCCTTCGCAATGCGATCATGGCAATAATTGTACGACAAATACGTACGTTAGATTAGAGTACCACGAAAAATCTTATATTACTTTAAAATTTTAGTTTAGTGACACCTTTTATTTAATATTAAATTTTGAAATTACTGTTTGTGGGTTATTCGAAAATTTTGGGCAACTAATTACTTCAAAAAGCGAAAAGTATATTTTTGGAGTCTCCTTGATTCTTAATCTCAGTGATAACTCTTCTTTGGGTACTTTAATTTCGGTTTTAAATCATTATAAACACTGTCACGGTGACAGTGAATGCATACCGCAATGGGATATTCCATTGTTTTAGTTTGCCACCGAGAGGACCAAAAACAAAAAGGAACATACTCTCTGACGTCGTGAGCCGGAAGTAGGTATTCATTGTTGTACCGCACTGCTGTTTTCCAGACAGTTCGATTTCGGGCGATTTAGAACATTCGACTTCGACAATACTTCATTCCTTTGATTCGAGAGCTTTTCGTTTTCAGGTATTTTCTTCCTTGGCAGGGGAGTTGCTGTAACCAGGGGAGTTATGAATGGAGCAGTTGAGAGTGAGTCGACCAGTGAAGAGCAAAGGTTGTTGAAAGCTATAGAATCGCATGCACAGTGGTATAAAATGAGTATTGGTTTGCGAGCAGTGAACGTCGAGATGATTCGAGCAGCACATCAGAGGCATAAATATTAGATTGATGTGCTTTCCCTGTGTACATGTGTGTTTAAGAACTGTAGGTTACTGCTGTTTAACAATTTTGCTGACGAATAAAGTAAATTCACTGCCTTAACAAGAGTTGAGTATGCTAGGGGTCCCGGGTTCGATTCCCGGCGGTGGGGTGGGGATTTTTCTCCAACCAAGATAATTCCCCATCTTCCCCAGAGTCTTGAAGTATGAATGAGAGTGTGAATGTGTGCGTGATCTAATGATTAAAAACCAAAGATAATGAGTTAACACCTTCGATATGTTCCAAAGGAGAACGTCCGCCGAAATGACCATTGTAGTTAAAGGCGAGGTATAAATGGAACAAGTAAAAGAAAAAGAGTTGAGTATGAATTCAAATACAAAAGATTTGACATTTATTTAAACCTTTAAGTAAAAGTTAATAATCAAGCATTTAAGATCCATTAGTCAAACCGATTCTAGAATAAATTATGTTTATATTTACTCTATAAACTATTTTTGAAATTTATATTCTTTGCATGAGGTCACGAGTGAAAGAGTCTGGTGTATTCACACTTTTAACCTGGTACGTCTACCGCATGATGAATGAAATGGGTGAAATGATATTCAATGAGACCAGGGTCCACAGAACTTAGAGTCAGTCATTATTTATTTTTTTAGAACAAGAAAATACCCCTGGGAAAAAGGCCTTATCCAGGTAACTCCCCCTCACTAAGATTCCAACAGCTGATCTCTTGACACGCTACCTCTGTGCCAGAGAGGTGGGTAAAGTACTTCTTGTTAATTTAGACTAACTTTATTTATTTTGTTGTATGTACTTATATAAGAAGAATGTATAAGGTTAAAATGAAACACACAATTGCAAATAAAGCGTATCGCTGTGCAATTGTTTTGAAATTCCATGCTATGTGTATGGCTACGAGAAAAAAACGCATATCAACTTTCCACTTGAAAAAAGTACAGGCATTTAACAATTCAGACTAATTACAAATAATACCTCCGAAATGGTTAGAGCAGCAAACATTTTCATTTATGTAAATGTTGAATTGTGTACTATGATATTTTTCGTGTGGTAAAAACTTGTATATATTAGAATGAAGGAATTCTCTTGATACTCTTTGGACCACATCTTTGTAAGATGCTGGAGTTAAATACCAAGTGTCCAAAATAAAAAATATGTTTTTTCTTTCTAGGTTACAACTAACTATATTTACATAATCTAGGTCAAAGTGAGAGAGACAACTTGTTCCATTTTAAAATGTTTGTTCTTGTTTGTTCTTGAAAATATTCCACACGATGCAGTTGTTATGCAATTTTTATAAAATTTGTCAAGTAGATTTCCAAAACTACAAAGGTTACTTGGGTAACATAATATGCTTTTCTTTCAAATACTTTTTGTTATTGATTTTTAAATCCGTATACAAGTTTGAAATAAGTATTCCTTTCAGTAACAGAATTTCAAAATTATTTTCCTTTGAATTAAAACGAAATTGTAGCTAACATTTGTGTACTTTAATTAGCATATAGATAGACTGTTATATATATATATATTAAATTGCATCGTTTGGAGACTAAAAGGTCACACTAATTTTAAATAACTTTAAGACAGCATTTAAAATAAATTTAAAACTAAATTGCCTAAATTTCATTTTCAGTAGCGCATTGCAATTTTAAATAATTGTTTTCAAATATGAAACTTCAAGTTTACTTTATTAAAATTACCCTATATTCACTATTCTTACGTCATTTCATACTGTTGCATGTATTGTTTTCTGACAATCGTCTACAACAAAAAGAAAAACTGTGCCATAACGTGAGTTGTGCTACTCTTGCACGGACTGCTGCTGGTTGTTGTATAGTTCATAAGTCTCTCTCCATCCTTGTCTCGGCCGCTTGTAGTAATTTTAATTTCCAAATTGAGGAATCGACTCCTTTGGGGGCCAAGAGCATAATGACTTGTTAGGTCTGCAAGGGGTTTGTACAGTGCTGAACAAAAATATCTGCCTCATCTTGCAGATGAGGCCGCGCATTGTCGTGTATCACTCAATCCTTTGCGTAGATAATTTACTATAAGATCACTTACGTAAAAACACTTCAACTCACACTAAAACCTCGGTTTAATCCATGTCGTGTAAATACTATTACGTGTGTGTGATGTACACATGGCTTTCTCTACTCTTGTACAAACACTTATTGCTTTATCTACTTCAAGATAAACATTATCTTATTGTAGTTACAAAGGAATACAGTAGACTTTAAGTGAGAGTCAAATGTTTTAAACAGCTGGTCGTTATGTGATGTACACATGACTTTCTCTACTCTTGTACAAACACTTATTGCTTTATCTACTTCAAGATAAAAATTACCTTACTATAGTTACAAAGGAATACAGTAGACTTTAAGTGAGAGTCAAATGTTTTAAACAGCTGGTCGTTATGTGATGTATACATGACTTTCTCTACTCTTGTACAAACACTTATTGCTCTATCTACTTAGAGATAAACATTATCTTATTGTAGTTACAAGGGAATACAGTAGACTTTAAGTGATAGTCAAATGTTTTAAACAGCTGGTCGTTATGTGATGTACACATGACTTTCTCTACTCTTGTACAAACACTTATTGCTCTGTCTACTTCAAGGTAAACATTATCTTATTGTAGTTACAAGGGAATAGAGTAGATTTTAAATGATACTCAAATGTTTTTAAAAGCGCTTGCGATGGTGATACATTTGAAATTTCGTTATATTTTTACATTTAAGAGATTTAAAAAATGGATAACGACCTCCGTTTGAGAAAGGTAAAGGTACTGGAAATTTCAGATGTATAAGGAATGCCTCGGAAATGGCTAATTCCTAAAAAAAATGTATTAGAAATAAATAGTACGGTGTAATGTGATCTACTCTTTTGTTTAGTAATATTTTGTCTTATTATTTACCAGTTATTATGTAAAAGTTATTATGAATACAGATAACTTCTGAGAACATAACCAGAAACTAATTTGTCATGTAAATATCATAAACATTTGTTATTTTAATCACATATTTTTGTACCTTGGTAGATGCTGAACTGATATACCAAATTTGGTATTTAGGAAAGTTTTTGAGTTATACTGTTCAGTCATACGTACGTACACACGTACCTTTTCCTAAAATTACAGTTTTTGGATTGAGGGGACCTCAAAACGTGTATTTACAGTAAAATTTTGGTGTGGAATGTACAGGGTAGAGAAAGTAAAATGTATGACTGATTTTCAAAACATCACTTAACATAGAAGTTACAGAGAAAGGAGAGTGAGGGGTGATCGAGGTGGAGATTGTGAGAGGAGAAAAGGTGCAAAACAGCGAACAATTGAACAATGAAAACCATAGTCCATTAATAGATTATGGATTATAAACTTATAAGAATTTCAAGATTCATTCAGCTATATCTCCAGCAGAAAGAAATGGCGGATCTGATTACAGGAGATGGAAATTTAATGTTTTAAGACTGAACATCCCGAAGCAGTGGCTTCTGGTGGAGAAATTCGGCGTAGGAAAGCAGTTCTCTTCATATGGCATATTCTCCAGAAACGCTGCACAATACTGTCAGTTGCCCCTAACCCTACGAGATAAAAATGAACTATAGCAAAATTTGTGACGCTATGAAATTTGTGGAAACTGGGTAAAGAATAACTATGGTCATCTTTCCATGATTCTCCTTGTACCACTTATACCAGTTTCCGTAATTGTGAAGATAACTTCACAGATAGTCAGGCATTTAATTTTCTTCAGAAAATTCTCTGACACTTGCTTACAGTGGATAGGTAGAGGAAGCATTACATTCAACACAAAACATTACCTATCAGAATCCCCCAAAATACATGTTTTTTAATCAACGATCATATAACTCACCCTGAACAAGATTTGAACTCGGCAACTGTTGAACGTGCGGCACACGCGCTACCATCTATATTACAGAGGCGGGCTCCAAAATACTTTCTTTTTAAGCAGATTAACTTAAGCATGAAAAACGAAATGAAGATTATATGTAACTTTAAGCCCCGCATTTTGTGAAATTCCAAACAAAAGACTCAAGAAAATGCCTCAATCCAAATATCTCGTTATTTAGTTTCTTTTCCGTTGTTTCTTATTTCCTTATAAATAGCTCTATGATTTTCATTGTCTAGAACTTCTTAGGAATGGGACCATAATCGTTGTTGTATTTTATAATAAATTTTTAAAATAGTAATAATAATAGTAAGAGGTACGCAAAATCTTACTAAACAAAAACGTAATCCTCGTTAGAGCCCACAGTTTGTCTGATACATTTTTCTGTATGATGAACAACTTCCGACATATTTTGTATTACTTTTCTGAATTTTCCAAATATTATTTCCGTTATTCATTTTTTATGTCTTGGACATTCAAATAGAACATAATTTCAAATGCATCACCTAGACAATCAGCTTTAAAACATTTGACTATCACTTAAAGTCTACTGTATTCCCTTGTAACTACAATAAGATAATGTTTATCTTGAAGTGGATAGAGCAATAAGTGATTGTACAGGAGTAGAGAAAGTCATGTATACATCACATAACGACCAGCTGTTTAAAACATTTGACTATCACTTAAAGTCTACTGTATTCCCTTGTAACTACAATAAGATAATGTTTATCTTGAAGTAGATAGAGCAATAAGTGTTTGTACAAGAGTAGAGAAAGTCATGTGTACGTCACATAACGACCAGCTGTTTAAAACATTTGACTATCACTTAAAGTCTACTGTATTCCCTTGTAACTACAATAAGATAATGTTTATGTTGAAGTAGATAGAGCAATAAGTGTTTGTACAAGAGTAGAGAAAGTCATGTGTACGTCACATAACGACCAGCTGTTTAAAACTTTCGACTATCACTTAAAGTCTACTGTATTCCCTTGTAACTACAATAAGATAATGTTTATGTTGAAGTAGATAGAGCAATAAGTGTTTGCACAAGAGTAGAGAAAGTCATGTATACATCACATAACGACCAGCTGTTTAAAACATTTGACTATCACTTAAAGTCTACTGTATTCCCTTGTAACTACAATAAGATAATGTTTATGTTGAAGTAGATAGAGCAATAAGTGTTTGTACAAGAGTAGAGAAAGTCATGTGTACGTCACATAACGACCAGCTGTTTAAAACTTTCGACTATCACTTAAAGTCTACTGTATTCCCTTGTAACTACAATAAGATAATGTTTATGTTGAAGTAGATAGAGCAATAAGTGTTTGTACAAGAGTAGAGAAAGTCATGTGTACGTCACATAACGACCAACTGTTTAAAACATTTGACTATCACTTAAAGTCTACTGTATTCCCTTGTAACTCCAATAAGATAATGTTTATCTTGAAGTAGATAGAGCAATAAGTGTTTGCACAAGAGTAGAGAAAGTCATGTATACATCACATAATGACCAGCTGTTTAAAACATTTGACTATCACTTAAAGTCTACTGTATTCCCTTGTAACTACAATAAGATAATGTTTATCTTGAAGTAGATAGAGCAATAAGTGTTTGTACAAGAGTAGAGAAAGTCATGTATACATCACATAACGACCAACTGTTTAAAACATTTGACTATCACTTAAAGTCTACTGTATTCCCTTGTAACTCCAATAAGATAATGTTTATCTTGAAGTAGATAGAGCAATAAGTGTTTGCACAAGAGTAGAGAAAGTCATGTATACATCACATAATGACCAGCTGTTTAAAACATTTGACTATCACTTAAAGTCTACTGTATTCCCTTGTAACTACAATAAGATAATGTTTATCTTGAAGTAGATAGAGCAATAAGTGTTTGTACAAGAGTAGAGAAAGTCATGTATACATCACATAACGACCAGCTGTTTAAAACATTTGACTATCACTTAAAGTTTACTGTATTCCCTTGTAACTACAATAAGATAATGTTTATCTTGAAGTAAATAGAGCAATAAGTGTTTGTACAAGAGTAGAGAAAGGCATGTGGGCAGAAAAATGTAGCTATGTGGGATTATTTAGGAAAAATGTATGAAGTTTGTTTTGTTCTACATTTTACATTTCCTTTACAGGAGCCCATGACTATAACTATGGAGGGCGAAGTCAGATTCGGGAGATTCTGGGATCAAATCTCCTGGCCGACGTTCTTCTTGCCACTTAGACGCTTGCTTCATCCCTTCCTCACGGTGAGTGCTAACATGATGTTAAAGTGTCAAAATGAGACCAAAACTGGGACACATACCCTAGAGTTTAACAGGTTTCTGTCCACCTGTTTGTCATTTAGAAAAAATGTTGAAGACCAATCTTATCTGGCAATAATATTAAAAAGGGATACTGTTATCAAGAAGATACGTAAAATATCTAATTAATTCCTTGTTTTAACACAAAGGGACGTTTACAACTTAACCTTGTCCATAAAGTAAGTTTTGACATTTTACTTAGATCCCCGCGGACGGTCGTGGTTTATGTACTCAGTTTTACAAACACCCTACACACGGCCGGCATGTGGTCCGAACTTAAGGCATATCAAAATATTGTTAAAATTAAACGGACATTAATTCTGATCGCGTGCACTGCCCCGTAATAAATGCGGTGTATTAGTGAAAAGTGAAGAAATATTTCTAGAAGCCTGGCCTTATGTCTGATCAAAAGCGGTTCCCGATTTTTCTCAGGCATCATCGCGGTAGCTCCTCGGCAGGGGGCCTGTTTCGGAATTTCCTACTCGCCTCTTTCATTCTTTACACTAGAACACCTAGAAACGCTTGGCTGTTGTTTCACTGTTAGGGATACACAGAAAGTGACTCAATGTTCCCGTCACCATGACAACATACAGAGGACCGCGTGTGTTACATGAATTGGGAAAAGTAACTTTCTTTGGAAGCCAATAAAGAAAAACAGGAGGTGCGTTCAAGTTAATACCTCCTTTTTACAGGATTGGAACTAGATTTATTTTCTGTTTTTATAGTATATCTGGACTCTAAGGGAGTGTAACGGAGAAAAGATCATTGAGGACATATAAGGAAATAAAGACAGTGTGGGAGAGGGAGAAGTACATAGATGTGTGTAATAAGTCAGGGCGAGAAGGATTTGCCTGGGAAGGACAGGAGTTAGAAATTTGAAAGGTTTTAGATATGAAAAGGCTACAGGGAAATGCTCAATGTGTGGAGAAGAAGATACAGATTGGTAAAGTATACTTTATTGCAAACAAACAAAGATATGGAGAGAACAAATTTGGCAGCAAAAGTGAGACAGTTTTAGGGATGGGGTGAGATATTAATATTAATATTTAATAATATTATTATTAATTAATATTATTAGGTATTAATATTATTATTTCTCTTCTTTTAACAATAACACTTTTTTATTATTAATACCTCTCCTCATCCCTAAAACTGCCCCACTTTTGCTGCCAAATTTGTTCTCTCCATATCTTTGTTTGTTTGCATTAAAGTATACTATACCAATCTGTATCCTTTTCTCCACACATTGGGCATTTCCCTGTATCCTTATCATACCTAAAACCTTTCAAATTTCTAACTGCTGTCCTTGCCCAGGTAAATCCTTCTCGCCCTGACTTATTACACACATCTATGTACTTCTCCCTCCCCCACACTGTCTTTATTTCCCTATATGTCCTCAATGATCTTTTCTCCCTTACACTGGTAAATATAACTTGGCTATCTAAATCTTCCAGCCTTAACTCTACCTCTTTCCAAAAGCCCTATAATAATACTCCTCGTTTCTCCAAATATGTCCCATACCTATCTGTTCCATCAGTTCCCTTACTTTTTGCGCCCAAGACTCTCCCCATTTGCTTCTCATCTGCAAAAGAAAACATTCCTTGATAATATTGCTTTCCTCCAAATTGGCAACTCTGTATAGATATTTCAATACCCTTGAGACAATTTTAACCCTTGTTGAATGTCTTCCCTACTCTGATTGTGCTGCCCCATTGAGTGAAGCTACCGGTAAACCCAAAATATACGAGGGCTATCCAGAAAGTAGATTACGTTTTCGTTTGTTTCCGCTAGGGGCGGGGCTAGCGCGGCCATCTTGGGGTCAGAGCGTTGCGCAGCTCAGTCGGCATCTAGCCGTGCTAGTGAGAGGTTCGTGCTGTGCTCCGTTCAGATACTGTGACGGTTTGAAATGTCTGCGTTAATTGAAAATCCCGCGAGCTGCGAGGTGCGTGCAGTAATAAGGTTTCTGACTGCAAAAAACTGTAAACCGATAGAAATCTATCGGCAGCTTTGTGAAGTGTATGGGGACAACATTATCACTGAAGGTGCAGTGCGTCAGTGGGTCATCAGATTTAAAAATGGCCGAACCAATGTTCACGACGAAGATCGAAGTGGGAGACCCAGCATAGTGACTGCCGAACTTGTCGAAAAAGTCGATGCTAAAGTCCGTGAAAATCGAAGGTTCACAATAACGGAACTTTCTTTGAGTTTTCCACAAATTTCGCGAAGTTTGTTGCACGAAATCATCAGCGAAAAGCTTGCTTACCACAAGTTTTGTGCAAGATGGATTCCAAAAATCTTGACAGAGGACCACAAAAATCAGCGAATGGCTGCAGCGTTGAACTTTTTGGACGTTTACCATAAGGATGGTGACTCTTTACTCGATCGCATCGTTACTGGTGACGAAACATGGGTGAAACACGTGAACTGTGAAACGAAATTGCAATCAATGCAGTGGGGGCACACAAGTTCTCCCCAAAAACCCAAGAAATGCATGCAAACAATGTCGGCAAGGAAGATAATGGTGACTGTTTTTTGGGACAGAAACGGTGTGATTTTGGTGGACTTCCTGGAAAGAGGCACTACAATAAACTCTCAAAGGTATTGCCAAACTCTCCAAAAACTCAGAAGAGCCATTCAAAACAAGCGCAGAGGAATGTTGAGCTCTAAGATCTTGTTGATTCACGACAACGCCCGGCCCCACACGGCAAATGTCACTCGTGAAGTTCTTGAATCTTTTAAGTGGGAGTTGTTTCCTCATCCGCCGTACAGTCCCGACCTGGCACCGAGCGACTTCCACCTATTCCCAGCAATGAAGAAGTGGCTGGCTATGCAGCGTTTTGATGACGACGCACAGCTGCAAGAAGAGGTAACGAAGTGGTTGAAGGCGCAGGCGGCCGAATTTTTCGACGAAGGAATTTCCAAGCTCGTACATCGCTACGATAAATGCCTTATTTGAATGGTGACTATGTCGAAAAGTAGTATTTGAGTGTGGCTTTCATCTGTATATAATAAAATTTGTTTCCTATACTTTGTTTACTTTTTATTCCAAAACGTAATCTACTTTCTGGATAGCCCTCGTATTTACAGAAGGATCTGTTAATAACGTCCACCTTTTCCCATGCTTCATCCACTCCCCATTTTTCTGCTCCATGCAACATCTTATTTTCTACTATGGCAGTATTGTTCCTTTCTAGCCATTTGACATTAATATCAGGTAATTTCCTTCAACGTGCTCTTACAACTCATGGCCATTTTACCTTTTGCTAGAGCCAATTTTTTCTGTTCAGTCCATTTACCATCACAGCTCACTCTTAAACCCAAGTAATCAAATCTCTTTATGACCAATTATTTCCCATTTCTCTAGTTAGTAAGAACGACTTGCTTGCCGGACGCGAGAGAGGTCGGACGTAGTACTACGAAGATGATAGCTATACAAATGTACCTTGCTTTCGATGCCAGCAAAATTAAATTTAAGAAGAAAGAACAAGGCACAACGGGCATAAATTTGTGGTTTATCTTGATAATACGCACTCGGTTGGTTATTGGAGGAGTAGAATTAAATCCGGGACCGAGGATGGAACAGATTGGCAAAATGCTGGAAAATATCACCAAGGAAATGAAAAGTAAGGAAGGCAGACTAGGAGAAAAAATGGGAGAAAAGTTCGACTGGTCAAATTAGTATTGGGAAAACTTGAGGACGAAATGAAGGATGAAATCAAAGAGTGTAAAGGCAGACTATTACGCCTAGAAAACTCGGAGGATGGAAACAGGAAACTGAATTTGATTATCTTTGGTGTAGAAGAGGAAAGTGACATAAGAGTCTGGCAGGACTTAGAAGAGCTACTTCAAGAGAACTTAAAGTTGGAGGTGGACGTTATTAACAGATCTTTCTGTAAATATATTTTGGGCTTACCTGCAGCTTCACCCAATGGGGCAGCACAATTAGAGTTGGGAAGACATTCAAAAAGAGTTAAAATTGTCTCAAGGGTATCGAAATATCTATACAGAGTTGCCAATTCGGAGGAAAGCAATATTATCAAGGAATGTTTTCTTTTGAAGATGAGAAGCAAATGGGGAGAGTCTTGGGCACAAAAAGTAAGGGAACTGATGGAACAGATAGGTATGGGACATATTTGGAGAAACAAGGAGTAGGGGCTTTTGGAAAGAGGTAGGATTAAGGCTGAAACATTTAGATAGCCAAGTTATATTTACCAGTGTAAGGGAGAAAAGGTCACTGAGGACATATAGGGAAATAAAGACAGTGTGGGGGAGGGAGAAGTACATAGATGTGTGTAATAAGTCAGGGCGAGAAGGATTTGCCTGGACAAGGACAGGAGTTAGAAATTTGAAAGTTATTAGATATGAAAAGGATACAGGGAAATGCCCAATGTGTGGAGAAGAGGATACAGATTGTCATAGTATACTTTATTGCAAACAAACAAAGATATGGAGAGAACAAATTTGGCAACAATAGCGGGAGAGTTTTAGAGATGGGATGGGGAGATATTAATAATAAAGAAAATGTTATTGGTAAAAGGATAAAAGAATTTAAGAAATATAGGTGAATATCGGGGAAAGTTAGAGAGAAATGGTTAAGATTGATAAAGAATAAATAACAATTAAGGGCTGTAAAACTACAACGAGTGATACAAGGTAGAGGAGGGTCATCAATACATGGAAAACCAGGGCTTATGTGTATTGAGACCGAGATTTGGGGCAAACAGTTACGGATGTATTATCTTATATTGACAGGAATCCTGCGCGGTAGGGATGAGTAGCAACTGTGGTGCGGATAGTGCACCTATCGCCACAATACGTCATACGCGTAAGATTACGAGAGGGGAGGGCGGTGCATAAGGTGTCTAAAAACAAATTTCACTCTCGAAGCAAGTTTATAAACTAAGTTGTAATTCTTACTATGGTAGTAATTTCCACGCTTTTGTTGGATCTTAAATAGTACATAGGCATTTGGAACAATACCCTGTTCTCCTCCAGCAGGCATGATAAACAACTGTCGGCCTTTCAATATCGCTGCAGAGTCCCTGTAACGTATTTCACTCCAGGCATATGGTCCAGTATGTGCCGTATTTATATAATTTTCATCCATATAAACTATATAAACTTCACTTCGATATCTCTGAATATTTCGTAAATACTTAAGCCTTTTTGCACGTATGGTGCGATGTTCCATTAAAATTTGTCTGTCACGCTTAGTGTTTTTTTTTTTTGTTTGTTTGTTGTTGTTTTTTTCAAATAATCCTAACTGCAAAAGAACTGTTCTTAATGTTCAGACACTGCGTTGGAAGTCAGTAGAATTTTTAAGCTTCATAAGCACTTTCTTCAAAGTTGGTCTTTATTTTTCTGTGCTTTAGAAACTATTCATATTTCGCCTAACTACTTCTGAATTAAAACATCCAAACTAGATTTTGTGCATGTTCTTAATCTTTGTTTACTGGGCATAGAGAAGGACGTTGTTGCACTATGCTTTTCTTTGCTTAATAACTCTCCTAAACTGCTTTCAGACACAACTGTTGCTCAGATACCCTTCCCCAGTTTTTTATAGCTGACCCAGACCATTGTTCCTTTTTTATAAATCTATGGATATTGGTTATTACTTCTCGTGTTTTTAAATGTAGCACTTTATTTCCTAATATGCTGATAGGAGGCGTCATTTCTAAATGCTCACTTGGAACCAGGAGACAAGCACATTTTGAAACAAGCTGTAGTGTTACCGAGTAGCTCTGCACTTGTTCACTTCCTCGCAACTGGTACGCAACTGACCTGCCCTCCCCCCAGTTGCAACCGTTCTGAAGTGGACTCGTCCAGATACCACTGCGCATCGCTCTGCACTTTTCAAGATAAAAAAATACATATGTAGGACGGGTATGTTAGATGTGAATAAGTCATTTTGTTATTGTATGAAAGAAATGTTAAAATAAGAATTTATCAATGAACATGTATGTAGAAGAAAGATGATAAATAAATACTACACGTGGTAAGTAAGGACTTAACTATGAGTACGAACGCTAATGATTACCTATACGTCAAAATGATAGCGGTGTTCCGCCACTGGAACTCAGTAACCACAGGTAAATGCGCTATTCTATCGCAGCGGGTGGAAAGAGGTGATTACAGCTTCCCCCTTTCCTGCTTTAATTGAGGACGCCAGATCTGGAATGTCCAGACTTCAATATAAGGCAAAGGCTTTCATATTTACATCACAAATAGGGTTTTTGTGAAAAAATTTGTAAGTATTGACTCAATTTACCCAGGCTTACCTTAAACTTTACATAGATATCTAATCATATTGTATTTTACACGTTTTCTAGACAACAGCTTTTATTTGTTTTTGTGAAGGGATCAGTCTGCAGGCATTTGTTATGTATCGAACCCGTGTCTCCACAGGTGCGTGGGATGTTGGGCAGATGTTTCTGTTTCAGCGGAAATTCTCGAAGAAGGAGAAGAGAGAAACAGTGACTGTATCTCTCCGCAGGGTGAAATAGTGCTTCTCTTTTTACTGGAGGACTGTGACGCAATAATTATATTGTTGTAGGATCGCCGATAAATAATGTCTGCTTGGATAATAGAAAACTGGCTCTGTGTTGGTGCGCCCTACCGGCTTCCGAACATGACGCGTTCTTTGCGCGCAGTGTTATCATTTACTTCTGTCTTCGTAGCTTCAAGAAAGTAGTTACTTCAATACTTACACGCCCCTTGTGTGATTACATCAATTCATACTTTTGCTTCCTTAATTTTTATTAATTTTAGTTCTGTCACTTCACTTATATAACCTCATTAATGTACACAGTTCAGTTCTCATTGTCACTTCAATAATTGATTTACATGGAAAAAAATCTGAGAAATAATAACCACCACTGAAGAGATTGACAGACAAGAAAAGGGGAAGCACCACACAAACATCAAACACCTTTTACAAGATGCATGAAGCTAGTCTGAATAGTTTCCGACCTAATAAGATAAGACATTTTTTCTGATTATTTTTTTCTTCAACACATTCTCCTTGTAACTCTACACACTTCTCCCAGCGATGTTCCCATCTCTATAACCCGTCCAAATAGTACTCGGCGTTTTTCAACATAGTCTCCTTGTAACTCTACACACTTCTCCCAGCGATGTTCCCATCTCTGTAACCCGTCCAAATAGTACTCGACGTTTTTCAACATAGTCTCCTTGTAACTCTACACACTTCTCCCAGCGATGTTCCCATCTCTGTAACACGTCCAAATAGTACTCGGCGTTTTTCAACATAGTCTCCTTGTAACTCTACACACTTCTCCCAGCGATGTTCCCATCTCTGTAACCCGTTCAAATAGTACTCGGCGTTTTTCAACATAGTCTCCTTGTAACTGTACACACTTCTCCCAGCGATGCTCCCCTCTCTGTAACCCATTCAAATAGTACTCGGCGTTTTTCAACATAGTCTCTTTGTAACTCTACACACTTCTCCCAGCGATGCTCCCATCTCTGTAACCCGTCCAAATAGTACTCGACGTTTTTCAACATAGTCTCCTTATAACTCTACACACTTCTCCCAGCGATGCTCCCATCTCTGTAACCCGTTCAAATAGTACGCGGCGTTTTTCAACATAGTCTCCTTATAACTCTACACACTTCTCCCAGCGATTTTCCCATCTCTGTAACCCGTCCAAATAGTACTCGGCGTTTTTCAACATAGTCTCCTTGTAACTCTACACACTTCTCCCAGCGATGTTCCCATCTCTGTAACCCGTTCAAATAGTACTCGGCGTTTTTCAACATAGTCTCCTTGTAACTCTACACACTTCTCCCAGCGATGCTCCCATCTCTGTAACCCGTCCAAATAGTACTCGACGTTTTTCAACATAGTCTCATTATAACTCTACACACTTCTCCTAGCGATGCTCCCATCTCTATAACCCGTTCAAATAGCACGCGGCGTTTTTCAACATAGTCTCCTTATAACTCTACACACTTCTCCCAGCGATGCTCCCATCTCTGTAACCCGTCCAAATAGTACTCGGCGTTTTTCAACATTGTCTCCTTGTAACTCTACACATTTCTCCCAGCGATGCTCCCATCTCTGTAACCCGTTCAAATAGTACTCGGCGTTTTTCAACATAGTCTCCTTATAACTCTACACACTTCTTCCAGCGATGTTCTCATCTCTGTAACCCGTCCAAATAGTACTCGGCGTTTTTCAACATAGTCTACTTGTAACTCTACACACTTCTCCCAGCGATGCTCCCATCTCTGTAACACGTCCAAATAGTACTCGACGTTTTTCAACATAGTCTCCTTGTAACTCTACACACTTCTCCCAGCGATGTTCCCATCTCTGTAACCCGTCCAAATAGTACTCGGCGTTTTTCAACATAGTCTCCTTGTAACTCTACACACTTCTTCCAGCGATGTTCTCATCTCTGTAACCCGTCCAAATAGTACTCGGCGTTTTTCAACATAGTCTCCTTGTAACTCTGCACACTTCTCCCAGCGATGTTCTCATCTCTGTAACTCGTCCAAATAGTACTCGGCGTTTTTCAACATAGTCTCCTTGTAACTCTGCACACTTCTCCCAGCAATGTTCCCATCTCTGTAACCCGTCCAAATAGTACTCGGCGTTTTTCAACATAGTCTCCTAGTAACTCTACACACTTCTCCCAGCGATGTTCCCATCTCTGTAACCCGTCCAAATAGTACTCGGCGTTTTTCAACATAGTCTCCTTATAACTCTACACACTTCTTCCAGCGATGTTCTCATCTCTGTAACCCGTCCAAATAGTACTCGGCGTTTTTCAACATAGTCTCCTTGTAACTCTGCACACTTCTCCCAGCGATGCTCTCATCTCTGTAACCCGTCCAAATAGTACTCGGCGTTTTTCTCTGTAAAATAATTTATTCACGAAGGTGATTGCCTCTTCTTTTGACGAAAATCTCTGTCCTACGAGATGAGGGAACAAAAAGAAGTTGCATGACTTTCTCTACTCTTCCTCAAACACTTATTGCTCTATGTGTTTCAAGGTAAAGGTTATCTTATTGTAGTTACAAGGCAGTTCAGTAGACTTTAAGTGACAGTCAAATGTTGTAATAAGTGGTTGCTATAGTGTCGGTTTCGAGGTTCGATTCTCCATGCATGGACAAGAGATAAAAGTGAAAAGCGATTTACCGTTAAAGAAAAGTTGTATAAATATTTGAATGCTAAAAAAGAAGCAAGCAATATCTCGGAAATAATGAAGTCTACAAAAAGGTATTTGAGATAAATTGCGTTTTTTAGCAACCTCAATTTTTTTACACAGTAAGGTTTTGTCTATTACTTAGAATTTACCTATACAAAACTTATTCAGATTGAAGGGGGCCTGTTAGCAGAAAATTCTAGACATACATTTCATTTGTTATAAAAATATCTTAGCGTGTAATTTTAGTCAAAATTGTTACTGAGCTTTTAGAAAATAAGTTTTTGAACAATCTTCTCTTTAAGGGGTAGTGTGTCGTGAATGGATTTTAATATTCTGCCCACCTTTTGGTTTTGAGATACGCATGTAGATTTTTTCTAAAAATTGGTTGGTATTTTTTATTTTTGTTCAATTGCGGTAGAAAGTCGAACATTTTTTTCTCGTTTTCTATGTAAATTTTGCATTACAGCAAAGTGTAATTGTAAGAAATGGTAGTAAATGGCACATTTTGCAGCAGTTAGCTACAGAAGTCAGTCCCCCCTCGACGGTAGCAATTACGTGAATCAGCACGCGTGCTCCCCGACACGGTCCGGTTGTGATCTCTTGTCTACGGGCCACAGTGACCTAAGTAACACCGACTGGCATAGCTCAGGACAAGCTTTGTTACACTGGGGGTTTTCCGGGGTTTTCCCTTGTCGTTGAGCGACTACTGCGAGGAATGAGGGTTACCTGCCCAAATCTGACCGCTCTCATTCCTTCCTAGGACAGTGAGGTCGAGTTTCATAAATTCTATCTGTTTCACCATTTATTACTATATCTTACCAATAAAAAGGATGAAACATAGTTATATATTTCTCTAAGTAACTTTAGAAACATTATATGCTGTTTTCATAGACTTTTGAAACTCATTCTTCTATAAACCTCCTGTAAAGTATTCTTCTGTCTCCTAGTTTCGATAAATAACGTATATATATATATATATATATGTGTGTGTGTGTGTGTGTGTGTGTGTGTGTGTGTACATATATATTTCTTTTTTTCTTATTTAACCTATTTTTCATTATTTCCGTTTATTTTCTTATCTGTTTTCCTAGTTTCGCAAATATTCACTATACACATAAACATCCGTGCCCAAGGCGGGACTCGAACCCGCAACCCTCCACGTGGCGGAACGCTAGAGACATACGCTTTAGCTACACCATGGCTACGAGGGCCGGCAGTTCGTGTAAGATATTACAATACAATAGACTGAAGGAATAATCAAAATTTTGAACTGAATCGCTACGTCATCATTTTGGAACCTTATCCTTTACACGTTCACGAAAGAAAGAAAGAAAGAAAGAGGCAGAAAGGGAAAGAAAGAAGTTAGGAAATAAATGAAAGAAGAAAAAAGGAGAGAATGAGAGAAAGAAGCTAAGAAACACAGAGAGACAGAAAGAAGGAGAGAAAAGAGGAAAGAAGGAAGGAAAGAAAGAGAGAGATAAAGAGAAAAGGAGAGAAAGAAAGAGAATGAAAGAGAAAGTGAGAGAGACAACGAGAGAAAGAAAGTAGAAATAAAAAGGAAATAAGGAAAGGAAAGAAAGAAAGAAGGAAAGAAAGAGAAAAAGGAAGGAAATAACAAAAGAAAGAAGAAAAATGGAAAGCGAGAGGGAAAACCAGAGGGAGGAGAAAGGAAAAAAGGAAAGAAGGAAAAAGGAAAAGAAAGAGAAAGAAGGAATGAAAAAGAAAAGAAAGAAAGAAAGGGAAAAGAGAGAAAGAAAGAGAAAGAAAACGGATCGAGAGAAAGAAGGGAAGGATAGAGAAAGGAGGAAGGAAAGAGAGAAAGAAGGAAGGAAACAAGGAGGAAAAGAGAGAGAAAGAATGAGAGAAAGAACGAACGAATAGGGGAAAGAAATAAAAAGAAAGGAGGGAAGAAGGGAAGAAATGAGAGAATGAAGGAAGGAGGGAGGGAAAGAAGGAGGGAGAGAAGGAGTAAAGCAAAGAGGGAGGGAAGGAAGGAAGGAGGGAGGGAAGAGAGGGAGGAGGGATGGAATGAGGGAAGGAAGGAGGGACGAAAGGAAGGAAGGAGACATAGTGACATAGAGAAAAGAGGAGAGAGCCAGTTGCAGAGGTAAAAATGTTTTGGGCTATTAACAAAGAATAATTCGGAAAATTGTATTTGACTAATAATAAAATTAAATTTTGTATAGTAAGATTTTTTTTTTTTCCACTCTTGCGGTTTACCTGCTGTGCAAAAATTATACAAAATGAAAGCTATTTAAACGATGTTCAGACAAAACTTCAGACGTCAGTTTTATTTGTCATGTAAATGTTTTACAATTGTGGTGTTTAACTTAAAATGGAATTGTTTTTGAGAGAAAAAAAATGAATTTTTTTTTTAGCTGGTGAATGAATTTTTTCCTTATTTTTTTAAATCTCGACATGTTACAGCGCTGGAAGCAAATGAACTTTGGAATATTTAGCATTGTGTTTTGTATATATATATATATATATATATATATATATATATATATATCGATGTCTGTCTGTTATTCTCACATACAATCTAAAAGCGACAGCTCCATATAAAAGAACCGCTGTGGGACAAAATTTTGACACATAAGCGACACTTTTGGAGCGGTGTTAACACCTTCATAAAAGAAATTTTTAGTGACCACCCGGGAGGGAGAATTTGGAGCTAGGGAGGGATAACAGAAGACAAGGACCCTAAACAACTGCATTTAGAAACTTCCCGGTGACGGCTCACCCTATTGACTTACACTTACACATCCGCTGCTGGCGGCTCATACTCGTAGACATCCCCAATAAGAAAGACGTGAAACTTCCGCAAACATTACGGCACCTGAAACGATCGAACAGAATGAAAGGTGGATCGAAGCATAGACGCTACCCACTGAGCAATAAGTAAGCCTTTAATAATGATAATGGTGATGATATCCAAGAATAGATCGATACCAGTTTTTCTCGATACTGTATACCGATATACGATATTTTCTGCGATACCGAACCGTCATTTCTACTTCTAGTTTTAATACAAAATAAGCACTTGCGATAGTAAGTCGCCACAAACGGTGTATCTCCTAGCGATGCAATATTGTGAGTTGGAAAACATAAACAAAAGATGAAAGGTCAAGCAAAAGAGAAGATGCGATCCGCTAATTTTAAATCTCGCATAACCCTTCTTATTTCACACTTTTCCATAGACATCCTGATGAAATGAGATCTTAAAGCTGCAATCTCCCTTGTAACTTTGTGTATTGTTCTAACGCAGTCCCTTTATTTATATTAAATATATGCCTAATTGCCATTTGGAAGCTTCCAGTTGCATAGAACCATAATGCGAGAAAGGTCATAAATATTGGATTGAGTGTTTCAAATAGGAAGAGTTCCGGAGTCCAGCTAATCAGATGCCGTATCACACTCAGCGTTGCCAGCTTGTTACTCCACTCCTTTTATATTTCCTTCTCTCTTGCACACTCATACAACATTCAAGTCTGCTTGGCGCAGACATAAGGGTAAGCTAATTATATTTTACAAACTTTTACAATGATACAGTTGCCAAAATCAAAATTGGAAAAAGCACTTTTGCAAATGATGTATAGTTTTAAATACAATAACTATAATTATAGTTTCTGAATTGCCTGCTTTTCTAATCCAAATGTGGGACACACTTGTTTTACCTACACCTCACGCTTCAGCAGTAAGCCGTTGAGCGTTTTCGAAATCGAGCTGATTTCTATATTCCTCATTGCCCAATTTTTTAAAGAGCGTGTACGCCTTAAAAATAATACTTCGAGCTTGACATCGCAATAATTGTCTTTTTGACTCGCAACTAAATTCACCGCAAGAAGCCATTGCACTATTTAACTCTTACTCTACTGTTGTGTAAAAAACAACTGAAAGATATTGATCTGAACTCTCCAGAGTAAATATACACTTCTTATCCAGCATTCATTCATTAACATAAGCATACAGCATTCCACAGGCTAACAGGAAATGAAGTGTTTGCTCTTTCTCGAATTTAACACCTTGACTTATTCACAGTAATTCTTTTATCACGTCATGTCAGTAGTTTAAATGTCAGTTCTGAGTAATCAAAAGTATATGTACATACACACACACCAACCACTTTGAACTCTCTAGAGTAAATAGAGAGTACGAACCATTCATAAACAAAGATATAATGTGGCCAGACACGTTCTGCCAGGGCAGCAGGAAGTTTATTGTTTCCTCTCGCTCGAATTGGATTATTCAAAGCAATTCTTTTATCACGTCATGTCAAACATTTACATTTCAGTTCTGAGTAATTACAAATATACGTACACAGATACATGCCAAATTCATACAGTGATTAGGTCGCGAATTATTGTTATAATACAGGTAACAGTGGTTTATTTATTTGTAATAGAAAAACTATTTCAGCTAAAAATATGGGGTTTTCATAGTTATGTTAAATACATTACTCTCTTCCTTCCACGTGGATCAGTTTTGGCAAAATCTGAATTTTTGTCTTAGAGCGAATAGTATTTCATACAGATTGATTAGGTTGGCACACCTCACACACCACTTAGCGGGAATGCAATACGACAACACCGCAGGACTCCGATTACTTGCTCACCTAATCTGTGTTTCACATAACCTTGCCCCGCTGACGTTTATCTCTCCGCGTGCAACTACCTTCCCCCTCATCCTAATTGGCTAATGCTTTCGCGCCATAGACGGTGCCTTCCCGTCACATTTAAAACTGCAGTAAACGTCATAATATTTGCCAGGAAGATAGAAATAAGAATATGAAGGCAGGCAAAAATAATGAAGTTTATATTGAAACTGAGCAAGTTGAAACTGAATGACTGAGCAATGAAACTGGAACAAGTTTATAATGAAAGGCCTTCGGCCTTTTCTACTGGGCATTTTTTTAAACCAGCACACATACCTTACAAAAATGCTTGTCTTTCAGTCTTAAAAGACGTGTCACGCCATACTTGTCGTGGGTTCTTCATTCACCCAAGTCTCGTCAAGGTAGTATATTTTGCGACCTGTATCCCGGTACAGTCTGATTGTCCTTAAATAACGTCTTCGCCACACAGCAATATCGACCCTGGAGTGCTAAGTTTTCCTGTTGTCTCAATTTCATGTCGCGATGTTCTTACAGATCTAACACTCACACCTGTAAGCTCAGAGCACAGATGTTCGACTTATCTCACTGACAAAGACAGATTCTTCTCTGTGAGTGCATTAAACACATGCACCACAATTCTTTTTTCGCCGCTTTGTGAAGGTTTTCCCTTGCGATGCTTCAGCGAAAAACTGACGGTAGACTCTGCCATTATTCATATAATAAGTACACGCGCAATAAACGATCAATAAAATAATTTAGTTCTGGGCACAACACACCTTCGAATGGCGATATATGACTAATCCAGTTCAAAACAAGGTCAGTGATAAAAGTCATATAAACAAATATGTCATCACTACCGCTAAATCACGTGCTATCGTGTCATGTGCTTGAGAGCAAAGGAACCTCCTCTTTACTTCGTTTAAGAATTAACATGCATTTCAGATAAATCAACTCTGTTGCGTAATATATTTAATTAAAACAGTTACGAAAATATATTGACAATTCTCTTCCAACATATAAAGATATATCACCATGTTAAATAATGAACTATTTTTCACCGCACAACAGTCTATACTACAATAGCAGCCAATGATAGGTGATAAGGTCACGTGACCGTTAAGAGATACGGGGCAAGCTTATGTGAAACAAGGATTAGCAGCGCTCAAGGACAAACACCTTCCCATTTGAAACAATAAAAAGTGCGTATTTCCTCACAGTTTGTGTTCTTAATTGTTCTGCAGTTCTTTGATTACATGCTTTGATAGTCGAAATCTCATTTTGGATTTTCTGGCATTTAGTTCTGAGATGGGATTTCCTCTAGGTAGGAAAACACAAGGAGACCTTTCAAACTGAAAATTCTAATCATCACAGTAATCTGAATTCTGAAAATAACACTGGGGAAAAAAATATATATATACCCGAAACAAAATAGGGAAAGTCTTATGTAAACTGATCTGCTGATTCCAAAAATGCCCCTAAAAGTGCTGTATCACGTAACGTTTTTTAGGTATTCATAATTTTTTATGAAAACTTACAGAAACGTGATGTGATAAGTCTTATTTGATTAATTGAAAATAAGTTAGTTACTAACACTCCCCACATGGCAACCTTGGCCTTCGGGGTAACCTCACCCCACCAAGTGATGACCGGACCCATTTCTCAGGTGGAGGCACCCAGAGGGCGGTGTCCATTACCTCCGATGATAGGGTGATAGTGAAGATGGCGGTGAGGTGAGAGGACCTACAGTTTTTACCGTGGACTCCGAACCACGTTGGGCATAGGGGATACTTCACGTGTTTAATTGAAAATAATAGGTATTTTATTGCCAAATGACATTGAAAATAATAATAATAATTATTATTAAAATAAATAAACACAAGATAATGATGAAAACCAATACCTGAATTATCTCAGAAGTGTTTCACTGTTGATTTTTTTTGTATTGACTCTCCCGTTTGAGGAACCAACAATAGTCTCCGAACATGGCTGAATCCCAGCGATACCCTGGTAACGTCTTTCTATCTCAGAAATGTCCTGGTGAAAACGCTCACCTTGCTCATCACTTACTACAGCTCCTAGGTTTGTAGGGAAACTATCAAGGTGAGAGTACAAAAAGTGGATTTTAAGTGACATACGGCAACCCATTTCTTTGTAGCTCCTTAATAGTTCTGGGACTAAAGTTTCATAATTTTCTTCTTTGTTATTGCCCAGGAAGCCTTCCACCACTGATTTAAATGATTTCCATGCTGCCAGTTCAACACGTTTAACCTTTGATTCAAAAACACTGTCTTTAAGAAGTAGTCTTGTTTGAGGACCGACAAATATACCTTCCTTCAATTTAGATTCACTTATTTTGGGAAAGATACTTCTTAAATACTGAAATGCACTTCCACTTTTGTCCAAACCTTTAACAAAATTCTTCATTAACCCGAGCTTTATGTGAAGTTGGGGGAGAAGAACTTTGTTTGGGTCTACTAGAGGCACATACTTAACACTGCTTGCTCCAGGGGTATAGTCTTCCCTTTTCCCCCACTCTTTCACTATAAAATGCTTGTCAGTTGCCCTACTGTCCCATAAGCACAAAAAACAGCAATATTTTGTGAAACCTCCCTGCAGTCCTGTTAGCGATTCAACTACCTTGAGGGCACTACAAATTTCCCAGCCATGGTTTTGACATGGAATCGTATGTCTCCTTCATTCCTATGGCATGAAATAAAGGTATTGAAGGAAGTAAATTTCCATTATGAAGCAACACTGCCTTTAAGCTGTATTTAGAAGAGTCAATGGCTATTATTTTAAAGTAAGTCAATATGAGTTGGTATCATACCTCATTTCTGTAATTTTATATAAAAGAATAAGAATATCTCAAAAACGTTACGTGATACAGCATTTTCAGAGGCATTTTTGGAATCAGCGAGTCATTTTGCATAAGAATTAGACTATTTTGTTTCGGGTACAAAAAACGTGTTCCCTAGTGTAATACAAATATATAGGTTAATGAACACAATGCATCTTTAACATATATTTGTGAAATAAAGATGCTAATTATATATAGAAGTAACCACAAAAATGCTTTATTGACTATTTATTTGAAGCTGCACTAATTATTTGTTCTTCTTGTGTAAATTCTGCAGTTCTGCTGATCTAAGTTCAATCAAGTTAACTGGAGTTAGGTTTGATCTTAGATCAAGAGACCATGAACTTAGATCAATGTTTATACAACCAAAATTCTAAGTTCAACTTGACTGAAGATCACTTTCATATATCATCTTTTATGCAGCGGGGCCTAAGAAGGCTGAAATAAGCGCGCTACGCTATGCCAAGGACATCGACAAGTTGGATTTATTCTTGTGTGTCAAGTGGTCGAAATCTGCCATTTCCGTAGGTTTTTGCCCTGTCCGTGAACTCAAGACTCCGCCGAGGTCGTCCACATCCTGGTTCAAAAGGCCGGCGAATGAAAAAGGAAAATCACGACTTTTTCCTACAAGACGGTTCTCGTAATTATTCACAGAGGGAGTTCAATTAACCGGGGGCACCGCGTGTGATAATACTACGTCACTATTGATATCGCACGTGATTGGCTCAAGTACCACGAGAATCTGCGTCAAAACTTAAAAGAATAATGGGTTTTCTCTTATGAAAACAAAAGCTATTTGAAAATTTGAAACAATAACAATAACAAAGATTACAGTGACGCAATGAATATTTCACAAGTATAATATTTGTTTTAGTTAATTGATGGAAATTAATTATTTCTCCACACTAGCCGAATATACGCTGAGGTTTTTGATAGATAGAGACTACATGAAAATTTCAATGCCATGGCCGGGATTTGAACCACGGATCTACTGGTTTACGTCCAGTCGCTCTTAACCTTTGAGCTACCATGGCCAACGTGCCGTCATGTTGACTCTATCTATCAAAAACCTCAGCGTATATTCGGCTAGTGTAGAGAAATGATTAATTTCCATCAATTAACTAAAATAATAAGAGTTAAATGATGAAGCCTGGGACTTAAGTACGTAGTATAGTAAGTCGTCACAAATGGTGTATCTCAGGCGGCCCGGGTTCCATCCCAGGCGACAGCAAAGTGAGATTTGTGGTGGACAACACGGCGCTGGGGCGGGTTTTCTCCGGGACCTCCGGTTTCCCCCGCCATCTCATTCCACCGGTGCTCCATCTTCATCTCATGTATCATCAGTGTCACCGCCTGCGGTGCCGTATGTAGTAAAAGCGGGCGTTAAGCACTACACTACACGGTGTATCTCGGATACGAGAGCCCCTAGTGGTCTAACGGGGAAATATACGAGTCAAATGGAGAATTTAATGTCATAACGGCACATTGGCCATGGTAGCTCAATGGGTAAGAGCGACTGCACGGAAACCAGGAGATCCGTGGTTCAAATCCCGGCCATGGCATTGAATTTTTCATGTTGAGTCTATCTATAAAATTTGTAACAAAAACTTCACTTATCTGTCAATTTTTTCTTTTCTAATTGAGATCGGTTTCACAAACAGATTGCTTGCATCGTCAGTCAATCAACAAAATGCCCGCCTCTGTAGCGTAGATGGTAGCGTGTCTGCCTCATGTTCAAGAAGTCCCGAGTTCGAAATTTGGTTAGGGTGAGTTACCTGGATACGGTTTTTATCGGGGTTTTCCCTTATTCTGAAAGACGAATGTCGGGTAACTCTAAGCTCCATGGACCCTGGACTCATTTGAGCATCATTTCATCCAATTCATTCACCGTCCGATATGACTTAACGTTGGAGGAAGTAAATTACCCCCCCCCCCAAAAAAAATCGAGGTCAAGGATCCAGTTACCATGTTATTATGTTTTTTCAGTATTACCAAAATCTGAAAACGAAACAAATTTAAAATCAGAATCAACTGCCGGTGTTTAAAATTCATTATCGATGTTTATTTTTAAAATAAATATCTTTTCCCAAACCATTAAATCTATCGGGACATTTAATTGTTTTAATAATTTAACTTCAGGATTGATTTCATGGTTAAATCACCAAAAATGATATAACATTAACTTCCCTCTAAAAGATATAAGATGGATATGTTCACCAGATTATTTGCCATCATGGACTGCTATAACGGAATTTTGGAACACGTTAAACACTCCTAAGCAATAATTAAGCAATAGTTTCTTTATAGTGGCTTCGTAAACCAAAGAAATTCTTAACAGTAGTGATACCGGATGCGAGATCACGCTTGATACCGAAATTAAGGTTTAAGGGTATGTATGACTGAAATTTCATGAAAATCGTGAAAATAACGACTTTTTTTTATTTTAATTCTATAAAATAATTTAGACATTTCCGAATGTGAAAAATGCATAATTTGCCTCCGAACGCCATTTTTAAATGCTTATTTAAATGTCGGTGGCCTTTAAACTCTGTCAGAGTCACGCCCTCTTTTGCCTACATCCACATTCTTTGTCTGATTTCCGTTCTTAAATTTTCAATTCAAGAAAAGAAAAATAAGGCTTTCAGACAAAATAGTTGCTAAAATGTTTCCAATATATCAGAGGCTGGCTTCTACAACATTACTAGAGATGTGCAAAACAGGAAAAACACAGAATGCCAATGAATCTTTACACCATGTCATATGGAATAAGTGCCCAAAGGAAGTTTTCATATCAAAACAAAAATTGGATCTTGCTGTTATTAAAAGCATCAGTGAGTTTAACATGGGTAGTCTTAAGTCATTGGAGCTGCAGCAAAATATCAGAGGTGAAAGTGTAGTAGACTCAGCAAGGAAAACTTCAGTGCAGCGAGATCAGACTCGTATCCTGCAAAGCAAGAAGCGAAGTTGTGCAGAAGAAAAGCAACATCTAAAGAAGAAAAAGGTGGAAAAAGCAGCAACAGAGGAGAGGAGAAAGAAATCTGAGGGTCCAACCTATCAGCCTGGTGGATCTTAATGTGAGTTATGCAATCAAATCTTTAATCGCTATTTTCTCAATGTTCATATTTTCAGCATTTTTCTTCCTGTAAAATGCTCCTTGCGATGCAGTTTTTGTACTACATTCATGAAATTTCCTACACAGGTTCAGAATGTCATGAGGAATGGAAATTGCCCTAGGTTTTATTGTGAAATGTATATAAGCATATATTTTTAATTTTCAAACACAAAACGTACAGTTTTTTAGACAAAAAAAGAATATTTGGAAATTAAAAAATTTTTGTGACCTAAACTAAAGGAGATACAGAAAAACCCAGAGCAATTTCAAAAAGTATGTGTATTATGAACATAGGGTTAAAATATTAGACCAAAATTCAAAATATTTTGTCGCAAGGGACTTTTTTAGTGACGTAACAAAAAACATACAAAATTTATCATAATTTCTAAACTGCTGGAGAAAAATGGTTTAAATTTAGGTTGTTACATGTTAACATTATACTACACCTATGGTGTAAATTTGAAAAAGCTAGCATTATTATTTCAGAATTTGAAAATTTCAGTCATACATACCCTTAAAGTTCGCCAGAAGTAAAGAATCATGATAGATGTCAAAGGAATGTTGGTTCTTTGTTACGACAAGGGCAAGGCCAGTTGAGTTGTAGGAAAAGTTGTTATAACAAAAGCAATGTAAGAAACAGTGTCCTTAGCAGTTTTCTAAAGTGGCTCACTTGACTTGTATGAATAGGGAATTCTTTGGATCATTTGCAATGGCGACAAAACAGCCACAAAGGGACTTTGGTTGAAAAGGAGTTTTCAGTAAGGGAAAGTGATACACCCACACACGCAGCTGTGGTCATGGAGGACAGTCTTCGGCGTGGAGCCGATGTGGGCAGTTCGTGGCCAGGAAGCCATTAGAACAGTCTTCGGCGTCAGGCCGATGAGAGCAGCCTGAGGCGGGAGGGCGATTAACGCAGTCCTCTGGTTTTGTCTGGAATATTTGTCGGTTCGTATATATATCAGGAACGAATAAATTTATCGAGTAATAAACATTCTGCAGTCAGTAACTCTAAACAGAGATTGGTAACCCTTGGTCGGCAACTTTCATTTCAATGTTTGAAAAGAAGAAGCAGTAAATAAATAAATAAATTGGAAACGGGCATTCCAGTGTTATTAAAATCTACTTCTCACACACATCCACGCATACCCTGAGAGAAACCTCATTGCTCGCCGACTTATTTGCTCGCCATTAAATTATTTGCATCAAATTGGCGTTCACAACGTGGAATTGTGTGCACCCAGAAATAATATAGTTACAAATTGGCGCACAACGTGGAGCTGTGGTAACCCTTGCTCGCCACCATCTTTTTATAGCTTCAGTGGCAAGCTACTGCGGAGTATGTTGGTATGTTTACAAACAGCTACAGCACATGACACGTTGTGCCACCTACCTGCGAAATTCGATGCCGTGAGGCACGCGGCGTTGTTCCTATAACTGCCTAATCCACACTCATCCTGGACGTTTTTTTATACTGCTCTTTTAGCGATAAAATATCTGTATGTGTCACTAGAAGCTGAACAACTACTTCGCTCGGTGTTGTTTTGAAACACCCTGTATACTGTAGTAGCCTATGTATTTCGTTTGTACACAATATAGCTACAAACTAGTCGGCAGTAAAATAGATAGTGAGCTTCTGCTGTCTCTGTTTAGCTTATCGCTTACGAGCAGCGCGATCTCGCATCCACTGTAACATTAGAAGTTCATTTGGTAATATTTTGACTTGCCTCAATTTCTCTATGTTTGCTGTTATTTATGCGTGCATCATAAATAATGTTTAATGGAGAGTTTAAAAATAAATAAACTAATGCTTCTAAATTATTTATCATTACTTATGTGTACCTAATCAATTTTATTGGCATTGCACAGCCCTCCTAACGCTCTATTTTGTTTTGGATAGTTAGTCAAACTGAATAATTCAAAGCCATGGCCGGGATTTGAACCACGGTTCTCCTGGTTTCCATCCAGACGCTCTAATCCATTGAGCTACCATGGCCGACTTGCCGTCCTGACATTAAACTCTCCAATTGACTCATATATTTCGCCGGTAAATCATTAGCAGCTCTTGTATCCAAGATACACCGTTTGTGGCGACTTACTTTAATTAATTGATGGAAATTAATCATTTCTTCACACTAGCCGTATATAGTCTAACGTTTGTGATAGATTCAACATTAAAAATTCAATGCCATGGCCGGGATTTGAACCACTGATCTCCTGGTTAACATCCAGTCGCTCTAACCCATTGAGCTACCATGACCAACTTGCCGTCATGGCGTTCTCCATTTGACTCGTATATTTCCCCGGTAGACCACTAGGAGCTCTCGCATCTGAGATACGCCGTTTGTGGCGACTTACTATCAAAATCAAAATGGTTTCTACCACGTTTGTAAAGGGTAGTTTAAGGTGACAGGATAATTCTTACAATTCTATTCCAGTAGATAAAGCAAAACTGGGATAAGTTTGTACATAATAATTTGAAAAAATAAAAGGTAGATTGAGGGAACAGCTGTTGAGGGCGATGCTCGCTTGTTACCGTGACAACCTGTGCGAAATCTCGGTCCGTGTGACCACTCTACCTGGGAGCCACTCGCCGTTCCCGCCCATTTTCGTCACATTACCATGTGCACGCGAGAACGAGGGTTGAGTGATGGCTTTATCGTGTGATTGACAGCCGCGCCGCCACACGGCAGACACGCGAACTGCGCACGCCGCCGACACACCCTGTTCACCAACTCGCACCTCCACGTGACCAAAATGGCAAGCAGACACCCAACCTCACGTACCTTCACGTTTTGGTACTTACGGTTCATCTAGGGCGTTCCTGTGTAATATACACACAACATAAACCAATATCTACTATCACAATTAAAACTTTGTTTGAAAAGAAATACATAACAATTTTATTTACCAAATTATCTTCATTCTTGCCCAATCTTATATCACACACAAAATACGGATATTTCTCCACCCATTGCTTTTATTTTATATGACTTCTAGAAAGTATTAATTAAAAAGTAGCTATTTCAAAAATTATATAAACTATTTTGAAACATCAATTAAAACTAATAACAAGTATATCTTGGATTCAGCTAATCACAAGTAATTTATTTCACATATATTTTTTGTTTCACGACTTAACATTTCTCTATAGCATGTGCTCCTTATTTCTTTTGTTTGTTTTTCAGCAAAATATTTTAAACATAACGTACTTTAATTCAAAATCGCCAGAACTGCTTTTAAAAATGTCAAAATCTTCGGAAAAAATTCTATGTTGAACGATAAGTTCTTTAATACATCTGACTATCACTTAAAGTCTACTGTCCTCCCTTGTAACTACAATAAGATAATGTTTATCTTGAAGTAGATAGAGCAATAAGTGTTTGTACAAGAGTAGAGAAAGTCATGTGTACATCACATAACGACCAAAACATTTGACTATCACTTAAAGTCTAATGTCCTCCCTTGTAACTACAATAAGATAATATTTATCTTGAAGTAGATAGAGCAATAAGTGTTTGTATAAGAGTAGAGAAAGTCATGTGTACATCACATAACGACCAGCTGTTTAAAACACTTGACTATCACTTAAAGTCTACTGTATTGCCTTGATGTTTATCTTGAAGTAGATAGAGCAATAAGTGTTTGTACAAGAGTAGAGAAAGTCATGTATACATCACATAACGACCAGCTGTTTAAAACAATTGACTGTCACTTAAAGTCTACTGTATTCCCTTGTAACTACAATAAGATAATGTTTATCTTGAAGTAGATAGAGCAATAAGTGTTTGTACAAGAGTAGAGAAAGTCATGTATACATCACATAACGACCAGCTGTTTAAAACATTTGACTATCACTTAAAGTCTACTGTATTCCCTTGTAACAACAATAAGATAATGTTTATCTTGAATTAGATAGAGCAATAAGTGTTTGCACAAGAGTAGAGAAAGTCATGTGTACATCACATAACGACCAGCTGTTTAAAACATTTGACTGTCACTTAAAGTCTACTGTATTCCCTTGTAACTACAATAAGATAATGTTTATCTTGAAGTAGATAGAGCAATAAGTGTTTGTACAAGAGTAGAGAAAGTCATGTGTACATCACATAACGACCAAAACATTTGACTATCACTTAAAGTCTACTGTATTCCCTTGTAACTACAATAAGATAATGTTTATCTTGAAGTAGATAGAGTAATAAGTGTTTGCACAAGAGTAGAGAAAGTCATGTGTACATCACATAACGACCAGCTGTTTAAAACAATTGACTGTCACTTAAAGTCTACTGTATTCCCTTGTAACTACAATAAGATAATGTTTATCTTGAAGTAGATAGAGCAATAAATGTTTGTACAAGAGTAGAGAAAGTAATGTGTACATCACATAACGACCAAAACATTTGACTATCACTTAAAGTCTACTGTATTCCCTTGTAACTACAATAAGATAATGTTTATCTTGAAGTAGATAGAGCAATAAGTGTTTGCACAAGAGTAGAGAAAGTCAAGTATACATCACATAACGACCAGCTGTTTAAAACATTTGACTATCACTTAAAGTCTACTGTATTCCCTTGTAACTACAATAAGATAATGTTTATCTTGAAGTAGATAGAGCAATAAGTGTTTGCACAAGAGTAGAGAAAGTCAAGTATACATCACATAACGACCAGCTGTTTAAAACATTTGACTATCACTTAAAGTCTACTGTATTCCCTTGTAACTACAATAAGATAATGTTTATCTTGAAGTAGATAGAGCAATAAGTGTTTGTACAAGAGTAGAGAAAGTCATGTATACATCACATAACGACCAGCTGTTTAAAACATTTGACTATCACTTAAAGTCTACTGTATTCCCTTGTAACTACAATAAGATAATGTTTATCTTGAAGTAGATAGAGTAATAAGTGTTTGTACAAGAGTAGAGAAAGTCATGTGAGGGTGGTATATCATAGGTCTTCCGAACTCTTGTCATTGTTCTAGAAATAGTTATCAAGAATTGGTTAACATCAATTAAATTACCCAAAAAGACGGACAGCTTTGGTGGTATTACTGAAGAAAAAAAGGCCAAGTGATCAAAAACCGGATCTTCACATAATGTGTTTCAAAGTTAATACTGGTTGCATTAGACCACGGGCCCGCCTTGGTAGCGTGTGGTGGCGAGTCTGCCTCACGTTCAATAGGTCCCGAGTTCGAATCTCGGTCAGGGTGAGTTACCTGGTTAAGGTTTTTACGGGGTTTCCCTTATTTTGAAAGACGAATGTCGGTCAACTCTAATCTATATGGACCTTCGTCTCATTTGAGCATCATTTCACTCATTTTATTCAGCGTCCTATATAAAAACGTCGGAGGATGTATATTAAAATAGAATAAAAATTATACCACGGGATTTAAAGAGGACCGTTTAAATTTTCAACTTACGGTACTTGAACATTTATATAAAAAAACAGTGAATACCTCGCAAGTGGTTAAAGGCCCTAATGTGTAATAAGATGTCTACAGATATCATTAGAATAAAGCAAGAGAGAGATTCAATGTATACATTAAGAATTATAGTAGCCAAGGTCGAAAAGGCAAAAATTCGTCAGTGGAAATCCGTCATGTGGACAGATTTTTTTTTTCCAAATTTCCTTCAGCTTCGACTCAGAAATGCCCGAAAACTTTGAAGCTTTTATCCTTGTCGAAGTTTCTTTCACATTTTCATTTCATTTGATACAGCACAGTGTCCACTATCTGTGTTGATCACCGAAGTAAGAGGGCATGTTGAAGATTCTCATATTAATTAAGCAGAGTGCATTTTAATCAATATTGCTCCTGACATATTTTCAAAATAAACAAAAACAATATACATTCAATGACAGTTTAAAATGAGGAAATATTTTTTGAAATTTTCTTTCGAATGTTGGTAGCATATCCTCTTAAGACAATGCCTCATATTCTAATCTTGGTCAGGGAGAGTTTTCTGATTAAGGCATTTTCCTAAACATTTCTCTTTTCAAAGCTCTAAGTACCCTGTACTCATTTGAACATCATTTCATTCATCGTACGATATGACTTAACGTTGGAGGTTTTCTCTTATCCTGAAAGATGAATGTCTGGTAACTCTAAGCTCTATGTACCCTGTACTCATTTGAACATCATTTCATTCATCGTCCGATATGACTTAACGTTGGAGGTTTTCTCTTACCCTGAAAGAAGAATGTCTGGTAACTCTAAGCTCTATGTACCCTGTACTCATTTGTACATCATTTCATTCATCATCCGATATGACTTAACGTTGGAGGTTTTCTCTTACCCTGAAAGAAGAATGTCTGGTAACTCTAAGCTCTATGTACCCTGTACTCATTTAAACATCATTTCATTCGTCGTACGATATGACTTAACGTTGGAGGTTTTCTCTTACCCTGAAAGAAGAATGTCTGGTAACTCTAAGCTCTAAGTACCCTGTACTCATTTAAACATCATTTCATTCATCGTCCGATATGACTTAACGTTGGAGGTTTTCTCTTATCCTGAACGATGAATGTCTGGTAACTCCAAGCTCTATGTACCCTGTACTCATTTGAACATCATTTCATTCATCGTCCGATATGACTTAATGTTGGAGGTTTTCCCTTATCCTGGAAGATGAATGTCTGGTAAGTCTAAGCTCTATGTACCCTGTACTCATTTGAACATCATTTCATTCATCGTCCGATATGACTTAACGTTGGAGGTTTTCTCTTATCCTGAAAGATGAATGTCTGGTAACTCTAAGCTCCATGTACCTTGTACTCATTTGAACATCATTTCATTCATCGTCCGATATGACTTAACGTTGGAGGTTTTCTCTTATCCTGAAAAATGAATGTCTGGTAACTCTAAGCTCTATGTACCCTGTACTTATTTGAACATCATTTCATTCATCGTCCGATATGACTTAACGTTGGAGGTTTTCTCTTATCCTGAAAGATGAATGTCTGGTAACTCTAAGCTCTATGTACCCTTTACTTATTTGAACATCATTTCATTCATTGTCCGATATGACTTAACGTTGGAGGTTTTCTCTTATCCTGAAAGATGAATGTCTGGTAACTCTAAGCTCTATGTACCCTGTACTCATTTGAACATCATTTCATTCATCGTCCGATATGACTAAACGTTGGAGGTTTTATCTTATCCTGAAAGATGAATGTCTGGTAACTCTAAGCTCTATGTACCCTGTACTTATTTGAACATCATTTCATTCATTGTCCGATATGACTTAACGTTGGAGGTTTTATCTTATCCTGAAAGATGAATGTCTGGTAACTCTAAGCTCTATGTACCCTGTACTTATTTGAACATCATTTCATTCATTGTCCGATATGACTAAACGTTGGAGGTTTTATCTTATCCTGAAAGATGAATGTCTGGTAACTCTAAGCTCTTTGTACCCTGTACTTATTTGAACATCATTTCATTTATTGTCCGATATGACTTAACGTTGGAGGTTTTCCCTTATCCTGAAAGATGAATGTCTGGTGACTCTAAGCTCTATGTACCCTTTACTGATTTGAACATCATTTCATTCATCGTCCGATATGACTTAACGTTGGAGGTTTTCTCTTATCCTGAAAGATGAATGTCTGGTAACTCTAAGCTCTATGTACCCTGTACTGTTTTGAACATCATTTCATTCATCGTCCGATATGACTTAACGTTGGAGGTTTTCTCTTATCCTGAAAGATGAATGTCTGGTAACTCTAAGCTCTATGTACCCTGTACTCATTTAAACATCATTTTATTCATCGTCCGATATGACTTAACTTGTTAAAGAAGATAACAGCAGAAAATTTAATTAGTTAAGAAATAAGAAATAAAATTTAGAAATTTTGTTATTCATCTAACTCCTTTTTGCGTGTTGCTGGTCTTACACATAGATAATTTTCTGGTTATGGGTTTTTAGATACGTTAAGACGTCTGGTTTTGTTAAAATTTCGATATTAAATTTGTTGGAGTACAATATGTTCTACTGCTAGGTATCTGTTAAGTGTAAGTGTTTTATTCTTGGACCTTAACACGTGTTTCTTGTGCAGCCTGGGTACGTGAAGAAGAACTGGGCCAGTAGCGGCCCCTCCCGTACTGTTTGCACACCCCTGTCAGAGTTATAAATATGGAAGCAGTTTCAGCAAAGGTGAAAACTCTGGCAGAGTCGCCAGTTGTTTACAAAGAAAGTTGTATTTTCCATTATAAAAGTGAATAATTCGGGACAGATGGTACATAAATATTGTGTCTCGAAACACGCCAACCCAAACACACGCGGGAAATGAGCCGCGTTACAAAGGAGATTATTTTGTTGGCCGTGCTCTCGCTACATTAATAACTCCGGGTTCGAATCTCCCTAATCACTTTACAGTATTATCAATAACATCGAATATTTCGTCAGTAGATAGCGGTACGAAGAATATATCTAACTTGGATGACGTCTACCCACATTTTGTTTTTTGCTACCGTTGTAGTAAGTTTTCTTATGTGTATCTTGCAGTTTATTTGTTGGAGAAATCATAATCTGAATAAATATGAATTCGCACGCTATTTCCTCCAAAAAAAAAAAAAAAAAAAAAAGAGCCAATACATATGTCTTTTATTTTCATGAAAGTTTCTTACACACCTGTTATTTCGTATTTTAATATCAAAATACTTAGAGCCATAAAATGAAGGCTGATAGAGTAAACATGAGAACTACAATGCCACGGCCAAGAAATAAACCACGGATCTCCCGGTTTCCATCCAGTAGCTCTTACCCATTGATCTACCATGGCCAACTTACCGTCATGACATTAAATTCTCCATTTGACTCGTATATTTCTCCGGTAAACCACTAGGGGCTTTCGCATTCGAGATACACCGTTTGTGGCGACTTACTATTGTACGTACTTGAGTCCCAGGCTTCATCATTTAACTCTTATTATTTTAGCTAATTGATGGAAATTAATCATTTCTTTACACTAGCCGTATATCGGATAAGGTTTCGGTTTCTTATTATATTCTGTTAGCTTAATGTGAAACAAACACGCCATAGTAGTTTCATTGTTGGTACTCCTGGTTCCCGCCTGTGAGAACAAGGCCAGTTCAGACATGTTCAGTATCGCCTACCGCTGCAATGGAGGTAACACCCGAGGAACAGTATGTGGCCTTGAAATTCTGTTTTCGTCTCAAATATTCAGTTGAGGCCTATACAATGTTACAGGAGGCCTATGGAGAGTCTGTTCTTCCCTACAGCACAGCTCAAAGGTGCTTTAAAATTTTTAAAGGGGGGAGACAATCAATTTCAAAGGAAGGTGGACCCGGTGCTCCAGTTACTCCTCTTACAGAAGAAAACATCAACAGTGCTGCTGCCATTGTGAGCGATGATCGACGAATTACCTTAAGATCACTTTCTGAAATACTGAACATTTCATTGTGTGCCACCCACACGTTCGTGACAGAAACATTACACATGAGACGTGTTTGTGTGCGATGAGTTCCAAGACTGTTGATTCCCGAACAAAAGAACATTCGCGTGCAGGTCTGCATGCAGTTAAAGTTGATGTTAGAGGAAGGTCCGCAGTTTCTCCCAAATGTAATCACTGATGATGAAACTTGGCTACATAATTTTGATCCTGAGAGCAAACAGCAAAGCTCAGTGTGGAAATCTCCTTCATCACCAACCCCCCATAAAAGCAAAAGTGGTTGCTTCTGCTGGGAAAGCTATGGTCATCTCATTCTTTGATATTCATGGAATGGTTTATCAGCATGTTGTACCTGCACACACATCAGTAACTGGACAATACTACAGAGATGTCCTGAAAACATTGCAAGTCCATTTCTGGCGCAAAAGAGCACATTTCCATGAACCAGGCTGGATGCTGCAGTATGAGAATGTGCGGCCGCATATTGTCAATGTTGTTGCTGAATATATTGCAAAAAGCAACGTGAAGTGCATACCTCACCCTCCCTATAGTCCGGATTTAGCCCCATGTGACTTTTTTCTATTACCTAACTTGAAGAAATGCCTTCTTGGGAGGCATTATTGATCATCTGAAGCAGTGGTGAAGGATCTCTCAAAAAATGGTTTCCAGTATGTCTTTGAAGACTGGCAGAAACGCTGGGACAAGTACATCGCATTCAGGGGAGACTATTTTGAGAAGGACCATCAAAATTATGAGGATGCATAAAGGTACGTTGTCAAAAAAAAAAAAAAATGTGGTCATTCTTTATTGAACAGCCCTCGTAGAAGAAGAAATCCGTTTATTAAAAGGTATTCAGGATCCAACTGAATTAACCACGTGGGAAAGAATATTCATAAGAAATATGAAGAAAAGGTCTTAAATTTTGGCACTACCTTTTAGGTGAACATGTTTATCAAGATACCAACAAGAGGTGCCCCTATCGCCACCAAGGAGTTCACCAAATCAAAATTCAAGAGCCGACATTAGCTAAGGATGTTAG
Organism: Mantis religiosa; assembly: GCA_030765055.1. Taxonomy (NCBI): domain Eukaryota; kingdom Metazoa; phylum Arthropoda; class Insecta; order Mantodea; family Mantidae; genus Mantis; species Mantis religiosa. The sequence goes on from CM060954.1 coordinate 15,673,370, forward strand.
AAAGGTCCTAATGAAACGTGTTCTAGGCAAACACCAGCAATATTTGGTGCATAGAGTACTAGTTCGACCTAAAATTATACTAATCATTTCCTTTGTTCGTCATTTGAATGTCAAGGAACTGTTTGAATAGCAACTAAAGCATAACCTAACAAAAAGTTGAATATCGTTTCCTTTAGCCACTGCACGAGTGTGAAGGAACTGTTCCCAAGGTAACAAGGCAGCGACTGTACCTCGAGGGTGTGAGATACGTCGTGTCGATCGAAAGTATCACGAAACCGTATTCTGATGCTGTTCTGCGGGATTTTTCTGAAACCTGGGTGGTCAGTTCACGTACGGTAGCAATTATTTGAATATAAGCATCTGCTCCCTTAATAGTAACGCTTACCTTAGACTCATATAGTCAGATCACGGCTCAGCTTACCGTTGTTGGTCGTTCCGTGCCTCAATGGCGAGCTCTGTAAATTCGTTTCCTTAACTGTGGTAGGTAGAGGGATACGTAGAAGATACGTATAAATGCAACTACTATTTTCAGAATCCCTGAATCTCCTAAAAAAACCAATTCATATTTAAGTCTCTATGAGGACTTACGTATGTCCGCGAACAGCATAACTCAAAAACGAAAAGTGGTTAAATATTGTGATAAAATGATACAAAGGTTCACCTTAACTCAGTTTATTTATCACTAAAATCGCTAGCCTAATGTTAAGTTACGATCACTTTCTGAAACACGCAGAGAAAGTACGTCTCTTTATGCTTAGCACTGTCTTCTTATGTCTCTGTTGCACGCACCAACTTGTGCTGCTCTAACTGTTCGACGCACACAGAACGTTTCCCTTTCACATTTCTCGGCTTATAACTGTATAAGTGCTCCTCTGCACTGTATTCACAACTGATAAGCACTGTCCTCCAACGAAGAGAAAAACTCCGGGGCCTGAGACGCAGGGGGGATTTAGAGAAGGTTCGCAGACTCTCTCTGGTCAGGTTTATCGCACCCCATGTCAGTACAGTTAAAGACCATTCAAAAAATTCTGTCGGATTCTACTTTTGTGAATGATTCTTTTCGGTTTTAGCGTACAGAGTGAATAGGACACATATTATTTTAACGGTTCTGCTCCTTGTGTAGCATGCGTTTCTGCCACACACATTCGCTGTCCTTGTCCCACTGTGAAAGGGGGCACGTTCTTTTCAGGGATCTTCTTTACGTTGCTGGACAGTACTGTACTCTCATGACTGACTTCAGCACCTCCTCGTGTTGGATTAGATTGGATTACGGTAAGAAGGAGGTTCGGCACTGCGAACAGTATATATTGTACCTATGCACAATGGAGCACCCCGGGAGGAAGTATGAGGAAAAAGGAGACAGAGGGCAGCTGTCCCAAGAAGCCACGACAGTGAAGAAGGCTGGATCCCTATACTTTACAAGTTGGAAACTCCCAGGCAGGCAAGCACAACTGGGCTCAAAGACCGGGGACCGTCCTTCCGGAGGAGGAAGGTTAACTCAGAGCATATATCCCGACATGCACCGCCGAGACTCCCACTGATACTTCTACCCTGAAAGGGACCAACATGGGAGAGATGATGTAGAATGATAATGGAGATGAAATGGAGGGACAGGGAATTCGGTAGATGTAATGAACATACCCAGTATTCGTCCGGCAGCCCGGGGAAATCCCCCAAAAAGCCATGGATCAGATAGACGGTCACGGTAATCGTACCCGGACCTCCCAAACGCGGACCACAGACAAAATTGCTTGAGCCGTTCCGCTCGGTCACCTGTTGCACTTCATCGGTCACGTAAGCAATTCTATAGATGCCGCAGTCTGTCGAGTTACGTAAATCCAACAATCGAGAACAAATGCCGCACGGTGACAATGTAGCCTGCGGTTCCCACTTCCTCACGTCAGCTAGTGGCTATCCTTTTGCTTATCTCGCTGGCAAACAACAAGGTTGGTGGAATGGGTTAACTCACACATAACTTCTCCACGGAAGGCACCCGCCGTCGCCTTGACGCTAACAAATTTTGTATTTAGTCCAGCACCTTCAAGGATATGTTACGAAAATCTTAAGAAATCTTTACGAAAATGTGTTAAGAAAATTCCAGCATCCCTGACTACCCTTTATATGGACCAGTCTTCCAGATATTTTTTTTTTTTTTTTTTTTTTTTAGAAATGGTTCTAACAAAGTGCATTAATATGTATATCAGATGTACAAGACATTTTTATTCCAAATAAAATGTATATTTTCATTTCCCGGGAATGTCGTCAGTATTCCTTTCCATTCGGGACGATTTTTGTATAACGGAAAGTGTACACAAAATCTTACTACACAAAAAGTGCAGATCTGTTTAAAATACACAGCGCACGTCAAGTACATTTTTTTGAGTGGGCTGTTTCCGAGATATTCTTTGTTCTTTGGCTGAAGTATCCAGTACCTATCCTTTTCTCCGATGGGAAGACGTTATTCATTTTTTATCTCTTGGCCATGTAGGGAAAGGAAATGTCAAAGAACTCGCCTAGGCAAACGACTTTGAAAACACCTGACTATCACCTAAAGTCTACTGTATTCCCTTGTAACTACAATAAGATAATGTTTATCTTGAAGTAGATAGAGCAATAAGTGTTTGTACAAGAGTAGAGAAAGTCATGTGTACATCACATAACGACCAGCTGTTTAAAACATTTGACTATCACTTAAAGTCTACTGTATTCCCCTGTAACTACAATAAGATAATGTTTATCTTGAAGTAGATAGAGCAATAAGTGTTTGTACAAGAGTAGAGAAAGTCATGTATACATCACATAACGACCAGCTGTTTAAAACATTTGACTATCACTTAAAGTCTACTGTATTCCCTTGTAACTACAATAAGATAATGTTTATCTTGAAATAGATAGAGCAATAAGTGTTTGTACAAGAGTAGAGTAAGTAATGTGTACATCACATAACGACCAGCTGTTTAAAACATTTGACTATCACTTAAAGTCTACTGTATTCCCTTGTAACTACAATAAGATAATGTTTATCTTGAAGTAGATAGAGCAGTAAGTGTTTATACAAGAGTAGAGAAAGTCATGTGTACATCACATAACGACCAGCTGTTTAAAACATTTGACTATCACTTAAAGTCTACTGTATTCCCTTGTAACTACAATAAGATAATGTTTATCTTGAAATAAATAGAGCAGTAAGTGTTTGTACAAGAGTAGAGAAAGTCATGTGTACATCACATAACGACCAGCTGTTTAAAACATTTGACTATCACTTAAAGTCTACTGTATTCCCTTGTAACTACAATAAGATAATGTTTATCTTGAAATAGATAGAGCAATAAGTGTTTGTACAAGAGTAGAGAAAGTCATGTGTCCATCACATAACGACCAGCTGTTTAAAACATTTGACTATCACTTAAAGTCTACTGTATTCCCTTGTAACTACAATAAGATAATGTTTATCTTGAAATAGATAGAGCAATAAGTGTTTGTACAAGAGTAGAGAAAGTCATGTGTACATCACATAACGACCAGCTGTTTAAAACATTTGACTATCACTTAAAGTCTACTGTATTCCCTTGTAACTACAATAAGATAATGTTTATCTTGAAATAGATAGAGCAATAAGTGTTTGTACAAGAGTAGAGAAAGTCATGTGTACATCACATAACGACCAGCTGTTTAAAACATTTGACTATCACCTAAAGTCTACTGTATTCCCTTGTAACTGCAATAATATAATGTTTATCTTGAAGTAGATAGAGCAATAAGAGTTTATACAAGAGTAGAGAAAGTCATGTGTCCATCACATAACGACCAGCTGTTTAAAACATTTGACTATCACTTAAAGTCTACTGTATTCCCTTGTAACTACAATAAGATAATGTTTATCTTGAAATAGATAGAGCAATAAGTGTTTGTACAGAGTAGAGAAAGTCATGTGTACATCACATAACGACCAAAATATTTGACTATCACTTAAAGTCTACTGTATTCCCTTGTAACTACAATAAGATAATGTTTACCTTTAAGTAGATAGAGCATTAAGTGTTTGTACAAGAGTAGAGAAAGTCATGTATACATCATATAACGACCAGCTGTTTAAAACATTTGACTATCACTTAAAGTCTACTGTATTCCCTTGTAACTACAATAAGATAATGTTTATCTTGAAGTAGATAGAGCAATAAGTGTTTGTACAAGAGTAGAGAAAGTCATGTATACATCACATAACGACCAAAACATTTGACTATCACTTAAAGTCTACTGTATTCCCTTGTAACTACAATAAGATAATGTTTATCTTGAAGTAGATAGAGCAATAAGTGTTTGTACAAGAATAGATAAAGTCATATGTACATCACATAACGTCCAGCTGTTTATAACATTTGACTATCACTTAAAGTCTACTGTATTCCCTTGTAACTACAATAAGATAATGCTTATCTTGAAGTAGATGGAGCAATAAGTGTTTGTACAAGAGTAGAGAAAATCATGTGCACATCACATAACGACCAGCTGTTTGAAACATTTGACTATCACTTAAAGTCTACTGTATTCCCTTGTAACTACAATAAGATAATGTTTACCTTGAAGTAGATAGAGCAATAGGTGTTTGTACAAGAGTAGAGAAAGTCATGTAAGAACAACGCATCATTAAAGGGGAATGGTGATCGTTCTCCTTAAAAAGGAAATGCGGTGAATGTGTTAACTTAAGGGATATGTAACTTTTTTTCACTGATTTTTCCTACAAAATACCCTCCGTGTCTCTATGGGCTACACGGGATGGGTACGAATGTGTAACATACCTTGTGGACGCTCTTGGTTGTCCAGTTCCGTAACGATTTCTACCTTTTCTAAAATGGGGTGAGTACACAATTACACCCAATTCTCGATTCAGCTTTACATCTTCCAGTTGTTGAACAAACTCCATGAAAATCAGTCGGTACACCTCAGTGTTCACAGTCATGTTAAAAAAAAATAATGGCTTGTGTTTTTTCCGGTAAACCACTAGGTGTTCTCATAAACATATGAGACAACTACCTTAATGGCAACTTACTATACTGTAAGTACTTTAAGGCCCGGGCTTTATAGTTCGGACCACTTTTAGGTGCAATTAAGGGAAATTATTTTTTCTTTCACACTAGCGGCGTGTAGGAGGCACTATGAAAGGATAGAGCCAGACTGAAAATTTCAATGCCAAAGCCAGGATTTGAACCACGGCTGGTACCCGGGACTTATGAGTCAACCCTCTACCCCCTCAGGGCGGCCGAAGCCTGGTGGTCTAGCACACCTTCTACTAGCGCTGCAGGTGAATACCCGGGACTTATGAGGCATCCCTCAACACCCTCCGGGCGGCCGTAGTTTGATGACCTAGCACACCTTCTACTAGCTCTGTAGGCTAGTACCCAGGACTTATGAGGCAACCCTGTATTCCCTCCGGTCGACCGTAGTCTGGCTGGTGGTTGGAAGACGTAAAATTACAACAACAAAACCGTGGGAAGCCTAGATGAACGATGCTTGCCTTTTTCACTCACTAGTGATCCAGTTGTTTCCAATTTGTGTATCAGTTCCATTATTGTGTTTCTTTTGGGAGGATTGGTGTGTGTGTGTGTGTGTGTGTGTGTGTGTGTGTGTGTAGTGTGTAGTGTGTAACGCCCTCTTTTACTACATACGACTCCGCAGGCGGTGACACTGATGGTACATGAGTAGAAAATGAAGCACCGGTGGAATGAGATGTCGGGGGAAACCGGAGTTGCCGGAGAAAACCCACCCATGCGCTGTGTTGTCCACCACAAGTCTCACTTTACGGTCGCCTGGGATTGAACCCGGGCCGCCTTGGTGAGAGCCAAGCGGTCTAACCACTGAGCCACGGCGAGGCCTTTTTGGGAGGCTGAAAAATCAGACTGAAAAATTCAATACCATAGCCGGGATTTGGCATTGAAATCTTCAGTCTGGCGCTACCATTTGATAGTGCATCCTACACAGGCTAGTGTGAAAGAACAATTAATCTCCATTAGTAATCTATTTACTATAATACCAACAAAATTATTATTTTTATAGTTAAATAAAGGAATAAACAGCACAATACGTATTTATCTCAAGGTCGAACATTGGAACACAGCCCTCGTGCTCAGGAGAAACACTTTCTCATTAAACATGTAAATTAGCCATTAACACAGCGGATCTTGCAGTAGACGCCTAGTTGTTGTTTGCCTCGCACCGGACTCGAAGCAGAGACCCCACGCCTGGTGGTCTAGCTCGTTACCGGCGCCTACTCATCCTTTAGGTGCGTTCACGTCACAATGTCCAGATTACTTGGTTCATCTGCATTCCAAGTAACAGCTACTCCAAAAGAAGAAGGGGGAGGGAACACAGTTGCAGCGTTAACAGCATTATAGTCGAAAATTACTTTTTCTTCCACTATATTCCTCAATAAATTTCTCCTATTTTCTTTTCTCTTCTTTCTTTTTTTTAACTACGTCTTCTAACTTTGAGTCTGTAGGGCAATGAATGTAATTATATTAAAATGAGTACAAGGTACATAGAGCTTAGAGTTACCAGACATTCATCTTTCAGGATAAGAGAAAACCTCAAACATTAAGTCATATCGGTTGATGAATGAAATGATGTTCAAATGAGTACAGTGTACATAGAGCTTAGAGTTACCAGACATTCATCTTTCAGGATAAGAGAAAACCTCCAACATTAAGTCATATCGGACGATGAATGAAATGATGTTCAAATGAGTACAGTGTACATAGAGCTTAGAGTTACCAGACATTCATCTTTCAGGATAAGAGAAAACCTCCAACGTTAAGTCATATCGGACGATGAATGAAATGATGTTCAAATGAGTACAGTGTACATAGAGCTTAGAATTACCAGACATTCATCTTTCAGGATAAGAGAAAACCTCCAACGTTAAGTCATATCGGACGATGAATGAAATGATGTTCAAATGAGTACAGTGTACATAGAGCTTAGAGTTACCAGACATTCATCTTTCAGGATAAGAGAAAATCTCCAACGTTAAGTCATATCGGTTGATGAATGAAATGATGTTTAAATGAGTACAGGGTACATAGAGCTTAGAGTTACCAGACATTCATCTTTCAGAATAAGAGAAACCTCCAACGCTAAGTCATATCGGACGATGAATGAAATGATATTCAAATGAGTACAGTGTACATAGAGCTTAGAGTTACCAGATATTCATCTTTCAGAATAAGAGAAACCTCCAACGTTAAGTCATATCGGACGATGAATGAAATGATGTTCAAATGAGTACAGTGTACATAGAGCTTAGAGTTACCAGACATTCATCTTTCAGGATAAGAGGAAACCTCCAACGTTAAGTCATATCGGACGATGAATGAAATGAAGTTCAAATGAGTACAGTGTACATAGAGCTTAGGGTTACCAGACATTCATCTTTCAGAATAAGGAAAAACCTCCAACGTTAAGTCATATCGGACGATGAATGAAATGATGTTCAAATGAGTACAGTGTACATAGAGCTTAGGGTTACCAGACATTCATCTTTCAGAAAAAGGAAAAACCTCCAACGTTAAGTCATATCGGACGATGAATGAAATGATGTTCAAATGAGTACGGGGTACATAGAATTAGAGTTACCAGACATTCATCTTTCAGAATAAGGAAAAACCTCCAACGTTATGTCATATCGTACGATGAACGAAATGATGTTCAAATGAGTACAGAGTACATAGAGCTTAGAGTTACCAGACATTCATCTTTAAGGTTAAGAGAAAACCTCCAACGTTAAGTCATATCGGACGATGAATGAAATGATATTCAAATGAGTACAGGGTCCATAGAACTTAGAGTTACCAGACATTCATCTTTCAGAATAAGGAAAAACCTCCAACGTTAAGTCATATCGGTTGATGAATGAAATGATGTTCAAATGAGTACAGTGTATATAGATCTTAGAGTTACCAGACATTCATCTTTCAGAATAAGAGAAACCTCCAACGTTAAGTCATATCGGACGATGAATGAAATGATATTCAAATGAGTACAGTGTACATAGAGCTTAGAGTTACCAGATATTCATCTTTCAGAATAAGAGAAACCTCCAACGTTAAGTCATATCGGACGATGAATGAAATGATGTTCAAATGAGTACAGTGTACATAGAGCTTAGAGTTACCAGACATTCATCTTTCAGGATAAGAGGAAACCTCCAACGTTAAGTCATATCGGACGATGAATGAAATGAAGTTCAAATGAGTACAGTGTACATAGAGCTTAGGGTTACCAGACATTCATCTTTCAGAATAAGGAAAAACCTCCAACGTTAAGTCATAGCGGACGATGAATGAAATGATGTTCAAATGAGTACAGGGTACATAGAATTAGAGTTACCAGACATTCATCTTTCAGAATAAGGAAAAACCTCCAACGTTAAGTCATATCGTACGATGAACGAAATGATGTTCAAATGAGTACAGAGTACATAGAGCTTAGAGTTACCAGACATTCATCTTTAAGGATAAGAGAAAACCTCCAACGTTAAGTCATATAGGACGATGAACGAAATGATGTTCAAATGAGTACTGTGTACATAGAGCTTAGAGTTACCAGACATTCATCTTTCAGGATAAGAGAAAACCTCCAACGTTAAGTCATATCGGACGATGAATAAATGATGTTCAAATGAGTACAGGGTACATAGAGCTTAGAGTTACCAGATATTCATCTTTCAGGATAAGGGAAAACCTCCAACGTTAAGTCATATGAGACGATGAATGAAATGATATCAAATGAGTACAGGGTCCATAGAACTTAGAGTTACCAGACATTCATCATTCAGGATAAGGGAAAACCTCCAACGTTAAGTCATATCGGACGATGAATGAAATGATATTCAAATGAGTACAGGGTCCATAGAACTTAGAGTTACCAGACATTCATCTTTCAGAATAAGGAAAAACCTCCAACGTTAAGTCATATCGGACGATGAATGAAATGAAGTTCAAATGAGTACAGTGTACATAGAGCTTAGGGTTACCAGACATTCATCTTTCAGAATAAGGAAAAACCTCCAACGTTAAGTCATATCGGACGATGAATGAAATGATGTTCAAATGAGTACAGTGTACATAGAGCTTAGGGTTACCAGACATTCATCTTTCAGATTAAGGAAAAACCTCCAACGTTAAGTCATATCGGACGATGAATGAAATGAAGTTCAAATGAGTACAGTGTACATAGAGCTTAGGGTTACCAGACATTCATCTTTCAGAATAAGGAAAAACCTCCAACGTTAAGTCATATCGTACGATCAACGAAATGATGTTCAAATGAGTACAGTGTACATAGAGCTTAGAGTTACCAGACATTCATCTTTCAGGATAAGAGGAAACCTCCAACGTTAAGTCATATCGGACGATGAATGAAATGAAGTTCAAATGAGTACAGTGTACATAGAGCTTAGGGTTACCAGACATTCATCTTTCAGAATAAGGAAAAACCTCCAACGTTAAGTCATATCGGACGATGAATGAAATGATGTTCAAATGAGTACAGTGTACATAGAGCTTAGGGTTACCAGACATTCATCTTTCAGAATAAGGAAAAAGCTCCAACGTTAAGTCATATCGGACGATGAATGAAATGATGTTCAAATGAGTACAGGGTACATAGAATTAGAGTTACCAGACATTCATCTTTCAGAATAAGGAAAAACCTCCAACGTTAAGTCATATCGTACGATGAACGAAATGATGTTCAAATGAGTACAGAGTACATAGAGCTTAGAGTTACCAGACATTCATCTTTAAGGATAAGAGAAAACCTCCAACGTTAAGTCATATCGGACGATGAACGAAATGATGTTCAAATGAGTAGTGTGTACATAGAGCTTAGAGTTACCAGACATTCATCTTTCAGGATAAGAGAAAACCTCCAACGTTAAGTCGTATCGGACGATGAATGAAATGATGTTCAAATGAATACAGGGTACATAGAGCTTAGAGTTACCAGATATTCATCTTTCAGGATAAGGGAAAACCTCCAACGTTAAGTCGTATCGGACGATGAATGAAATGATGTTCAAATGAGTTCAAGCCTTTCAATGTTCAACTCTTACTTGTACTGTTTCTTTAATAATCGAATAATCTCAAAAGTCTGTGGCCACCCAAATCCCCTGATCTAACCTCACCGGAGCTTTTCTTGTGGGGATATCTAAAAATAGAGTGTACAAGAATAGGCCACGGACAATTGATGTTCTCAAGAAATCCATTCGAACTGAAATAAGTAACATTGGCGAGGATACTCTGCGTAAAACTTGAGAGAATATGGTGAGACGAGTACAAACATGTATAGATGCTGGTGGAGGACACTTCCAACATTTTCTCAGAGATGTAAATAGTGTAATGTAGTCTCCCAAAGTTGTACGTGTCTCCTATTATTGTTTCAAAAGTTTAGGCCTATTGAGTTGGTTCAGGTTTATATGGATCGCAGTGTATATATGGAGCGGAATGTTTATTTGGTGTCAGGTTGTTGTATATGTCAGGAAAACTCGTTCTTTTAGGTAACGCCACAACCTAAAGTCGACCGGATTGAAATTGGCGAAAAGTATCTATCCGCCAAGGTTCTGGATAATTAACTTTTTGTAGATATGAGGCGGAGCACCATCTTGGATGAAGGTAATGTTATTCCTAATTCTGTGGATCGGAAATTTTTGTAGCATGCCACAGCAACAGTTTTCTATGTTCTACAAAGCAGTAAAGTCCAATAATGAATTGTGAATTCAAGCAACGCTCTTTTTAAATCTTAAACTACTATTTGAGGTTCATTTTCTGACCAAATTCTGCAGTTATGTGTGTCACATCCACCATTAAGGGAGAAGTGTGTTTTGCCTGTCTCTGGGACGTTATGTAACCAGTCATGTAAGGGAAATAGCTATTGCTGTAGATCGATCAAAAATTTTAATCCATTAATCATGTTACTTTAATCGATAATCTATCGATTAATCGACATAACTGTTCGAGAATTAGGTGTAGGGTTATATATATATATATAATATTATTTTTGGGTAATTCAACAGGAGCAAAATCTATTTTTAAAATGCAAAAACGGGCAATTAGGATAATACTACATGTTAATAAAAGAACCAGTTGTAGGCCATTATTTAAGGAATTAAATATATTGCCCCTCCCCTGTATTTAGATATATGAAACATTATGCTACATAAAAAATAATCTCAGTATGTACACAACAAACTCACAGATACATTCTCATGATACCAGAAGAAAAGATAACCTTCATGTAATCACACATAGCACTAGTTCTTTTGAAAAAAGTTTTGTATATACTGGCCTCCAGCTTTATAATAAATTACCCAATTATCTGAAGCAAATACCGGCACTGCATCGATTTAGAATTTGTCTCAAAATACTTCTTTCACTCCATTGTTTTTATAGCATAAAAGAATATTATAATTACTTTGACAATTAATTTTGTTAATGTTAATGATGTTAATGTTTTATAGTATAGGTGAATTGCTTGAATATGTTAACTACAAGTGAACTATTATTATTATTATTATTATTATTATTATTATTATTATTATTATTATTATTATTATTATTATTATTATTATTATTATTATTATTATTATTATCATCATCATCATCATCATCATCATCATCATCATTATACTGTACATACAGTTGAATTTTCATCCAAACTTGTATGTATATTGTATAATTTTTAGTTATAAGTACTTGACGTGTCCTATATCTTGTAATATGATCAAAGGGATGAATAAAAACTAACTAACTATGGCACTTTAATACTCTGTATATTTAATTATTTATGAAACTTTTAAATATTTAGATTCACAATTTGTGTTTCCATCAAAATTATGAGGATGAGTAAAGGTACTTTGTCCAAAAAAAAAAAAAAAAAAAAAAAAAAAAAAAAAAAAAACCATTGTGATAATTGTTTATTGAAAGCCCTCGTATAATACAGTGATAAGGAAGATGCACCATTTGGATTTTGAGGCTGAAGTTTTATTCTCCTAAATCAGCAATCAAAAGATACTGGATGAAATATCAGAAATGTGGACTATGGGTTTCACGAAATGTGCGTTGGTGCAGTTGCTAAAAGAAACTACATTTGTGGCAAATACATTTGATTAAGATGCAAACGTGCTGTGAGTGATAATAGTCCCAGGGTCGTGCGGAATAGCCAGGATAATTCTGTGCAACATTCACTCCTTTGTTTGATCACAACTATAGCAAGTAAAATATGTAATTGTTTTTCAAATTGTGTTGAGTAGTATTAAATACTAATAAAACAGAAACTAAAATATTCTCCTTAAGATCTTATCAAAATGCACCCCCACTTGATCTGCAGGGAAAACAACTAACATGGAAGCCTCCAGAAACACCAGTCAAATATTTAGGCGTAATGCTTGACACTACATTGACCTTCAATTGTCATATATCTTACATTACCGCAATAGCCATTTCTAGAATTAAAAAACTGTATCCATTGCTACAGAAGAAATCACAATTTGGTCTGGAGTGTTCAATATTGATCTACAAGTCTCTTATACGCCCCATAATTTCTTACGCTGCTCCTGTATAGTCTGTTTAGTTAACTCATGTGCACGTCGGCCGCTGCCTTTGACGAACCCTTATAATCGGTTTACAACCCCGGCCCTTCTTCTCCCAGACCTTTCTGCAAGGTTGGCACCTTTCTCGATACGTCATGTATATCGTACGAGGTTTCGTCTAAATAAATTATCTTATGTCCATCACTGCAAAACTACAATTCTACTGGATTCCATAATAACCCTTAACTTATTCAAAGCGCGGTATTTGAAACCCAGCTCCTTTAGGAGACCGCGGAAAGTGCAGTGCCCATAAGGAAAATCATAAACTTCTTGCAAATGTGCAACCAATTCGTCTAAGGTGGGCGCTCTCCCTTTTGCATAGAATCTATAAATTTCTCGGCGAATTAAATCGCATGTGAAATTATCTACTTTAGAGAAACGTTTCCTTTTGTTTTCACACTTGATCGGCGTCTTTGGTATTCCTTTCGTCACAATATTTCTTACTGTATTTCTGTGAATACCCAGAATTTATCATCAGGTTCATTGCGCGACCCTTTACCAAGATTATTTGTCAGCACATATTTATATGTGTTCAAAACAAGCGCTTGAATTTACTTAGAAACAGTTCCCGTTATAACTTTGTTTTTTGTGGCTTTTCCAGTAATATAACTCGGCTCAGTTATTCACACTACTGTCGTCACTTTGATTATTTTCACTTGACTGAAAGTTATCTACTACTTCATTTGAATTTACCACTGCATTTCCCTTCCACTGTCTCCACATCGTGATACACAACGAATTTCTGCACGTAATGAAATAGATCAACTGGAAGTTGGAACTTTGGCAACTGAGACTACACGTGGAGTAGACATGCGACTGTCACTTCGAGAAAATCGGGGTTTCTATTGGTCCTCAACGACAATGTTTCATTTCTGAAGTGTGGAGATAGATTTATGACGGTCATTAGTGGGCAGGAGAGTGAGTTCCCTTTGAGGGGCAAACTACACACGCGTTCACTAAACAGGCTCTACGGGGTGGACATTCATCGACTTCAGGTTATACAAAACAAATTTCTCCGCAGTATTAAAAAGGCTCCGTGGTTCATTAGAAATGATCAACTCCATCAGGAACTTGGTATTCTTCCCATATATCTGTACTTCAAATTGATATCAAAGACATTCTTCGTTAGATTATCCGAAGTACCAGGCGCTGTAACCTATGACATTGGACGACGAAACTTAGAAAGGAACAGAACTGCCTCAAGAAATCCTACTCACTGATTCAGAAGATTGCGACGTTTCTCACTAATTCAAAGCAGTGGCGGCTGGTGGGTTAAATTATTAGTGGTGCACAAATGAAAAATAAAATACAGAGTAGTAATGATTCACCTATTTATACAGATTCTCTGCTCCACTCTCCTTAGACCTGGCGAATCTATCGATAACTTTTGCGTTGAAGTCGCTGATCTTCATAACAAAATCTCTCTCAATTGAAAGCTTTGCTAATGCTGACAATCGGTCCTGTGACATTGTGTTCCTAAGGAAACCTTTTATTCTTTTTAAAGTTGAGAAACAGCATTCTGCTTCAGCGGTAGAGTTGGCATAGTTAACAGTACTCGGAGGAGTTTGACACATTCGCTGAATATAGCACATAAGTTGTTTTCCTTAATGAGGTCCATCAAGCACAAAGCGCCGGACATTCCACGAAATTCCTCTCGACTGTAAATTACAGTCAGTTCTCTACCAATTTTTGTTCCAATGATAAAAGGATAGAACCTTATTGTTTCTCTAAGGGAATCCTCTGGAAATATCTTAGAAATTATCTTGATGAAACAAATTTGAGGCTGCCAGATATTCTGTGAAGCTAAATCTGTCCTTTGCTTCTCTAAGAATGTCACATGCTTCAAGAGCTTCTCTTCTTTTCACATCATGATCTTCTATTCTTCTCCTCTTAATTGCAGTCTCTTCGTGTTCCTCAGCATCCACGCTATTTCTTACCTTTTGCACTTCCCTTTTAGATGCGTTTAGCTGGGTGATGGCAAATGTTGCATTGCAGTCTCGTTTCTGCAGCTGATTGTACAAAATGTCCACATGGGGCATGATCTTGTAGAAGAAAGACAGCCAGAATACAAAATTGTAATTTTTCAAAGTGGCCATAAACCCAGAAGCCTGAACAAGTGTGGCGTTGTTGTTTAACAGAGCTCTCTTCTGAATAACCTCCATGCATTTAATTAAATTCTCCCTGTGTTCGGAAAGCAGAGCACACAGAAGCTAAGCCTGAAGGTCACGCTATAGCCGTTGCTAAGAGTAGGAGGAGCTAGGTTTATAAACCTCCATTTAAGCAATGTATAAGAATCCCCTCCCATCTCTTTACCTTCCCGCAAACCCCTCAGAGAGCCTACATTTGGGCGAAATCTTAGGTTAACTCTCCACTGCAAACCTGCGTCTCCTACAGGTAACCTCTGTTTATTTCGACTTCCGCGGTCATGGGCAGCTACAGACGATAAGCGTAATTGAAACATGTTTGTATATAAAACAATGCAAACAAGTACAGCTTTAATGTGCAAAATGCACCTGTTGTATATTCAGAATCAGTGGGTGTAGCGCAAACCTGCAACCTTATGGAGGAACCGCCCCTGATTCAAAGTATATCCTCTATTTTTCTCATAACACCACTGATCATAATCTAGCCTCACTTTTCAATTGTTATCCATCTTATTTAATGTTATTGTATGTGTTAGTTATCCTGTTATATACGTTGTCTTTTATTATCTTTCATTTTAATGTGTTTTAATTGTTTTCTCTTTGTTTATATTATACATTTATCAGCTATTGTATATGTTCGAGGACAGTAATTCCTAAGTTGTTAATTTTTATGCAATACTTATGTAATTTATCAATGGCTTGCATACCAATACTGCTGATCAGCCAAATAATAAATTTAAAACAATTGTTTTTTATTTGTTTTAGAACACCATAAATTTGAAACCAGCGGAATAGCCCCACTCGACCTTATATGTTATAGGGTTCTGTGTTATATAACTTCTATGTTATATGCGGAAACAAAAGAAGGAGGTACATGAAATGAGTTCGACATTCTAGTTTAAACAGCCAACTGTGCAAGGAGATAAAGGATTGTTGCAGCAGTTGGCAACCCTGCAGCGGAGATCATTAGCAAAACGGAAAACAATAAGCAGTGCTAAAAACTGGTTAGCCATGGTTTATTACAGGAAGCTGTAATTTCAATTTATATTCCTGCCTAAGTACGTACGTAGGTTGGTAGACCTGCATAGATATAGGTTCGGATCTCGCAAGAAAAAGTGCCGCTGCTCGTTTTCTGATGAAAACAAATGAAAAACACTTATACTTCCTTGGAAATTGTTAGGCCATTTCTTCTACTCGAGCTCAACCAATCAGAGAAAGGCTATAAATTCCTTGTTTTTTCCCGTTGTTCCTTTGTCTTCTTTACAACAATTGCTACCTGTTTATTTATTTTCTGCAGATAAGACGGTTTTTCGGCTAATGATTGGTTCCTTTTGTATCCCATGCCGACAGTAAGTGCTGCCACCTGCAGACTTTGCTGAAAATTATTAAAACATTTATTGCTAATAGCAAATCAGATTAATGCTGCAATATATTTATTTCACAAATACAACTTATATTCGAAAATTGGTCTCGCAAGAAATAAGTTTTAATATGAAGATTATTAAGCTAAAAATGAATTAGTTGTATTTATATGACTTTCTTTACCCACTTTCCTACAAATTATTCAGATTATTTTGTATGTATTTCTAATTAATCAAGAGATACATTGAGTTTTTTTTACAAGAAATTCAAAGTGACAACTACGACCATCTGAGAAATGGATGATAACTCTAAAATAAAGTTATTTTGTGCAGTCAAAGCGATGTTTAGTTTTGTTAAACATATATTAAGCAATTTTATCAAGATATCACATGTTTAAGTTGTTTCCGTCATATATAAAACATATATCTTGAATTTTCTGGATGTAGTCTTGAAGCCCTCCTTATTATGAAGCAATTTTGTATATTTTATTTTAATTTTGCGTTAGTTTTTTCCAAATATACTGTGTTGCAAGTTTAGGATTTGTCTTTTTGCTTTCCTTTTTAGAGTACTTTTAATCTTTTTATTTAACCTGGAACAATTGCTGGATAAAAATGTATAAACCTAAATCGTGAGCAAAGTAACTTTTAAGTGATAGTCAAATGTTTTAATACTGGTTGCTGTGGCGATGTCTTTGAAATTTGTTCTCTTTGTGCGCCCAAAACATAAAAAGTGAATAACGAATTCCCGTTTGAGAGAAGTTTAAGCGTTAATTCAGCCGAGCAGAGTGGCTCAGGTGGTTTCGTCTTTGGCCCGCATTGGGGAGGTCCGAGTTCGACTCTAAATCTTGTATTAACATTTAAAGGTTTAGATTTCGTTTAGTTTGCGATATATTAAATTATGAATTTAGTTTTTATCGTTCTATACCACACACTCCAGTTGATACAGATATTAAAAGAGCACGCATTTGTAAAATTCTGTGCTAACTTATCGGAACACAATTCACGTCTATGTTATGTTTTACTAGCCACGACATAGCGCTCGTCATTTATTTGGTTTCCATAGCAACGCTGCAACACCTACTTGCTAGTTTGCCCCATTGTTGTAGTGTGGGCCTTTGTCTCGAATTTCATTGGTCGACACATGATGATCCTACGATAATAATTAGAAGTCAAGGCTGACAGAATATTTATTTACTCAAGAGCGTTTTGTCTCACTCTCTCGGCCCGGCCTGTTGTCTTTTCCTTAATGACTTTGGGCATTTGATGGGAAAGAAGATTAACAGGCCAAAGCTGTGTGCATCACTGACTTAACGTGTCGATCCTACCAGTTTACCTATCCATTTACATCGACAACCAACAGCAGTCCTCAAACGGCGGGACTATTTGAATTATACAAAAATGGGACAAAATAAAGATGTATTGTACTTATTGCTGTATCTACTTCAATATAAAAATTACCTTATCGTAGTTACAACGGAATACAGTAGACTTTAAGTGATAGTCAAATGTTTTAAACAGCTCGTCATTATGTGATGTACACATGACTTTCTCTACTCTTGTACAAACACTTATTCATTCTATCTACTTCAAGATAAACATTATCTTATTGTAGTTACAAGGGAATACAGTAGACTTTAAGTGATAGTCAAATGTTTTAAACAGCTGGTCGTTATGTGATGTACACATGACTTTCTCTACTCTTGTACAAACACTTATTGCTCTATTTACTTCAAGATAAACATTATCTTATTGTAGTTACAAGGGAATACAGTAGACTTTAAGTGATAGTCAAATGTTTTAAACAGCTGGTCGTTATGTGATGTACACATGACTTTCTCTACTCTTGTACAAACACTTATTGCTCTATCTACTTCAAGATAAACCTTATCTTATTGTAGTTACAAGGGAATACAGTAGACTTTAAGTGATAGTCAAATGTTTTAAACAGCTGGTCGTTATGTGATGTACACATGACTTTCTCTACTCTTGTACAAACACTTATTGCTCTATCTACTTCAAGATAAACATTATCTTATTGTAGTTACAAGGGAATACAGTAGACTTTAAGTGATAGTCAAATGTTTTAAACAGCTGGTTGCTAGGCAATGACTTCAAAAAACCGTTCTGTTTGTGTGACTAAGAGATAAAAAATAATAAAATTTGCCTTTACAGAAAAGTAGTATAAGTATAGGAAAGCACCAATAAATAACAAAGAATATCTTGGAAATGGTTCGCTATGGGAAAAAAATAGACTTGTGCATAAATTGTGTTTTAATTATATCTATATTAAAACTGGAGACATGCGTTTTAACTGCAGTGAAAGAAAAATATCTTACACATATGGAATTGTTATTAAAGTGATAGAAGCATTTCTCAAAAAAAAAAAAAAAAAAAAAAATGAAATTCTTCTTTGAAAAAATGAAGTTTGGAGTTTGTGAGTTTTCTTAAACATTATTGTATAGCGTCCTTGAAAGTTGCTGAACTTTCAATGTAGTTGAACGAAATTAGGTATTTACCTAAGTTGCTCTAAATTACTCTAAAATTTACAAAAGGTAGAGGGAAGTACAGATTTCATACAAATTTTATTAGAACTAATCTTAAGGCTTTTATCTAAATACACTTAAAAATCAATGGATTTATTGAATTATAACTTAAGTCATGTACTTGCGGATACAGAGGTACTGCACTATTTATTGCCTGTGCCTAGCATTCGCAGGTTAAATTCCCGTGTCCCATTACTGACCAATAGTTCCCCGAATTTCCTATCCTGTACCTAAATTTAACTTCAGCATTCATCCTGATTGGCTGTTCCAAGTGTCGGCAGAATTTGCCTTGCCCTTGCTTGCTCCTTCCGATATTCTGAATCATGCAGGAAATACAGTGTGATCCATATAAACCTGAACCACTTCAATAAGCCATAACTTTTGAACCAATAATAGGACACTCGTACAACTTTGGGAGAATATAATACACAATTGGGAGATTACATTACACTATTTACATCCCAGAGAAAATGTTGGAAGTGTCCTCCACCAGCATCTATGCATGTTTGTACTCGTCTCACCATATTCTCTGAAGTCTTACGGAGAGTAACCTCGCCAATGTTACACATTTCGGTTCGAATGGATTGCTCGACAACATCAATTGTCCGTGGCCTATTCTTGTACACTAAATTTTAGATACCTCCATAAGAAAAACTCCGGTGATGTTGGATCAGGGGATCTGGGGGACCACTAACATTTTGAGATTATTCGATTATCAAAGAAACTGGTTACAAGTTCCATGGTGTCATTAGATGTATGGCACGTTGCTCCATCTTGCTGGAAATAACCTTCTCTCAATTCGATATCATCCAGCTGCCCCACAAATGTCTTGAAGATACCCATATAAACTTCAGTGTCTGCAGTCGTATCAAAGAAACTGGTTACAAGTTCCATGGTATCATTAGATGTATGGCACGTTGCTCCATGTTGCTGGAAATAACCTTCTCTTAATTCGATATCATCCAGCTGCTCCACAAATGTCTTGAAGGTACTCATATAAACTTCAGTGTCTACAGACGTATCAAAGAAATTGGTTACTAGTTCCATGGTGTCATTAGATGTATGGCACGTTGCTCCATCTTGCTGGAAATAACCTTCTCTCAATTCGATATCATCCAGCTGCTCTACAAATGTCTTGAAGTTACCCAAATAAACTTCAGTGT
The DNA here is from genome assembly GCA_030765055.1 of Mantis religiosa. Taxonomy (NCBI): domain Eukaryota; kingdom Metazoa; phylum Arthropoda; class Insecta; order Mantodea; family Mantidae; genus Mantis; species Mantis religiosa. The sequence continues at coordinate 15,693,224 of CM060954.1, forward strand.
CTACATCAAAGGTTATAGCCAGACTGAAGAATTGAATGTCATAGCCGTAATTTGAACCACGGATCTTCTGGTCTCCGTCCAGCCGCTCTAAACCATTGAGTTATTATGCCAAACGTGCCAAAATGACATTAAATTTTCCACTGACTCCTGTTTTTCCCGGTAAACCACTAGGAGTTCTCATAAACACATGAGACAACTACCTTAATGACGATTTACTATGCTGTAAGTACTTTAAGGCCCGGGCTTTATAGTTCGGACCACTATTAGGTACAACTGACTCGTGTTTTTCCCGGTAAACCACTAGGAGTTCTCATAAACACATGAGACAACTACCTTAATGGCGACTTACTATGCTGTAAGTACTTTAAGGCCCGGGCTTTATAGTTCGGACCACTATTAGGTACAACTGACTCGTGTTTCTCCCGGTAAACCACTAGGAGTTCTCATAAGCACATAAGACAACTACCTTAATGGTGACTTACTATGCTGTAAGTACTTTAAGGCCCAGGCTTTATAGTTCGGACCACTATTAGGTACAACTGACTCGTGTTTTTCCCGGTAAACCACTAGGAGTTCTCATAAACACATGAGACAACTACCTTAATGACGACTTACTATGCTGTAAGTACTTTAAGGCCCGGACTTTATAGTTCGGACCACTATTAGGTACAACTGACTCGTGTTTTTCCCGGTAAACCACTAGGAGTTCTCATAAACACATGAGACAACTACCTTAATGACGACTTACTATGCTGTAAGTACTTTAAGGCCGGGCTTTATAGTTCGGACCACTATTAGGTACAACTGACTCGTGTTTTTCCCGGTAAACCACTAGGAGTTCTCATAAACACATGAGACAACTACCTTAATGACGACTTACTATGCTGTAAGTACTTTAAGGCCCGGACTTTATAGTTCGGACCACTATTAGGTACAACTGACTCGTGTTTTTCCCGGTAAACCACTAGGAGTTCTCATAAACACATGAGACAACTACCTTAATGACGACTTACTATGCTGTAAGTACTTTAAGGCCCTGGCTTTATAGTTTGGACCACTATTAGGTACAACTGACTCGTGTTTTTCCCGGTAAACCACTAGGAGTTCTCATAAACACATGAGACAACTACCTTAATGGCGACTTACTATGCTGTAAGTACTTTAAGGCCCTGGCTTTATAGTTTGGACCACTATTAGGTACAATTAATGGAAATTAATTGTCCTTTCACACTAGCCGTGTGTAGGACGCACTAGAGCATAGTAAGTCGCCATTAAGGTAGTTGTCTCATATGTTTATGAGAACTCCTAGTGGTTTACCAGGAAAAAAAATGAGTCAGTTGGAAAATTTAATGTCATGATGTCCATAGTAGCTCAATGGTTTAGAGCGGCTGGACGGAGACCAGAAAATCCGTGGTACAAATCCCGGCTATGGCATTGAATTTTTCAGTCTGGCTCTATCGTTTCAGAGTGCGTCCTACACACGGCTAGTGTGAAAGAACAATTAATTTAAACAAAAACGGATCGCAGTATACGTAGGCCCTCATGAGGGAGCGGAGCTGGTTGTACGAGAGTTCGAATCTGTAGCAGTTACGGACCCTGCCCTCCGCTGTTGTCCTTACTATGCTCTCGCCTCATTGTCAGAAAAGATATTGTAGGTAAGCCGAGGTTGCCATGACGACGTGAAGCAGGATGCCATTATCCTCTGAACAGAAGCGTGTAATGACGACGGTGTGTGAACTACGCCCCTCATGTAATTTCCTGTCTGTCTGTACTCACTCCTTTAATGAACTCTGTCCTAGGTACGCTTGATCGGCATTTACTGACATGTACCCAGCTTTGTCCAGATACTTAACCGGGAATACGCGTTTTGAGGTCCCCTGAATTCAAAGAAACATTATTCTGAAACTAAAGTTCCTGAACGTTTGTAATTTATTTGTCATCTTTCCTTTCACATCATCAAATGGAAATACAAAATCAAGATTAAAATTATAAAACTAATACTGGAAAACGCCATATATTCCTAAATCCTGAAAGTCCTACCATGTTGCTTACCATTGAATAATAATTTGGTCCCCATACACCTGATCCAAGGATTTTGTGTATTGGAGGTCCTCTACTCCTTTTTATACATTTTGCCATTTCACTTATCCTAACCTGCATTTTTCTCTTAATTGTTTTAGCTATCTCTCTTTAACTTTCCCTAAATAATTCCCTAAATTTGTCCTGTTCTTTTTCCCTTTCACTGACAAAATTTGTCTGATTCCTACTTCGCCCCCCCCCCAATTGTCCAATTTACGTAGCCAAGCCTGCCCTCTCAATATCTTTGACTCAAGATAATAAACAATGGAAGTCTGCATTTACTTCTCCACACAATGGACATTTATCTAGCTCCCTCCCTTCATCTATACCCTTCAATGGAAATATAGAGTCAGACTAAAAAATTCAATGCCATAGCCGGGATTTGAACCACGGAGCTTCTGGTCTCCGTCCAGCCACCTAACCCTTGAGCTACCACGGCCAACGTGCCGACATGACATTAAATTCTCCAACTGACTCGTGTTTTCCCGGTAAACCACTAGGAGTTCTCATAAACACACGAGACAACTACTTCAATGGCGACTTACTATGCTGTAAGTACTTTAAGACCCGGGCTTTATAGTTTGGACCACTATTAGGTACAACTGACTCGTGTTTTTCCCGGTAAACCACTAGGAGTTCTCATAAACACACGAGACAACTACTTCAATGGCGACTTACTATGCTGTAAGTACTTTAAGACCCGGGCTTTATAGTTCGGACCACTATTAGGTACAACTGACTCGTGTTTTTACCGGTAAACCACTAGGAGTTCTCATAAACACACGAGACAACTACTTCAATGGCGACTTACTATGCTGTAAGTACTTTAAGATCCGGGCTTTATAGTTTGGACCACTATTAGGTACAACTGACTCGTGTTTTTCCCGGTAAACCACTAGGAGTTCTCATAAACACACGAGACAACTACTTCAATGGCGACTTACTATGCTGTAAGTACTTTAAGACCCGGGCTTTATAGTTCGGACCACTATTAGGTACAACTGACTCGTGTTTTTCCCGGTAAACCACTAGGAGTTCTCATAAACACACGAGACAACTACCTTAATGACGACTTACTATGCTGTAAGTACTTTAAGGCCCGGGCTTTATAGTTCGGACCACTATTAGGTACAACTGACTTGTGTTTTTCCCGGTAAACCACTAGGAGTTCTCATAAATACACGAGACAACTACCTTAATGACGACTTACTATGCTGTAAGTACTTTAAGGCCCGGGCTTTATAGTTCGGACCACTATTAGGTACAACTGACTTGTGTTTTTCCCGGTAAACCACTAGGAGTTCTCATAAACACACGAGACAACTACCTTAATGACGACTTACTATGCTGTAAGTACTTTAAGGCCCGGGCTTTATAGTTCGGACCACTATTAGGTACAACTGACTTGTGTTTTTCCCGGTAAACCACTAGGAGTTCTCATAAATACACGAGACAACTACCTTAATGGCGACTTACTATGCTGTAAGTACTTTAAGGCCCGGGCTTTATAGTTCGGACCACTATTAGGTCAATTAATGGAAATTAATTGTTGTTTCACACTAGCCATGTATAGGCTAAATTATGGAAAGACAGACTCAGACTGAAAAATTCAATGCCATAGCTGGGATTTGAACCAAGGATCTTCTGCACCTAACCCTTGAGCTACTATGGCCAACGTGCCGACTTACATGTTGTAAGGCTTCTAAGTTACAAGTAAATGAAATGTACAGTATTTCAGAAAGCGATAATAAGGAAATTCGTCGATCCTCTCTCACAATGACAGCAGCGGTGTTGATGTTTTCTTTCGTAAGAGCAGTAACTGGAGCACCGGGTCCACCTTCCTTTGAAATTGATTGTCTCCCCTCTTTAAACATTTTAAACAACCTTCGAGCTGTGCTGTAGGGAAGAACAGACTCTACATATGCCTCCTCTAACATTGTATAGGCCTCAACTGAAGATTTGTTGAGATGAAAGCAGAATTACAAAGCCGCATATTGTTCCTCGCGTGTTACCTCCATTACAGCGGTAGGCGATACTGATCATGTCTGAACATGCCTGGCTCTCACAGGCGGAAACCAGGAGTACCAACAATGAAACTACTGCGACTTGTTTGTTTCACATTAAGCTAACAGAATATAATAAGATTGAATTTTAGTGCGAAAAATTATGACCATAAAAAAAATGATGATCTTTCTTTATTGAACAGCTGTCGTACTGGCAAAAATGTCTTGTCTGTCAATATCTTTTAATCTTAACACTTCTGTCCAGAAGCCTCTATACCCACACTCTGCATTTATCCAAGAATGACCCATACCTATCTGCTTCAACAAGTCATTCACTTTATGTGCCCAAAACCCACCCCAGTTACTTCTCTTTTGAATATGAATGCATTCTTTAATTATGTTGCCATCTTCCAAGTTAGCGATTCTGTATAAATATTTCATTGTGTTTGGCAAGATTTTAATTTTAGCAGAATGCCTGCCCAGTTCCAATTGTGCCGCCTGTTAGGTGATGCTATTGGCAATCCCAATATATTTACAAAAGGATCTATGCACTGGGAATAGTATGTAAAAAACAGACGTGGAAAATTGTAAAAAAATTCCCCCATCTCATATTAGCTTTCATATGGTGCATTTTCCGGAAGTTATGTATGAATCTTTATGCACATAACTGCATTGAGCCTTTTCGTTAGGTATTCAAAAAGAAACGAGTTTTTTCAACTTTGGAGTAGTTTTATAATATTCACTGTTCGGCTAAAAAGCTAAACTCTTAGAAACAGCTGTTTTATAACATTTTGGAAGTGGCTATGCTATAGAAAACCCATTAAAATAAAGTACTTTAATTATCTCTAAAAAAATTTATGAGACTTGGTACTACTAGTGCCTTCCTATTTATACATTTATAGAGAAATTGAAATCGCTTTTTACTTGTGCCGCTCAAAAAATCACAATCGCACACGTTGCCCTTTTCTAACTCTGCTTTTGTTTTCTGGATTCAGGACACCAAATATCAGTGCTAAGTTTTACTGTGTAGTGTAACACTTATTTGTGTACTTTGCACGTGGTACGAAAATGGCTCGGATATAACGGAGCCATGAATTTGTTCATAAATTGTAAATTTGGAGCTACAGTTGGTAGAGATAATGAAGGTGCCTCAGAGGTATGTAATGGCACGCTACAGAAAACGCAGTACGAGTCTCGGAGAATGGTCCGTTTGCCAGCAACTGTAATAAATATCACTGCCACTCTTATTATCCTCTGTACTCAGCCAAATAACGTGTAATTACGTCCACGTTTCCAATATTTTATTATCTCCTGAAAAAGAACTAAGGGAAGAAGAAAAGGTAAAAGAAAGCAGCAAAGGAGGATTGAAAGATAGCAAGAAACAGAGATACAGAAGTAAAGAGGGAGAAAAAGAATGAAAGAGTACGAAAGAAATAGAAAGAGAAAGAATGAAAGACAAAGAAAAAAGAATGAAAAAGAGAAACAAATAGTGGCAAAGAAGAAAGGAAAAACAGTGAAAGAAAGAATGAAAAATAAAGAAAGACAAAAAAGAAAGAAAGAGAGAAAGAAAGAAAGAAAGAAAGAGAGAGAAGGAAAGAGAGGAAAACAAAGAAAAGATAAAGAAACAAAGAAAGAATAATAGAAAGAGAGAAAAATGAAAGAAAAAGAAAGAAATAGAGCAAGAAAAAATTAGAGACAGAGAGAAAGAAACAAGAAAAACAAACAAAAAGAGAGAAAGAGAGAGAAAGAAGAAAAGAAAAAAATGAGTGAAAGAATGTAAGAGAGAGAAAGAGAAAGAAAGAGAAAGAAACAGAGTGAAAAAGAGAATGATAGAGAAAGGGAGAATGACAAAGACTAATGGGGAGAGGAGGCGAGAATGAAAGAGAGAAAAGAAAAAAAGGAAAAGAGAAAGACAAAGAGAGAAAGACAAAGAAAGAAAGGAAAGATAGAGAGATAGAAAAGGAAATTGTTAAAAAGAAAGAGATAATAAAAGAAAGAAATATAGTGTGAAAGGGAGGAAGGGAGGAAGGGGGGAAGGGAGAGAGGAAGGGAGGATGGGAGGAAAGGAGGAAGGGGGGAAGGGAGGGAGGAAGGAAGGATGGGAGGAAAGAAGGAAGGATTGAAGGAAGGGAGGGAGGAAAGGAGGAAAGGAGGAAGGGAGTCATTCATGTCACCGGCCGCTCTGGGTGACTTCCACGGTTCGAAATCGCGACGTCGCGAATTAGTATGTGAGAATTGCCCAAATGAAGTCGTTAATTATGTTTAGAGTCTTACTCTACAACATATGGAAGGAGTTCAAATTAATGCCAAAAATAGGTTTTAGCATTAACCATTACCAACATGGGTTTTAATCGTGTAATATATTTCCTGTGGTCATGCACAGAGGCTGCCCTGTATCCCCTTTCTCTGTACTATGAAATGAGTAACTCTTTGAAAACGTTTCATAGACGAGCAGAAAGTAAATAAATAAATAAAAAATAAAAAAGTAATTTTTTTTTTTTTTTTTTTTTTTGAAACGTCATAAGTTTATATATCAGCAACATGGTCTTAAGACTGAAAAGAACCAAGTCCTTGGTCTTAGTATGTTAAAACCAATGTGATGAAGCTGCTGTGATGAACTACTCATATGAGTAATATCTAATAAACGTGATAATATGCAGAGAAAACTAAACTGTCAAATAACTGTCAAACTTAGTTGTAGTAATATATATAAATACTTGAGAATTTATTATCTTATTCGATACCAAGATCTAGGTATGCAAAACGAGGGATCATATTACGTCATTCCTCCGATAGAAGTATGGAAACTTTACTTCACAGCAAACCTCCAAGGTTCTATCCCTGCTTGTGACACCCGGCTTGCCCATATCCAATATAAGACAACAGGACACGCGAAACATTTAAACCGAATTTTATTGATTAAAAGTATAACAATCTAAAGTATACTCACATGACTTTCTCTACTCTTGTACAAACACTTACTGCTCTATCTACTTCAAGATAAACATTATCTTATGGTAGTTACAAGGGAATACAGTAGACTTTAAGTGATAGTCAAATGTTTTAAACAGCTGGTCGTTATATGATGTACACATGACTTTCTCTACTCTTGTACAAACACTTATTGCTCTATCTACCTCAAGATAAACATTATCTTATTGTAGTTACAAGTGAATACAGTAGACTTTAAGTGATAGTCAAATGTTTTGGTCGTTATGTGATGTACACATGACTTTAACTATTCTTGTACAAACACTTATTGCTCTATCTACTTCAAGATAAACATTATCTTATTGTAGTTACAAGGGAATACAGTAGACTTTAACTGATAGTCAAATGTTTTAAACAGCTTATCGTTATGTGATGTACACATGACTTTCTCTACTCTTGTACAAACACTTATTGCTCTATCTACTTCAAGATAAACATTATCTTATTGTAGTTACAAGGGAATACAGTAGACCTTAAGTGATAGTCAAATGTTTTGGTCGTTATGTGATGTACACATGACTTTCTGTACTCTTGTACAAACACTTATTGCTCTATCTACTTCAAGATAAACATTATCTTATTGTAGTTACAAGGGAATATAGTAGACTTTAAAAGATAGTCAAATGTTTTGGTCGTTATGTGATGTACACATGACTTTCTCTACTCTTGTACAAACACTTATTGCTCTACCTACTTCAAGATAAACATTGTCTTATTGTAGTTACAAGGGAATACAGTAGACTTTAAGTGATAGTCAAATGTTTTGGTCGTTATGTGATGTACACATGACTTTCTCTACTCTTGTACAAACACTTATTGCTCTACCTACTTCAAGATAAACATTGTCTTATTGTAGTTACAAGGGAATACAGTAGACTTTAAGTGATAGTCAAATGTTTTAAATGTTTTAGGAGTAACAAAGGAAGTAATTTAGAATAAAGAGCTCTTGAGACGTATTCATAGAAAATTCAAGATATGCATTTAATTTATTATGAAAATGTGTTCAATATATTGTTTTATCTAATTTGTTGGAGCTACGTTTAATAAAATAAACAGTTTCGAAAAAGTTTTCATATAAAGGATGGCATGAGGTGTGTGCAATTCTCTGTCTCTTTTCTTCCAAGTATTGTTGTCACGTACATGTAAAACATAGAAACTAAATTACTAGATGCACACACACGGCACTTTTTATAAATACTTTATATTATGGCCCAGTAAAGTAAACACTGGGACAATACCAGATCATCGAACACGTGGCCGGGAAACAGAATCGCCAAGCTGTACGCCACGACAGGTACTGACTGCAAGTACGTAGCAATTACTGTGTGCTTGAATAATGTTCTGAGAGTGAGATGACGATGTCCCTGATGCTGTGGTCCATATGAAATCAGCACACCGTGTCTCTCATATTGTCTGGTTTACTTGGCTACACATATACAGTTATTTTAGAATCGTTGTGTGTTGGCATCCCTCACAACGACGTCGACGGTTCGGGCAACAGTGACTTAAGTGTAGCGGCACCAGGTCGTGTGTGCAATTCCTTGCTTCATCCGTTTGGTTCTTGCGGGGAGGGAAGTAACGCCGGCGACCCCTTATAGGGCAGTAAAAGAATAGAGGCCCAGGGCACGCTTTCACGACCAATTTAGAATGGATAGTTGAGAACCTTATTAGATAAACCCCCTTCATAAGTAAAATAAATAATAAGAATTACCAACATGTAAACAAAAATATATCTCAAAGTATTGAACATTTTAATCTCAAATGTTTTCTCAAGTGTTACCCGGTTTGAACGTTCCACACTAAAATAAAAATAAATAAAGTAAATAAATAGTCCATAATATCCCTTAAGAGCAAGGGCGTCCCACGCACTGGTGGGGTCAGATCGCCCGTTTATTATACGGTGAGCAAATCCCTGAAAGATAACAGTTCTTTATCTATCCTTAATACTGTATCGTTATATCTAGAAATGACTGTACATTTACACTTCCCCTAGGGGAAGGGATCCTTCCCTTTCAGCTGCCAAAGTGCGGGCGCTGCGGACCCTTAGCACTCGTGGTAGCTCTGACGTTACTAGAGGATCCTCGGGCCGAACAGCCGAGCCTCTCCTTCGGGAGTTGTTCGGATTGGGATGGCTTCGAGGGGGTAGTGTGTTCCCGAAACCCGTGGGAATCGGGTACGTCTTCGGACGGGGTTGAGGGAAGCCATTAAGTGTCCCGGGTACTAGCCTGCAAAGCTAGTAGAAGGTGTGCTAGATCACCAGACGGCCCCACCGAGGTCATATCGGTAGTCTTCACCTTGAGTATTGACGCGCGTAAGTGACGTATCCACTTCCATCCCGTCTTGTGTCCTCAGGACCAGATGGGGGGAGGAGGCTTGTTAGTCTCTAGGTCTTGTCCTATGGAAAGCACCTCGGAGGACGCCGGGCGCCCTTTGAGGCAGCTCGGATAACTCCCTGGTTGAAAGAGGCCCGGGTCCAGTTCCTACGGGTTCAGGACTAATGGGAGTAGAACCTCTGGGCTAAACTAAACTGTTCAGTTACACTAACCGTAGGAGAGGGAGTCCTTTCCCTTCAGCTGCCGTGGTGCGGGCGCTGCGGACCCCTAGCACTCGTGGTACCTCTGACGTTACTAGAGGAACCTCGGGCTGAACATTAGAGCCCCTCCCTGATTGGGAGTTGTTCGGATTGGGTTGGACTCGAGGAGGCAGTGTGTTCCTGTTACCCGCTAGGCTTTGGCAGCCTGGAGGGGGCAGAGGGTTGCCTAAGAAGTCCCGGGTACTAATCTGCAGAGCTAGTAGAGGGTGTCCTAGATCACCATTCGGCCCCACCGAGGTTATTCAGTAGTCTTCCCTGCGGGGTTAACGCGCGAAATTGGCGTATCCACTTCCACCATTCTTGACGTTGTTGTCGATAGGGGTGAGGATCTTTTTAGACTCAAGGTATTGCCCCAAGGAAAGACCCCCAGAGTTTTCCATCGCTCCCGGGTAACAGAGGTCGGGGTCTCCAGACTTTCGGTCAGAACTCACTGAATATTGTTCATTTTCACTGTCACTTTCACTTTAGAGCTGCTACTACTTACTTCCATTGAAGTCTGTCCATTGCCGTTCTAATCTACTTTGCATCCAGCACATCCTTGAACTCTTGCGACCATCGTATAGTGATCGCGCTTAAAGGATGCCCAGGCGGTTAGCTTTGTACGGAAAAATTGTTCTTCCCCCTAGCCACAATGTCATAAACATCTTAGGATGCACTTCCCGGGTTGGAGGGGTGAAGAATGTTAAGCACGTATTAAGAATCAGGGTTGCCGTTGTTCAAAATAATGTTTAGAAGAAGAAAAATCAAACTAAATTCACTTTACCAAATAGTCATTGATCTATTCAAATAAATTTTAAATAATAAATGTATCCTATAATAATACATAATATTTTTGTTGTTTTCAAATGCTAGGCTTTGGCAATGAAGCCATTAGCTCTCTTGCTCTCCAATATTTCTGTGTAGTGGATCCGTCAGCTAGGGCTTCACAGGTTAGAAGATGTTCTTCAGTCATTTCCTCTTCTTGGTTGTCAAATGCTAGGCTTTGGCAATGAAGCCATTAACTCTCTTGCTCTCCAATATTTCTGTGTAGTGTGTCCGGCAGGTAGGGCTTCTCAGGTTAAAAGATGTTCTTCAGTCATTTCCTCTTCTTTGTTGTCAAATGCTAGGCTTTGGCAATGAAGCCATTAACTCTCTTGCTCTCCAATATTTCTGTGTAGTGGATCCGTCAGCTAGGACTTCTCAGGTTAAAAGATGTTCTTCAGTCATTTCCTCTCCTTTGTTGTCAAATGCTAGGCTTTGGCAATGAAGCCATTAGCTCTCTTGCTCTCTAATATTTCTGTGTAGTGGATCCGGCAGGTAGGGCTTCACAGATTAGAAGATGTTCTTCAGTCATTTCCTCTCCTTTGTTGTCAATTGCTAGGCTTTGGCAATGAAGCCATCAGCTCTGTTATATTTCTGTGTAGTGGATCCGTCAGCTAGGACTTCTCAGGTTAAAAGATGTTCTTCAGTCATTTCCTCTCCTTTGTTGTCAAATGCTAGGCTTTGGCAATGAAGCCATTAGCTCTCTTGCTCTCTAATATTTCTGTGTAGTGGGTCCGGCAGGTAGGACTTCACAGGTTAGAAGATGTTCTTCAGTCATTTCCTCTTCTTTGTTGTCAAATGCTAGACCTTGGCAATGAAGCCATTAGCTCTCTTGTTCTCCAATATTTCTGTGTAGTGGATCCGGCAGTTAGGACTTCACAGGTTAGAAGATGTTCTTCAGTCATTTCCTCTTCTCTGTTGTCAAATGCTAGGCTTTGGCAATGAACTCATTAGCTCTCTTGCTCTCCAATATTTCTGTGTAGTGGATCCGGCAGTTAGGACTTCACAGGTTAGAAGATGTTCTTCAGTCATTTCCTCTTCTTTGTTGTCAAATGCTAGGCTTTGGCAATGAAGCCATTAACTCTCTTGCTCTCCAATATTTCTGTGTAGTGTGTCCGGCAGGTAGGGCTTCTCAGGTTAAAAGATGTTCTTCAGTCATTTCCTCTTCTTTGTTGTCAAATGCTAGGCTTTGGCAATGAAGCCATTAACTCTCTTGCTCTCCAATATTTCTGTGTAGTGGATCCGTCAGCTAGGACTTCTCAGGTTAAAAGATGTTCTTCAGTCATTTCCTCTCCTTTGTTGTCAAATGCTAGGCTTTGGCAATGAAGCCATTAGCTCTCTTGCTCTCTAATATTTCTGTGTAGTGGATCCGGCAGGTAGGGCTTCACAGATTAGAAGATGTTCTTCAGTCATTTCCTCTCCTTTGTTGTCAAATGCTAGGCTTTGGCAATGAAGCCATCAGCTCTGTTATATTTCTGTGTAGTGGATCCGTCAGCTAGGACTTCTCAGGTTAAAAGATGTTCTTCAGTCATTTCCTCTCCTTTGTTGTCAAATGCTAGGCTTTGGCAATGAAGCCATTAGCTCTCTTGCTCTCTAATATTTCTGTGTAGTGGGTCCGGCAGGTAGGACTTCACAGGTTAGAAGATGTTCTTCAGTCATTTCCTCTTCTTTGTTGTCAAATGCTAGACCTTGGCAATGAAGCCATTAGCTCTCTTGTTCTCCAATATTTCTGTGTAGTGGATCCGGCAGTTAGGACTTCACAGGTTAGAAGATGTTCTTCAGTCATTTCCTCTTCTCTGTTGTCAAATGCTAGGCTTTGGCAATGAACTCATTAGCTCTCTTGCTCTCCAATATTTCTGTGTAGTGGATCCGGCAGTTAGGACTTCACAGGTTAGAAGATGTTCTTCAGTCATTTCCTCTTCTTTGTTGTCAAATGCTAGACTTTGGCAATGAAGCCATTAACTCTCTTGCTCTCCAATATTTCTGTGTAGTGTGTCCAGCAGGTAGGGCTTCACAGGTTAAAAGATGTTCTTCAGTCATTTCCTCTCCTTTGTTGTCAAATGCTAGGCTTTGGCAATGAAGCCATTAGCTCTCTTGCTCTCCAATATTTCTGTGTAGTGGGTCCGGCAGTTAGGGCTTCGCAGGTTAAAAGATGTTCTTCAGTCATTTCCTCTCCTTTGTTGTCAAATGCTAGGCTTTGGCAATGAAGCCATTAGCTCTCTTGCTCTCCAATATTTCTGTGTAGTGTGTCCGGCAGTTAGGACTTCACAGGTTAGAAGATGTTCTTCAGTCATTTCCTCTTCTTTGTTGTCAAATGCTAGACTTTGGCAATGAAGCCATTAGCTCTCTTGTTCTCCAATATTTCTGTGTAGTAGATCCGGCAGTTAGGACTTCACAGGTTAGAAGATGTTCTTCAGTCATTTCCTCTTCTCTGTTGTCAAATGCTAGGCTTTGGCAATGAAGTCATTAGCTCTCTTGCTCTCCAATATTTCTGTGTAGTGGATCCGGCAGTTAGGACTTCACAGGTTAGAAGATGTTCATCAGTCATTTCCTCTTCTCTGTTGTGAAATGCTAGGCTTTGGTAATGAAGTCATTAGCTCTCTTGCTCTCCAATATTTCTGTGTAGTGGATCCGGCAGGTAGGGCTTCATAGGTTAGAAGATGTTCTTCAGTAATTTCCTCTTCTTTGTTGTCAAATGCTAGGCTTTGGCAATGAAGCCATTAGCTCTCTTGCTCTCCAATATTTCTGTGTAGTGGGTCCGGCAGGTAGGGCTTCATAGGTTAGAAGATGTTCTTCAGTAATTTCCTCTTCTTTGTTGTCAAACGCTAGGTTTTGGCAATGAAGCCATTAGCTCTCTTGCTCTCCAATATTTCTGTGTAGTGGGTCCGGCAGGTAGGGCTTCACAGGTTAAAAGATGTTCTTCAGTCATTTCCTCTTCTCTGTTGTCAAATGCTAGGCTTTGGCAATGAAGCCATTAGCTCTCTTGTTCTCCAATATTTCTGTGTAGTGGATCCGGCAGGTAGGACTTCATAGGTTAGAAGATGTTCATCAGTCATTTCCTCTTATCTGTTATCAAATGCAAGGCTTTGGCAATGAAGTCATTAGCTCTCTTGCTCTCCAATATTTCTGTGTAGTGGATCTGGCAGGTAGGACTTCATAGGTTAGAAGATGTTCTTCAGTAATTTCCTCTTCTTTGTTCTCAAATGCTAGGCTTTGGTAATGAAGCCATTAGCCCTCTTGTTCTCCAATATTTCTGTGTAGTGGATCCGGCAGTTAGGACTTGGCAGGTTAAAAGATATTCTTCAGTAATTTCCTCTTCTCTGTTGTCAAATGCTAGGCTTTGGCAATGAAGTCATTAGCTCTCTTGCTCTCCAATATTTCTGTGTAGTGGATCCGGCAGTTAGGACTTCGCAGGTTAGAAGATGTTCTTCAGTCATTTCCTCTTCTCTGTTGTCAAATGCTAGGCTTTGGCAATGAAGTCATTAGCTCTCTTGCTCTCTAATATTTCTGTGTAGTGGATCCGGCAGGTAGGACTTCATAGGTTAGAAGATGTTCTTCAGTAATTTCCTCTTCTTTGTTGTCAAATGCTAGGCTTTGGCAAAGAAGCCATTAGCTCTCTTGCTCTCCAATATTTCTGTGTAGTGGGTCCGGCAGTTAGGACTTCACAGGTTAGAAGATGTTCTTCAGTCATTTCCTCTTCTTTGTTGTCAAATGCTAGGCTTTGGCAATGAAGCCATTAGCTCTCTTGCTCTCCAATATTTCTGTGTAGTGGATCCGGCAGGTAGGACTTCGTAGGTTAGAAGATGTTCTTCAGTAATTTCCTCTTCTTTGTTGTCAAATGCTAGGCTTTGGCAATGAAGCCATTAGCTCTCTTGCTCTCCAATATTTCTGTGTAGTGGATCCGGCAGGTAGGACTTCACAGGTTAGAAGATGTTCTTCAGTCATTTCCTCTTCTTTGTTGTCAAATGCTAGGCTTTGGCAATGAAGCCATTAGCTCTCTTGTTCTCCAATATTTCTGTGTAGTAGATCCGGCAGTTAGGACTTCACAGGTTAGAAGATGTTCTTCAGTCATTTCCTCTTCTCTGTTGTCAAATGCTAGGCTTTGGCAATGAAGTCATTAGCTCTCTTGCTCTCCAATATTTCTGTGTAGTGGATCCGGCAGTTAGGACTTCACAGGTTAGAAGATGTTCATCAGTCATTTCCTCTTCTCTGTTGTGAAATGCTAGGCTTTGGTAATGAAGTCATTAGCTCTCTTGCTCTCCAATATTTCTGTGTAGTGGATCCGGCAGGTAGGGCTTCATAGGTTAGAAGATGTTCTTCAGTAATTTCCTCTTCTTTGTTGTCAAATGCTAGGCTTTGGCAATGAAGCCATTAGCTCTCTTGCTCTCCAATATTTCTGTGTAGTGGGTCCGGCAGGTAGGGCTTCATAGGTTAGAAGATGTTCTTCAGTAATTTCCTCTTCTTTGTTGTCAAACGCTAGGTTTTGGCAATGAAGCCATTAGCTCTCTTGCTCTCCAATATTTCTGTGTAGTGGGTCCGGCAGGTAGGGCTTCACAGGTTAAAAGATGTTCTTCAGTCATTTCCTCTTCTCTGTTGTCAAATGCTAGGCTTTGGCAATGAAGCCATTAGCTCTCTTGTTCTCCAATATTTCTGTGTAGTGGATCCGGCAGGTAGGACTTCATAGGTTAGAAGATGTTCATCAGTCATTTCCTCTTATCTGTTATCAAATGCAAGGCTTTGGCAATGAAGTCATTAGCTCTCTTGCTCTCCAATATTTCTGTGTAGTGGATCCGGCAGGTAGGACTTCATAGGTTAGAAGATGTTCTTCAGTAATTTCCTCTTCTTTGTTCTCAAATGCTAGGCTTGGTAATGAAGCCATTAGCCCTCTTGTTCTCCAATATTTCTGTGTAGTGGATCCGGCAGTTAGGACTTGGCAGGTTAAAAGATATTCTTCAGTAATTTCCTCTTCTCTGTTGTCAAATGCTAGGCTTTGGCAATGAAGTCATTAGCTCTCTTGCTCTCCAATATTTCTGTGTAGTGGATCCGGCAGTTAGGACTTCGCAGGTTAGAAGATGTTCTTCAGTCATTTCCTCTTCTCTGTTGTCAAATGCTAGGCTTTGGCAATGAAGTCATTAGCTCTCTTGCTCTCTAATATTTCTGTGTAGTGGATCCGGCAGGTAGGACTTCATAGGTTAGAAGATGTTCTTCAGTAATTTCCTCTTCTTTGTTGTCAAATGCTAGGCTTTGGCAAAGAAGCCATTAGCTCTCTTGCTCTCCAATATTTCTGTGTAGTGGGTCCGGCAGTTAGGACTTCACAGGTTAGAAGATGTTCTTCAGTCATTTCCTCTTCTTTGTTGTCAAATGCTAGGCTTTGGCAATGAAGCCATTAGCTCTCTTGCTCTCCAATATTTCTGTGTAGTGGATCCGGCAGGTAGGACTTCATAGGTTAGAAGATGTTCTTCAGTAATTTCCTCTTCTTTGTTGTCAAATGCTAGGCTTTGGCAATGAAGCCATTAGCTCTCTTGCTCTCCAATATTTCTGTGTAGTGGATCCGGCAGGTAGGACTTCACAGGCTAGAAGATGTTCTTCAGTCATTTCCTCTTCTTTTTTGTCAAATGCTAGGCTTTGGCAATGAAGCCATTAGCTCTCTTGCTCTCCAATATTTCTGTGTAGTGGATCCGGCAGGTAGGACTTCATAGGTTAGAAGATGTTCTTCAGTAATTTCCTCTTCTTTGTTGTCAAATGCTAGGCTTTGGCAATGAAGCCATTAGCTCTCTTGCTCTCCAATATTTCTGTGTAGTGGATCCGGCAGGTAGGACTTCACAGGTTAAAAGATGTTCTTCAGTCATTTCCTCTTCTTTGTTGTCAAATGCCAGGCTTTGGCAATGAAGCCATTAGCTCTCTTGCTCTCCAATATTTCTGTGTAGTGGGTCCGGCAGGTAGGGCTTCACAGGTTAAAAGATGTTCTTCAGTCATTTCGTCTTCTCTGTTGTCAAATGCTAGGCTTTGGCAATGAAGCCATTCGCTCTCTTGTTCTCCAATATTTCTGTGTAGTGTATCCGGCAGTTAGGACTTCACAGGTTAGAAGATGTTCTTCAGTAATTTCCTCTTTTTTGTTTTCAAATGCTAGGCTTTGGTAATGAAGCCATTAGCTCTCTTGTTCTCCAATATTTCTGTGTAGTGGGTCCGGCAGGTAGGGCTTCACAGGTTAGAAGATGTTCATCAGTCATTTCCTCTTCTCTGTTGTCAAATGCTAGGCTTTGGTAATGAAGCCATTAGCCCTTTTGTTCTCCAATATTTCTGTGTAGTGGATCCGGCAGTTAGGACTTCACAGGTTAGAAGATGTTCTTCAGTCATTTCCTCTTCTCTGTTGTCAAATGCTAGGCTTTGGTAATGAAGCCATTAGCTCTCTTGTTCTCCAATATTTCTGTGTAGTGGATCCGGCAGTTAGGACTTCACAGGTTAGAAGATGTTCTTCAGTCATTTCCTCTTCTCTGTTGTCAAATGCTAGGCTTTGGCAATGAAGTCATTAGCTCTCTTGCTCTCCAATATTTCTGTGTAGTGGATCCGGCAGTTAGGACTTCGCAGGTTAGAAGATGTTCTTCAGTCATTTCCTCTTCTCTGTTGTCAAATGCTAGGCTTTGGCAATGAAGTCATTAGCTCTCTTGCTCTCCAATATTTCTGTGTAGTGGGTCCGGCAGGCAGGACTTCACAGGTTAGAAGATGTTCTTCAGTCATTTCCTCTTCTTTGTTGCACAGAGGACAATTTGGACTTGTATAAATTCCGATTCTGTGTAAGTGTTTGGCCAAATAATCATGTTCCGTAAGTAATTTAATATTTGCTACTGCAGCTTTGCGTGGGATTTCTGGAATAATTTCTGGATTTTTAATTAAAATTTTCGAATGGTTATCTTTGGCTTTGTTAGATGTTGATTGATTTTTTTTGTATTTGCTTTTGATCAATCTTTTTATGGATGTAAAGGGTGAGTTTTTAATTTTGTTCTGATTTAAATTTGCACCTTTTTGGCAAGGAAATCAGCTGATTCGTTTCAAGCAATTCCAAAGTCAGCAGGTATCCATTGTAATATAATTCTTTTCTATAGTTTTTGAAGTTGTTGGATTATTTTGTGACATTCTTTAATTTGGATTGACCTCATTTTATATGAACTTATTGCACATAATGCAATGTTTCCTTAGCTGTTTGTTTTGAAGAATGAATTTAAGGCTCCAGAATTTACCCCATGCTAATTTTACTCTCATCCTTATTTCTGTATCTCTTGTCCCTGAGAGACATACCATTTGGCCTAGGTAAATCTAGTTGCTACAGTATTCTATTTGTTCTCCATCTATTTGATTAATGCTTTCTGTGGAGTTGATCATGGTTTTTGTTCTTGTTGTTGACACTCTTCAACATCTCTTGTAGTTTTGTCGCTGAATTTGCAAATAATGTCATCTGCAAATCTCATTAGGTTGGCTCTACACTATTTAAAAATAACACTGGGCAACAAAAAATAATTTTTGAATATTTCGAGCACTTCATGAGGCAATTCTTACTAATTTTGGGTTGAGAAAAACAAATATGACAAAAAAAATTCATTAGCTCTAGTTTCTATTATATACACAAGGTGGAAGTATTACATATTAATGGACAGAGAGAAAAGGATACGTTTTAATTACATACATGCTAAGAATAAAAGTGCATTTGATTTTTTTAACTGTTAATTACATGCTAAGATTTCTAAATTGCTGGAAAAATACTTCGCAGATAGTCGTGTCTGAAGAGAATCATGACTTCGTCGTCTTTTAGCTTGCCTCTTGTGATGGCGCCAGATCAGGGCTGGATGGAGGATGATCTAGAGTTTCCCATTGAAAAGATTTGATGAGATCTTTGGTCCGATTAGCCACATGTGGACGGGCATTGTCATGCAGCAAAACGATAATACCCTTACTCAACTTGCCACGTCTTTTGTTCTGGATTGCACGGCGCAGATTGTTCAATGTCTCACAATAAGACGCTGCATTGATTGTCTCATTACGAGGAAGAAACTCCACTAACAATACTCCTTTTCTGTCCCGAAAAACTGTGT
The DNA here is from genome assembly GCA_030765055.1 of Mantis religiosa. NCBI lineage: Eukaryota > Metazoa > Arthropoda > Insecta > Mantodea > Mantidae > Mantis > Mantis religiosa. The sequence goes on from CM060954.1 coordinate 15,711,778, forward strand.
ACATGATTTTCCGGGCAGAAATTGTTTGCTTAAACTTCACTTTTGTGGCTGATGATGAATGTCGCCATTCCATGGATTGTTGTTTCGATTCTGGTGTGACGCAAGCCACCCATGTTTCGTCACCAGTAACAATTTGGTCTAAAAAAGCCTTCACCATCATTGTGGTACCGCTCAAGGAAAGTCAATGCACTGCCTAAACGTTGGGTTTTGTGCAAATCCGTCAACATTTTCGGAACCCAACGTGTACACAATTTCCGGTACTTCAAGTTCTCGGTCACAATGCGATACAAAACACTACGATAATATTGAGGAAAATAGTCGCACAATGATGAAATTGTAAAGCGTCTGTTTTCTCTCACCTTTTCGTCCACTTTCTGCACCAAATCTTCAGTAACGACCGAAGGACGCCCACTCCGTTCTTCACTTCGCACATTTGTGCGGCCATATTTAAATGCTCTCACCCATTTCCTTACCATTCCATCACTCATAATGTTTTGTCCGTATACTTCACAGATCTCACGATGAATATCGATCGGTTTTACGCCTTTAGCACTAAGAAATCGTATAACAGCCCGTACTTCACAATCGGCGGGACTCACGATTGTCGGAGGCATCTTAAACACTCAGTAACCAACGTATACAATGAAGAATCAGACTTTAATGGCGTCAGTGCGTAGACAAGAGATGTAGGTAACTAGCGCGCATGCGCGGAACACCGACCGTAGCGCTGCGGCGATGGAATCGCAAAACGGTACTGACTTAAAAAACATGCCTCGTATTTAGGATCCAGTACAAACGCCGAATTTTGATGAGAACATAACGAGGGCTGTTTTCTTTCAACCTCCGATAGGCTATAAATAAAACACAAGTTCATAGAAAACAATTATTTTGTTTCCAAAAGTTTTGTACACTTATGGTTACTCTTCAATGTAATCACCTAAAACACGGAGTCATTTATCATACCTGTGGATAAGCTTTGTAATAATTACGCTCTGCACAAAATGCTGCCACCAATGATTTCAAATAAGGATTGAGGTTGTTTTGAAGATGCATCCATTGTTGTGATTGTCCTTTTGTTCCCGGTGTATCGTATTTGATCCAAGTTTCATCTCCAGTAACAATTGATTTCAAAAAGTTCTCTGCTTCATCATAATAGTGGTCAGGTTTGAATTTCTTTCACCATTAGTTAGTTTTTTGATCTCAAAATTTATATTCCTTATGAAATTTTGCTATAAATTTATTAGATGGTATCTAATATTTGCTTTACTTACTATATTCGCTCAGCTGTCTTATGCAACACATTCTGGTGTAAGTGGTGGCCTAACGTGCTGGGGCAAGCTTGATTACTTTTAGAGGAATATGTCAACTTTTTCCGAGGGGTCCGCTCCATTTGTTTGTTATCTAGGCAAGATGCTGTGGTGATACTTAGCCCATTGTTGCAGTGCAGGCAGGCGGTACGCCCAACAATGTGAATGACAGACAGGTTCGGCTTCATTACCAACAAAATGTCGACCTCCATCCGTTTGGCGCGAACTTCTTTTTATACCACGAATATTTTTCTAATCCATCCTTCTTGCTCACTCAGAAAAGCTGCAATAAAAAAACAAAGAGGTAACAAAACAAAATGAAGTAATTTTAGAAGGTTTGAAAATTTTAAAAGCCAGATGCTCGCTGCAGGGCCTCTTCAGAGGACGGACGGACGGACGGGCGTCAATTAAGACGAATGCTTCACTTCCGTCCTCGTTATTTACTCAGCACAAGCCAAGAGTAAAGAAAAACATAAGAAGAAGTTCCATTGTGGCCGGCCGTCACTTTCTGCTGCCGTCTGTATTAACACCTCTATCTGCCAGCTTTTCAAAATCGGGAGAATATCAACCACAAATTTATGTAAATGTAGCTGAAAGTTTATTTACGTCTCATGTCAACAAATTGAGTTTTATATTTCAGTGTGATAACTATTTTAGTTGTGTTTTCTTACTCTTACTTCAAAATAAAATCATTTTGAAGTTTCATCACTTGAAACTTCCAGCTTTTAAAAGCTTCATACAACTTCAAAATTTCTTATATTCAAAAGAAAACAATATTAAAACTTATTGTTCCTCTATCCCTTATCCTTCAGGAGTCGTGCAGAGGAACAGAAACTGTGGATCAGATAGTGAACCCAGGATGGTTGATCAGCTATGAACGGAATGAGGGCGAAATCCATGAAAGGAAAGGTAATAATGGAGCAATTTGTGTTGAATGATGGCGAAGGAAACCGGATATCCCAAAGAAAACCCGCCCCTGCACAGTGTTGTCCATTACAAATCTCATGGTCGCCTGGGATCGAACTCGGGTCGCCTTGGGAGAGTCAAGCGGTTCAACCACTCGACCACAGCGCGGTCAATATATATTTCATCACTTGAAAATTACAGCTTTTTTTTAAAGTTTTGTACAACTTAAAAATTTCTGTACACAAAGAAAACAATGTTTCAGTTTCATCAGTTGAAATTTATGGATTTCTAAAAGTTTCATACAGCGTCAAAATGTCTTAATTAAAAACTAACTTTTAATTTCATCACTTGAAATTTGTATTTTTTAACATTTATATACCTTCAAAATTTCTTAATTAAAAAAAAAGTTTTGAAATTTCATCATTTGAAATTTCTTGTTTATAAAGGTTTATACCATTTCAAAATTGCTTAATTCAGAAGAAAACAATTTCTAATTTAAACGTTTTAAATTTCTGGTCTTTTTTAACTTTCACATACCTAGAAATTTGTTAATTCAACAGAAAACAATTTTTTTTTTTATTTCATTCACTTCAAATTTCTTGGATTTAAAATTTTATATAACGTCAAAATTTCTTAATTCACAAAGGAATTTTTAAATGTAATGTCTTGAAAGTTTTTAGCAATTTCATCATTTGAAATTTCTCGTTTTTAAAGTTTTATGTAACTTCAAAATTTCTTAACTAAAATCAATTCTGAAATTTCATTACTTATAATTTCTTGTTTGTAAAGTTTTATTTAACCACAAAATTTATTATATTCAATAGAGGTTTTTTTTCAGTTTCCTCATTTGAAAGTTCTAGATTTTTAAAAGATCAGACAAGCTCAAAATTTCTTAATTCAAAAAACAGTTTTTAAATTTAATCACTTGAAATTTATTGTTTCTAAAGTCTTACACAACTGCAAAATTTCTTAATTCAGAAGAATTTCTTTTTTAATTTAATAATTTGAAATTTTTAGCTTTGTTTTTTAGTTTGACACAGCTTCGAAATTTCTTAATTCCAAAGAAAACAATTTTCCAGCCTCAACACTTCAAATTTCTTATTTCTAAAGTTTTATACAACTTAAAAATTTATTAGCTTCAATAGAAAACAATTCTTCTGTTTTATCATTTGAAATTTCTAGCTTTATAAAGGTTTTATACAATTTTAAAATGTATAAGTAAAAAAAAATGCCAAACAAAACAAAGTTATAGGACACATCTAATATCGTGTGCTTTTGGAATATAAATTTTAAATTTCAGAGTATTTGGATGTAAAGTTCTTGTGCGCAGCATTTTCCTAAAGTTTTTGCAGTGAAGGAAACAATAATTTTCAAGAAACTCCCGTTTTAATATGTAGAAGTATTTATTCTGGATTTTAACGTAAACTATATATATGCATTTATATACATATAATTCATAAATTTATTGCACCCCAGTAGTCTTAAAGTCACGAAGAATAAATATCAAAGTTTGCGAATATTTTAAAGAAATTCATTGGTGCAATCTCCTAAAAAGTATAATGTTTATATTCACGCGATATCTATAGACATGTATTACTCTGAATGTTGATCGCTAGGTCCAGAAAACGTTCACTAACCTGATCAAAGGGTCGTTAGCATTGTGTCTTGACATTTCCCCATTTCACAAATGTCACAACTTTCGTTCTGTGTGACTGCGGAAGCGCCACGAAACCTGATGAAGCACCTTTGTTTAAACAGGTCTGCTGTTGTGTTATTTAACAATATATGATAGCTACTGATATTGGTAAATTTGAAGCATATAATGGGATTATCATATTTAATATTCACGGAGTAATAACATAATTAAAACCTCGTGAATTCATAAATGTATTAACAAAATATTAATTTTTCAAACGATATCTGCATCGAATGGAGCAATTTTATGAAACAGAAAATAAATATGGGAACGAAATTAAACACGAGACACCTTGCACTCATATGCTTTTCTCTTCTCACTTCTCTACAAATAATTCTTACTGCTATTTCTTGTTAACACAAATAACTTCCTTGTAGACATAAGAGGCACACAGTATGCTAGCTCGATTGTCACTTTTTTGAAGTTGGTAACTAAGTGCAGGCTTTTGTTTTCTTACTTTGTATTCCATAAGAGTATGAAATACGTAACATTCAAGTCATTAACAAAGAATATCTCTGACATGCTAAATGGTACGAAAAATTGTATAACATTTATGTTTTAACAAAATCTAACTTTTTTGTGCTGTAATATTTTGTGTATCTTTTAAGTTTAGCAGTTATAGAAAAGTAATTTAAGATTAAATAAGTTTATTTGAATCTAAATCTCAAGGCAGATTTGAATAAATCAAAAATATTTCCATATAAATGGTAGCTTGGGTGATGTAATTGTTTCCGAGTTCTTCATGTCGCATCTTTGTAACAAATTTTTCGTTTATTTTGTTTATTTATTTTAATTAACGTCCTCCAACGTTAAGTCATCTGGAATAATGAATGAAATGATGATCAACAGAGTTATGGCCCAACCGAGCGGGATGTCTCAGGAGGTTTCGCCTGTAGCTCACATTAGGAAGGCCCGGGTTTTATTCCTGTGGCTGCCCTACCAAATCTTGGGCATTTTCAGGGCTTTCCGAGGTCGACAGGCGAATGCTGGGAAGGTTAGTTACATCCCCGAATTTCCTCTCCCTCCATTTAATACCATCTCTCATCTGGTAGTCTCTTTCAGGGTAGAATGATCGGCAGGTCCCGACGTTCCATGGCAGGATGATATGCCTGTAAACAATTCCGTCTTCGAGCCGCCTCACTGGGCCGTTTCAAGACTACTTATCCTATCCTCTCCTAACTAATCCTTACCTGTCCTATCCTGTCCTGTCCTGTCCTGTGCTATCCTATCCTGTCCTGTGCTGTGCTATCCTGTCCTGTGCTGTGCTATCCTATCCTGCCCTGTCCTACCCTAACCTAGCCTGTCCTATCCTAACCTGTCCTGTCCGATCCTGTGCTGTGCTGTCCTATCCTGTCCTGTCCTATCCTGTCCTACCCTAACCTAACCTGTCCTATCCTGTCCTGTCCTCTCCTATCCTGTCCTGTCCTCTCCTATCCTGTCCTGTGCTGTGCTATCCTATCCTGTCCTGTCCTACCCTAACCTAACCTGTCCTATCCTAACCTGTCCTGTCCTACCCTAACCTAACCTGTCCTATCCTGTCCTGTCCTGTCCTACCCTAACCTAACCTGTCCTATCCTAACCTGTCCTGTCCTACCCTAACCTAACCTGTCCTATCCTGTCCTGTCCTCTCCTATCCTGTCCTGTTCTCTCCTATCCTGTCCTGTGCTGTGCTATCCTATCCTGTCCTGTCCTACCCTAACCTAACCTGTCCTATCCTAACCTGTCCTGTCAGATCCTGCCCTGTGCTATTCTATCCTATCCTGTCCTGTCCTACCCTAACCTAACCTGTCCTATCCTAACCTGTCCTGTCCGATCCTGTCCTGTGCTATTCTATCCTGTCCTGTCCTACCCTAACCTAACCTGTCCTATCCTAACCTGTCCTGTCCGATCCTGCCCTGTGCTATTCTATCCTAACCGGTCCTGTCCTACCCTAACCTAACCTGTCCTGTCCTACCCTAACCTAACCTGTCCTATCCTATATTGTCCTATCCTATCCTGTCCTGTCCTAAACTAACCTGTCCTATCCTATATTGTCCTATCCTATCCTGTCCTGTCCTAAACTAACCTGTCCTATCCTAACCTGTCCTGTCCGATCCTGCCCTGTGCTATTCTATCCTGTCCTGTCCTGTCCTATCCTAACCTGTCCTGTCCTACCCTAACCTAACCTGTCCTGTCCTACCCTAACCTAACCTGTCCTATCGTATATTGTCCTATCCTGTCCTGTCCTGTCCTACCCTAACCTAACCTGTCCTATCCTACCCTGTCCTGTCCTACCCTAACCTAACCTGTCCTGTCCTACCCTAACCTAACCTGTCCTATCCTATATTGTCCTATCCTATCCTGTCCTGTCCTACCCTAACCTAATCTGTCCTATCCTAACCTAACCTGTCCTATTCTAACCTGTCCTGTCCTACCCTAACCTAACCTGTCCTATCCTATATTGTCCTATCCTATCCTATCCTGTGCTGTCCTAACCTAACCTGTCCTATCCTAACCTGTCCTGTCCTACCCTAACCTAACCTGTCCTGTCCTACCCTAACCTAACCTGTCCTATCCTATATTGTCCTATCCTATCCTGTCCTGTCCTGTCCTACCCTAACCTAACCTGTCCTACCCTAACCTGTTCTGTCCTACCCTAACCTAACCTGTCCTGTCCTACCCTAACCTAACCTGTCCTATCCTAACCTGTCCTGTCCTACCCTAACCTAACCTGTCCTGTCCTACCCTAACCTAACCTGTCCTATCCTATATTGTCCTATCCTATCCTGTCCTGCCTGTCCTACCCTAACCTAACCTGTCCTATCCTAACCTGTCCTGTCCTACCCTAACCTAACCTGTCCTGTCCTACCCTAACCTAACCTGTCCTATCCTATATTGTTCTATCCTATCCTGTCCTGTCCTACCCTAACCTAACCTGTCCTACCCTAACCTAACCTGTCCTATCCTAACTTGTCCTGTCCTACCCTAACCTAACCTGTCCTATCCTATATTGTCCTATCCTATCCTATCCTGTCCTGTCCTAACCTAACCTGTCCTATCCTAACCTGTCCTGTCCTACCCTAACCTGACCTGTCCTATCCTATATTGTCCTATCCTATCCTGTCCTGTCCTAACCTAACCTGTCCTGTCCGATCCTGCCCTGTGCTTTTTTATCCTGTCCTGTCCTACCCTAACCTAACCAGTACTATCCTATTTTGTCCTAACCTATACTACCCTAAGCTGCCCTATTCTATCCTGACCAGTCCTATCCTATCCTGTCCTACCCTTTCCTGTCCTATCCTGTCCTGTCCTATCCTATTGCATACTATCCTTCCCTATCCTATCCTGTCATATCCCATCCTGTCCTGTCCTATTCTATCCTGCCCTGTGCTATCCTTTCCTCTCATTTACTGTCCTATCCTGTGTTATCCTATACTACGACATAAAGGTTAGCCTAATTCCTTCCGAGTTCTTCATGTCACATCTTTGTAAGGAGTTCTTATTTTAATTTACGTTCTCCAACAAAGTTATATCAGACAAAATTGGTGAAAAGGGGACCACAGAACTTGGAGTTACCCTATATCCATCTTTAGATAAGGGAAAACGCCGGGGAGGGGGGAACCTTATCACCCTGACAGATATTCTCGCGATCTCTTGTTCGTGAGGTAGATACGCTACCAACTACGCCATAGAGACGGACAAAGAGTCTTCCACTAACTTTACATTTCTGAGTTTTTCCGTTCACACACGGAAAGGAGTGCTTAAGGAATCCTCAAAACGTGTTTTTGTGTGTTTTTAACAGTAGCTTCCTCAATTGCCTAAAGTTGATGTATAGAATTATGCATAAATTTCTCGTTTTAATATAAGTACAATAGCTAACACTGTGGACGTTTGTATTAAACTGATAAATTAACACGTTACATAAAGAAGCGAACTCTGTTATTTGTAAACACGTGGTTATGAAACAGTAAAATTCCTCCCACATCAGTCAATCAATCAATCACTCCAGCCCTTCACCAACATCTGGCCGCAATACTTGAAGATGATTTCACAAGGAAACGAAGAAAAAGATATTTGCTTTTGATGTGAGTTATTTAGAAAGGTTTTCCAAGCTGCAGCAGTTGGCAATATTTTACCTCGAGTCAAGAGTTTAAATACCGACGCGTTTGAAGTACAGAGACTCGCAAAAATTGGTACCCAGCTTCCGCGAGGAATAGCTCACGTTCAGTAACCGAGGTATGTTGGGAAAATTCACGTTTTGAGCTTCCAGAATATAAAGATACCAATTTTTCTACCAGAGCTGTTCAATAAAGAATGAACATAATTTTTTACGGTCATAATTTTTCGCATAAAAATTCAATCTTATTATATTCTGTTAGCTTAATGTGAAACAAACACGCCGTAGTAGTTTCATTGTTGGTACTCCTGGTTCCCGCCTGTGAGAACCAGGAAAGTTCAGACATGTTCAGTATCGCCTACCGCTGTAATGGAGGTAACACCCGAGAAACAATATGCGGCTTTGAAATTCTGCTTTAGCCTCAACAAATCTTCAGATTGTTGATGTTAGAGGAAGATCTGGAGTTTCTTACAAACGTAATCACTGCTGATGAAACTTGGCTACATCATTTTGATCCTGAGAGCAAACAGCAAAGCTCAGTGTGGAAATCTCCTTCATCACCAACCCCCCCCCCCCCAAAAAGCAAAAGTGGTCGCTTCTGCTGGGAAAGTTATGGTCATCTCATTCTTTGATATTCATGGAATGTTTTATCAGCATGTTGTACCTGCACACACGTCAGTAACTAGACAATACTACAGGGATGTCCTGAAAACATTGTAAGTCCATATCAAGCGCAAAAGACCACATTTCCATGAAGCAGGCTGGATGCTGCACCACGATAATGCACGGCCGCATATTGGCAATGTTGTTGCTGAATATCTTGCAAAAATCAAAGTGAAGTGCATCCCTTACCCTCCCTATAGTCCGGATTTAGCCCCATGTGACTTTTTTCTATTCCCTAACTTGAAGAAACGCCTTCGTGGGAGGCATTATACATCATCAGAAGCAGTGGTGAAGGCTGCGGAGGCGATTTTAAAGGATATTTCAAAAATTGCTTCCAGCGTGCGTTTCAAGACTGGCAGAAACACTGGGACAAGTGCATCGCATTCAGGGGAGACTATTTTGAGAATGACCATCACAATTATAAGGATGAATAAAGGAGCGTTGTAAAAAAGTAAAAAAAAAAAAAAAAAAAAAAAAAAAAAAAAAAAAAAAAAAAAAAAAAAAAAAAAACCTCCACGCAGGTGTAAATCTTAAATTGCACCCGAAAAATATCATGTGTCTATTTTACTCGAAATACATGCTTTCAAACCTCATATTCAAGAAGTCCTGAGTTCATATCTCGCTCAGGATAGTAGGCTCTTATTCGGGCTATTCCCATACCTAGAAAGATGAATGTCTGGTAACTAAGCTCTATGTACCCTGTACTTATTTGAACATCATTTCATTCATCGTCCGATATGACTTAACGTTGGAGGTTTTCTCTTATCCTGAAAGATGAATGTCTGGTAACTCTAAGCTCTATGTACCCTGTACTCATTTGAACATCATTTCATTCATCGTCCGATATGACTTAACGTTGGAGGTTTTCTCTTATCCTGAAAGATGAATGTCTGGTAACTCTAAGCTCTATGTACCCTGAACTCATTTGAACATTATTTCATTCATCGTCCGATATGACTTAACGTTGGAGGTTTCTCTTATCCTGAAAGATGAATGTCTGGTAGCTCTAAGCTCTATGTACCCTGTACTCATTTGAACATTATTTCATTCATCGTCCGATATGACTTAACGTTGGAGGTATCTCTTATCCTGAAAGATGAATGTCTGGTTGCTCTAAGCTTTATGTACCCTGTACTCATTTGAACATCATTTCATTCATCGCCCGATATGACTTAACGTTGGAGGTTTTCTCTTATCCTGAAAGATGAATGTCTGGTAACTCTAAGCTCTATGTACCCTGTACTCATTTGAACATTATTTCATTCATCGTCCGATATGACTTAACGTTGGAGGTTTTCTCTTATCCTGAAAGATGAATGTCTGGTAGCTCTAAGCTCTATGTACCCTGTACTCATTTGAACATTATTTCATTCATCGTCCGATATGACTTAACGTTGGAGGTATCTCTTATCCTGAAAGATGAATGTCTGGTTGCTCTAAGCTTTATGTACCCTGTACTCATTTGAACATCATTTCATTCATCGTCCGATATGACTTAACGTTGGAGGTTTTCGCTTATCCTGAAAGATGAATGTCTGGTAGCTCTAAGCTCTATGTACCCTGTACTCATTTGAACATCATTTCATTCATCGCCCGATATGACTTAATGTTGGAGGATGTCAATTGTTTTAAAAGTCTTCTATCGCTTTATGAAATGATGGCTAATAAACAAAATATGGAGGAAGCACGTAACCCCTGCAAGTGGTTTCGACAGTAGTTCTTGTTGCACAAAATTACAGTTGTGACTGTACTGTTATTAAAATTACTCCCAGATCGCAGAGAATTCACTTCTGGCGTCATCCTCCGCCTCTTTGAGCGTATTTCTGAAAGCTGCCACTCGAGCAGGAATGTTATTTCTCCCAATAACGATAACAGCTGATAGAGGAAACTACGTCATTTCCGGTTTTTTCGCTCCACATGTCTTCTACCTCCATTAAGATTAAGTAGGTAGTGTTTGATTAATAACACTTCAGCAATAACATCCTCAAGAACATCCACGAAAAAAACAATTTTGGGACGGGAATTTCATGCAACCACATTTGAATAGTTTATAATTTTAATAGTTTATAATTATGTTTTGAATTCCCCGAAAGCTAAAATTACCTTTGGAGAAACATATGTGTGTGATAAAATGAGAAGTGAGTTACAAAACTATTTTTACTAAGTTCTCTCAGAGATGTAAGGAGCTTATTTTCCAGAAAACCTTCCAAACATAGCTCTACGAGACACAGATATTTTTTTCAAAATGTTCATTTTCTAAAAATGTCTCTGAACCATTTTCATTAAAATACGATATGTTCAAGAAGTCCTCCTCATCCATACGACTTCTATGTAACCAAACCGTAAGCCTTATGACGACTTACTGCACAAAAATTTAGTTCACGTTAAAAAAAAATTATTCCAAACTTTTTTGATCTGTGAACCATTTCCGAGATATTTCTTGTTTGCATTTTGCAATACTTCCACCATCCTCAAATGGGAAGGTATCATTCATTTTCTATCACTTGTACTTACAAAGAGAGTGGAATTTGAAAAGCATGACCTAGTAACAAGTTTTAAAACATTTGACTGTCACTTAAACTCTACTGTATTCCCTACGGCTCAGTAGCTACTTAACGGTTAGGGAAGAGTGAATAGAGAAGCTCATGTGAACACAACTCTTAGATTTTGTCTGTTACAATATACCCCTTCATTTGTCTCAAAATATTACACGGTGTATTTTAATTAAAACTTTCAAGTCCTTTCTTTCTTTATCTTTCTTTCTTTGTTTGTTTCTTTGTTTCTTCTTTCTTTCTTTTTTTCTTTCTTTTTTGTTTCTTTATTTCTTTCTATCTTTCTTTCTTACCTTCTTTCTTTCCTTCTTTCTTTCTTTCCTTCTTTCCTTCTTTACTTCTTTCCTTCTCTCCTTCCTTCCTTCTTTCCTCCTTTCCTTCTTTCCTTCTTTCCTTCTTTCCTTCTTCCTGTCTGCCTGCCTTCTTTCTTTCCTTCATTCTTTCTTTTCTTTCTTTTCTTTCTTTTCTTTCTTTTCTTTCTTTTCTTTCTTTTCTTTCTTTTCTTTCTTTTCTTTCTTTTCTTTCTTTTCTTTCTTTTCTTTCTTTTTTCTCATTTCTTTGTTTCTTGTTTCATTCTTTCTTTGCTTCTTTGTTTCATTCTTTCTTTGTTTCTTTGCTTCTTTGTTTATTTCTTTCGTTTGTTTCTTTCTTTCAATTTATTTTACTTTATTCTCTTTCTTTCTGTTTTACTTTTTCTTTTTCTTTCTTTCTTTCTTTCTTTCTTTCTTTCTTTCTTTCTTTCTTTCTTTCTTTCTTTCTTTCTTTCTTTCTTTCTGTCTGTCTTTCTTTCTTTCTTTCTTTCTTTCTTTCTTTCTTTCTTTCTTTCTCTGGTTCTTTGCATCTTTCGTTTGTTCCTTTGCCTATTTCTTTGTTTCTTTCTTTCTTTCTTTCTTTCTACCTTTCTTTGTATCTTTGTTTGTTTGTTTTTTGGAAAGTAGAAAGTTCTAAAAGCATTCTCTATGTAAATGATATTTTTGGCTGGCAATTTCTTGAAAATTGTGTTATACCTACCCTTATAGGCACCACGTTTTTGTTTATCTAGAATGTCACTTTTTTTTCTAGACAAACGGATGCAACTTTGTAAATTTTTAAATTAGTTTTAGAATAATCTGCGCCAAAATAACACTTGAGGCGATTTTTGAACCTCTTTCCATAAAGAAGTGCGTACGGTCGCTTTATAATGGGCGTATCTGAAGATAAATAAATACTTTTTGTAATAACAAAGGAGAAAAATAGAATTTTTAAGTATATAAGATATAGTTTTCAAACATGTAATTACATTTTAAAAACAAGGTAAGTTTCCTGCAAAAATAACCTAATTAATTTACGTAACATTAATTTTATAACTCAAAAATATGATTTTGGGTTGTAACAGTTTGTACAGGTAAATTTATAGCTGAGAATACAATTAATCCGTGGAATGTAATTAATATTTCCAAAACAAAAACTGCAATAATACTGTTAGTAGATGTCGAAGCAGGTAAAATAAAAAAGCAGTGTAAATAAGGAAGCAAGTTGAGGCGCCAATATAAATGATTGATGATGTGCTGCCATCTACACAATGCCCAACTGATATTTTCTAAATTAAACGTCCCATTCCGTTGGCCGTGACGTCACAGGGTTCGTTCACCTACTATAACATTCTGTGCAAGGAGCAATGTCCAATGGAGGTTCTGTGCTTTAAAATTATTTAATTTTTGTTTTTATTTCGTTTACATTGAACACGTGAGATAAAGTCTGGAGGATTGATGATACCTGACAATCTTTACGTCATAATTCTAGTACAGGCTCCGTATGCGTTTATTTATATATTTATTTCTTTAAGTTTTCGTCCTCCAACGTTAAGTCATATCGGACGATGAATGAAATGATGTTCAAATGAGTACAGGGTACATAGAGCTTAGGGTTAGCAGACATTCATCTTTCGGGATAAGAGAAAACCTCCAACGTTAAGTCATATCGGACGATGAATGAAATGATGTTCAAATGAGTACAGGGTACATAGAGCTTAGGGTTAGCAGACATTCATCTTTCAGGATAAGAGAAAACCTCCAACGTTAAGTCATATCGGACGATGAATGAAATGATGTCCAAATGAGTACAGGTACATAGAGCTTAGGGTTAGCAGACATTCATCTTTCAGGATAAGAGAAAACCTCCAACGTTAAGTCATATCGGACGATGAATGAAGTGATGTTCAAATAAGTACAGGGTACATAGAGCTTAGAGTTACCAGACATTCACCTTTCAGGATAAGAGAAAACCTCCAACGTTAAGTCATATCGGACGATGACTGAAGTGATGTTCAAATAAGTACAGGGTACATAGAGCTTAGAGTTACCAGACATTCATCTTTCAGGATAAGAGAAAACCTCCAACGTTAAGTCATATCGGACGATGAATGAAGTGATGTTCAAATAAGTACAGGGTACATAGAGCTTAGGGTTACCAGACATGCATCTTTCAGGATAAGAGAAAACCTCCAACGTTAAGTCATATCGGACGATGAATGAAGTGATGTTCAAATAAGTACAGGGTACATAGAGCTTAGGGTTACCAGACATTCATCGTTCAGGATAAGGGAAAACCTCCAACGTTAAGTCATATCGGACGATGAATGAAATGATGTTCAAATAAGTACAGGGTACATAGAGCTTAGGGTTACCAGACATTCATCTTTCAGGATAAGAGAAAACCTCCAACGTTAAGTCATATCGGACGATGAATGAAGTGATGTTCAAATAAGTACAGGGTACATAGAGCTTAGGGTTACCAGACATTCATCTTTCAGGATAAGAGAAAACCTCCAACGTTAAGTCATATCGGACGATGAATGAAGTGATGTTCAAATAAGTACAGGGTACATAGAGCTTAGGGTTACCAGACATTCATCTTTCAGGATAAGAGAAAACCTCCAACGTTAAGTCATATCGGACGATGAATGAAATGATGTTCAAGTGAGTACAGGGTACATAGAGCTTAGAGTTACCAGACATTCATCTTTCAGGATAAGAGAAAACCTCCAACGTTAAGTCATATCGGACGATGAATGAAATGATGTTCAAATGAGTACACGGTACATAGAGCTTAGAGTTACCAGACATTCTTACTTGACTTTCAGAATAAGGGAAAACCCGGGTAAAAGTTTATCCAAGTAACCGACGTTGAGCGCGATTCGAACACGGGACCTCTCGATTGTGGGGCTGACACGCTACCGTCTGTGCTACTATCTACTAGAAGAACGTCTCCTGGACTTAGTATTGCATTCCATCCAAAATGTGATACAGAGATTTTATTAGAAATGCATGCTTTGAAGTCCTATCAAACAAAAGCTAATCATATGATTCTTAAGTTTGTCAGAGTAAAAATAATAAGGTAACAGGCGATTGAATATGGAGCAGAAGAGGGCGGTGGCGGTGGACGACTGTCAGTCTTGGCAACAATGAGCATACGGTCACGTACTCTCAACAGGTGACGTTGCCATGGAAACGCCGACGCCTCCGCATTTCTGTGTCCACCCTTTAAGGTATGCATTAAGACTGACATTCCATTTGCTTGGAAGAATATTTTCCGAGAAGTGCGTGACGTCACAAAGCTTTCTGCTGTTTCTTTGTAGGAACACTTGAAATTTCGAGGCACTTGGAAATCTTCACACCAAAGCGGCGATGGAATATTCATTCTCTGTTACTTTTTTACTTCCGTTTTGAAGATGACACACACCACACAAGATCTTGTTCAAATAATAGGCGAGGTCGCGCCTTAAGGGGAACGTTCAGCCTTACCTTGGCTCAGCGTTTAGCCAAGATCAACAACACCGTTACCAAATATACCAGACAGTAGGAATTGTTCCAGCTAAGATATGTTATTTTCAAAATAAGTTGTAAAGCTGTTTAAAACTTACTCCAACGTTACTGAGCTGGATGGCGCAGGCTGTTTCTTCTGTGGTCCGCGCTTGTGAGGCCCGAGTTCGATTTCCGTGGTCGATCTGACACGTGTTTATTGGAGGGGTTTTCCGGGGTCGCTAGGCGAATGCTGGTTAGGTTAATTGCATCCTCCGAATATCCTGTCGCTCCATTTCATGTCTGTTATCATTTCTCATCTGGTGGTCTCTTTTAGAGTAGAAGTGTCGGCAGGAGTCCCGGCGGTGCATGGTAGGATGATGTGATCCCAGTAAACACTTGTTCCTACGATAGGACTGTTTCTGGTCTCCGGGCCGACCTTGTGTGTCTCATTGGCCTGAACAGAGACTTTACAATTTGTAAATAGTAGAGACCGATAGCTGCAGAGGTTCTACTCCCATTAGTCCTGGACACGTAGGACCAAGGACCCGAGAGCCTCCTCTACCAGGGAGTTACCGAGCTGTCCCTAAAGGGCGCCCGGCTCCTCAGTGGGTCTTTCCAGAGGGCAAGACCTAGAGATTAACAAGCCCCCCCCCCCATCTGGTCCTGTGAACTCAAGACGGGATGCAAGTGGATACGTCACATACGCGTGCCAACTCCAAAGTGGGAAGACTACCGATATGACCTTGGTAGGGCCGCCTGGTGATCTAGCACACCTTCTACTCGCTCTGCAGTGATGATATATATATATATATATATATATATATATATATATATATATATATATATATATATATATATATAAGAGCACTCAACTACGGCGGTCATCAGCGCCCTTTAAAAAACTAGTCATGTAAAAGCCAGATATATAACTTCCTAAAACTATACAAGTGTAACAAAACATATTAAAATGCACGTACATAAAAAATCATTTAAAACCTACTAAAAATTTCGTTCACCTTTTTCAACTTTTTTTTTTTCACCTTTCCACCGACACGGGTCTCCACGCACGGCCTACACGTGGGTGGGCCTGTTGACCGTCTCCCTCAACCACGAAGAGGAGCCCACACGAGGGAGACTGTTGGCTCGGGACCCTGGGATGCGCCAAACCCGTACCTACCGAAGTAGGCCCCTGGTGGGAATAGCTCTGCAGGCTAATATTTTTATTGATCGATCAGCAGTATAATGCTTTACAGATCAGACTGAAAAGAAGGTAACAGTACAATAAGAACAATAACACTCAGGGGTAGGCTAACAGGCCGCCAGCTAACTACATTAAGTTAGAACTCCAATAATACTCTCTGAGAAATTATGTCAACATTGAAGATGTAAGACAGACATCAAGCACTAGAATCACTGCAATCACTTAGAAGCAAGTCCTGTGGTAGTCTCCTCTTCAAGCGGGAGGGCTGGCGCGTGCGGACTGCGATGTTATAATGCACAGCTCCTGGAACTTCTTGCAGCGTGGAAAAGAAACGACGAGCGATCCCGCGAATGTAGTCGTGAAGAGGTAACAGTCCTAGTTCTTGATGGAGCTGTTGTTTACGGATGAACCATGGAGCGTTGGTAGTGATGCGCATGAAGCGATTCTGTATGACCTGAAGACGACGCAGATGACATGTGTGTGCTGCCCCCCACACTTGGCAGACATATGTAATAAGCGGACGAACGAGTGATTTGTAGAGTAACAATGAAGACTGTAGGCCGAGGCTGGAACGGCGATATAACAGAGGTGAGAGTTTTGAAAGTTTTCCGGAGGCCAGTGATATAACACGATCGATATGAGCACGACAGGCCAGTCGAGAGTCCAAAAGCACTCCAAGATATCGGGAATATATGGCTTCCATTAACCCCGTCCGGAGACTTACCCGATCTCCCACGAGTATCAGCTCCCCTCCCCTACAGGAAACTAGTTGGTGACCCTACCCTCTATTCTGTCGTGACTGTCTCCTCTCGCGCCCGTCCAGCGGCTCTAACCATTGAGCTACTATGGCCGAAATGTTATTAAATTCTCCAAATGACTTGACCAGTGTGAAATAACAATTGCTTTCTTATTTGACCTAATAATGGCCTGAACTATAAAGCCCGGGCCTTAAAATACTTACAGCATAGTAAGTCGTCATTAAGGTAGTTGTCTCATGTGTTTATGAGAACTCCTAAGTGGTTTACCGGGAAAAACACGAGTCAGTTGTACCTAATAGTGGTCCGAACTATAAAGCCCGGGCCTTAAAGTACTTACAGCATAGTAAGTCACCATTAAGGTAGTTGTCTCATGTGTTTATGAGAACTCCTAGTGGTTTACTGGGAAAAACACGAGTCAGTTGTACCTAATAGTGGTCCCAACTACAAAGCCCGGGTCTTAAAGTATTTACAGCATAGTAAGTCACCATTAAGGTAGTTGTCTGATGTGTTTATGAGAACTCCTAGTGGTTTACCGGGAAAAACACGAGTCAGTTGTACCTAATAGTGGTCCCAACTATAAAGCCCGGGTCTTAAAGTACTTACAGCATAGTAAGTCATCATTAAGGTAGTTGTCTCATGTGTTTATGAGAACTCCTAGTAGTTTACCGGAAAAAACACGAGTCAGTTGTACCTGGTAGTGGTGCGAACTATAAAGCCCGGGTCTTAAAGTACTTACAGCATAGTAAGTCGTCATTAAGGTAGTTGTCTCATGTGTTTATGAGAACTCCTAGTGGTTTACCGGGAAAAACATGAGTCAGTTGTACCTAATAGTGGTCCGAACTATAAAGCCCGGGTCTTAAAGTACTTACAGCATAGTAAGTCGACATTAAGGTAGTTGTCTCATGTGTTTATGAGAACTCCTAGTGGTTTACCGGGAGAAACACGAGTCAGTTGTACCTAATAGTGGTCCGAACTATAAAGCCCGGCCTTAAAGTACTTACAGCATAGTAAGTCGTCATTAAGGTAGTCTCATGTGTTTATGAGAACTTCTAGTGGTTTACCGGGAAAAACACGAGTCAGTTTTACCTAATAGTGGTCCGAACTATAAAGCCCGGGCCTTAAAGTACTTACAGCATAGTAAGTCGTCATTAAGGTAGTCTCATGTGTTTATGAGAACTTCTAGTGGTTTACCGGGAAAAACACGAGTCAGTTTTACCTAATAGTGGTCCGAACTATAAAGCCCGGGCCTTAAAGTACTTACAGCATAGTAAGTCGTCATTAAGGTGGTTGTCTCATGTGTTTATGAGAACTCCTAGTGGTTTACCGGGAAAAAACACGAGTCAGTTGTACCTAATAGTGGTTCGAACTATAAAGCCCGGGCCTTAAAGTACTTACAGCATAGTAAGTCGTCATTAAGGTAGTTGTCTCATTTGTTTATGAGAACTCCAAGTGGTTTACCGGGAAAAACACGAGTCAGTTGTACCTAATAGTGGTCCGAACTATAAAGCCCGGGCCTTAAAGTACTTACAGCATAGTAAGTCGTCATTAAGGTAGTTATCTCATGTGTTTATGAGAACTCCTAGTGGTTTACCGGGAAAAACACGAGTCTGTTGTACCTAATAGTGGTCCGAACTATAAAGCCCGGGCCTTAAAGTACTTACAGCATAGTAAGCCGTCATTAAGGTAGTTGTCTCATGTGTTTATGAGAACTCCTAGTGGTTTACCGGGAAATACACTAGTCAGTTGTACCTAATAGTGGTCCGAACTATAAAGCCCGGGCCTTAAAGTACTTACAGCATAGTAAGTCGTCATTAAGGTAGTTGTCTCATGTGTTTGTGAGAACTCCTAGTGGTTTACCGGGAAAAACACGAGTCAGTTGTACCTAATAGTGGTCCGAACTATAAAGCCCGGGCCTTAAAGTGCTTACAGCATAGTAAGTCGCCATTAAGGTAGTTGTCTCATGTGTTTATGAGAACTCCTAGTGGTTTACAGGGAAAAACACGAGTCAGTTGTACCTAATAGTGGTCCGAACTATAAAGCCCGGGCCTTAAAGTACTTACAACATAGTAAGTCGTCATTAAGGTAGTTGTCTCATGTGTTTATGAGAACTCCTAGTGGTTTACCGGGAAAAACACGAGACAGTTGGAGAATTTAATGTCAATTTGGCACGTTGGCCATAGTAGCTCAATGGTTAGAGCGGCTGGATGGCAACCAGAAGATCCGTGGTTCAAATCCCGGCTATGGCATTGAATTTTCATGTTGACTCTATCCTTCCATACTTAAGCCTACACACGGCCAGCGTGAAAGAACAATTAATTTCCACATGAATCATACCAGTATCTTCAGATTTTGTAAGATAACCTGAAGAAAAGTACAGAAAATATGGAAATAGGAGACTGTTTTAAATTTTATCAGGAGAATGCTCCAAAACACACGACTCATAATGTACGGCTATGGTTGTTGTAGAACTGTCCTAAAGCTGTGAATCTTGCCCCACTGTGTCCCGACATCAATCCGATTGTGATTCTATAGAATATATTCGAAAAGAACGAACGAAAATTTGGCATAAATTCTAAAGCTGATGTGAGGAGACGACTACAAGAGCAATGGAACAAATTATCCCGTTCCGTCACTAGCAAACTTATCCTTGTTTCACGTAAACTTGCCCCGTATCTCTTAACGGTCACGTGACCTAATCACCTCTCATTGGCTGCTGTTGTAGTACAGACTGTTGTGCGGTAAAAATTAGTTCGTTATTTACATGGTGATATATCTTTATATGTTGGAAGATAAGTATCAAATTTATATTTTCGTAACTGTTTTAATTAAATATATTACGCAACAGAGTTGATTTATCTGAAATGCATGTTAATTCTTAAACGAAGTAAAGAGGAGGTTCCTTTGCTCTCAAGCACATGACACGATATCACGTGATTTAGCGGTAGTGATGACATATTTGTTTATATGACTTTTATCACTGACCTTGTTTTGAACTGGATTAGTCATATATCGCCATTCGAAGGTGTGTTGTGTCGAGTGCGAGAGCTAAATTATTTTATTGATCGTTTATTGCGCGTGTACATATTATATGTATAATGGCAGAGTCTACCGTCAGTTTTTTCGCTGAAGCATCGTAAGGGTAAGCCATTACAAAGCGGTGAAAAAAATTGTGTTGCATGCGTTTAATGCACTCACAGAGAAGAATCCGTCTTTGTTAGTGAGAGAAGTCGAACAGCTGTACTCTGAACTTGCAGGTGTGAGTGTCAGATCCGTAGGAACATAGCGACGTGAAATTGAGACAACAGGAAAACTTACCACTCCAGGGGCGATATTGCTGTGTGGCGAAGACGTTATTTAAGGACAATCAGACTGTACCGGGATACAAGTCGCAAAATATACTACCTTGACGAGACTTGGATGAATGAAGGACACACAACAAGTATGGCGTGACACGACTTTTAAGACTGAAAGACAAGTACTTTTGTAAGGTTTGTATGCTAGTTTAAACAACCCCAGTGAAAAAGGTCGAATGGCTTTAATTATAAACTTGTTTCAGTTTCATTGCTCATTCATTCAGTTTCAACTTGCTGAGTTTCATTATAAACTTCATTATTTTTGCATGCCTTCATATTCTTATTTGTATCCTCCTGGCAATTATTATGACGTTTACTGCAGGTTTAAATGTGACGGGAAGGCACCGCCTATGGCCTATGGCGCGAAAGCATTAGCCAATTAGGATGAGGGGGAAGATAGTTGCATGCGGAGTGATACATGTCAGCGGGAGCAAGGTTATATGAAACAGAGATTAGTGGAGAACATAACGAGAAGGCTGACTGAAGTGCTAGGGAGAAAGGGAAGAATTGCCAAGTATTATTATTCCTACATAGCCTCCATTCTTTTGGTATGTTTGTTTTGTACTTATATTTCTTGTCCGAATAATTTTGAATAGTATATTTTGTATTACTATAATTATATTCATAAGTTTTATAGTTTTTTTGCTTCAAAATATAAAGTATAGCTTTATTTTTGTGATCTGTAAGTGTAACTGTACAATCCGGAGTGAGCAAATTGGAATAAAGTAGTTTTGTTATCAATCTTTTGTTGTTACTCATACAACAGCTATTGGATTGATAGGGTCGACATGAAAAATTCAATACCATGGCCCGGATTTGAACCACGTATCTCCTGGTTTCCGTCCAGTCGCTCTTATCCATTCAGCTACCATGGCCAACGTGCCTTCCTGACATTAAATTCTCCATCTGACTCATATATTTCCCTGGTAAACCACTAGGGGTTCTCGTATTCGAGATACACCGTTTGTGGCGACTTACTATCGTAAGTACTTGAGCCCCAGGCTTCATCATTTAACTCTTATTATTTAAGTTAATTAATGGAAATTAATCATTTCTTCATACGAGCCGTATATATGCTAAGATATTGGATTGATTGGCTGATTGGCCATGGTAGCTCAATTGGATTGCAGATCTAATAACCCTTAAGCAAATACAACCCTTCATAATGTCTCACAATACAAGCCAATAAAACAAGAAATTTTCTAAACGACTTACCCGGTACCCGTTCCCGTTTGAAATATATATAAAAGTAAATAAATAAAAAAATAAAAAAGTAGAAAAAATAACAATAACTACAATAAAAAATATATAAACATAAAAAATTTAAATAAAATTAAAATAAAATAACAAACTTGAAATACACTTGTTCAATAGTCTTTCTTTCCTTAGATTACTTAAGACACTTATAGAAAGAGTTAAGTAACAAAAGAAGGTGACATGGGAATACAGTAGCTTTTAGCCGTAAAAAATGGATAAGAGTGACTGGACGGGAATCAGTAGATCCGTGGTTCAAATCCCGGCTATGGCATTGAATTTTTCATGTCGGCTCTATCAATCCAATATCTATCACTACTATATACGTCTAGTGTGAAGCAATGAATAATTACCATCAATTAACTTATATAACACCTATATATAACATCACTGTATCACAACTGTTTTGACTTCGTTATCGTCTTGAAGACGCTGCCCGCCCAGATGTTTCTTCAACTGCAGGAACCAATGGTAGTCGCTGGGCGCCAGATCAGGGCTGTATGGAGGATGATCTAGAGTTTCCCATTGAAAAGATTTGATGAGATCTTTGGTCCGATTAGCCACATGTGGACGGGCATTGTCATGCAGCAAAACGATACCCTTACTCAACTT
The DNA here is from genome assembly GCA_030765055.1 of Mantis religiosa. Classification (NCBI taxonomy): domain Eukaryota; kingdom Metazoa; phylum Arthropoda; class Insecta; order Mantodea; family Mantidae; genus Mantis; species Mantis religiosa. The sequence continues at coordinate 15,733,958 of CM060954.1, forward strand.
GCCACGTCTTTTGTTCTGGATTGCACGGCGCAGATTGTTCAATGTCTCACAATAAGACCCTGCATTGATTGTCTCATTACGAGGCAGAAACTCCACTAGCAATACTCCTTTTCTGTCCCAAAAAACTGTGCACATGATTTTCCGGGCAGAAATTTTTTGCTGAAACTCCACTTTTGTGGCTGATGATGAATGTCGCCATTCCATGGATTGTTGTTTCGATTCTGGTGTGACGTAGGCCACCCATGTTTCGTCACCAGTAACAATTTGGTCTAAAAAATCTTCATCTTCATTGTGGTGCCGCTCAAGGAAAGTCAATGCACTGCCTAAACGTTGGGTTTTGTGCAAATCCGTTACCATTTTCGGAACCCAAAGTGAACACAATTTCCGGTACTTCAAGTTCTCGGTCACAATGCGATACAAAACACTACGAGAATATTGAGGAAAATAGTCTCACAATGATGAAATTGTAAAGCGTCTGATTTCTCTCACCTTTTCGTCCACTTTCTGCACCAAATCTTCAGTAACGACCGAAGGACGCCCACTCCGCTCTTCATCATGCACATTTGCGCGGCCATCTTTAAATGCTCTCACCCATTTCCTTACCATTCCATCACTCATTGTGTTTTGTCCGTAAACTTCACAGATCTCACGGTGAATATCGATCACTTTTACGCCTTTAGCGCTAAGAAATCGTATAACAGCCCGTACTTCACAATTGGTGGGACTCACGATTGTCGGAGGTATCTTAAACACTCAGTAACCAACGTATACAATGAAGAATCAGACTGTAATGGCGTCAGTGCATAGACAAGAGATGTAGGTAACCAGCGCGCATGCGCGGAACGCCGACTGTAGCGCTTAGGCGGCGGAATCGCAAAGCGGTACTGACTTAAAAAACATGCCCCGTATATGACTTGCATACATTCTGTATGTTGTTCACGGGGTGTGGGACAGCTGTAGGAAGAATGTGGAACGTCTGATTGGAGAGGAGAAGCGGGGTGACCAGTCTGGCATTGCAAGAAGGGCCTATGTATACAATAGAAAGAGTACTAGAGAGTAGCCTTTGTTCCTTCAGTCGTTCTCTCTTATTTTAATGAAAATTATTACTTGGAGCTTTCCTCGCTTTAAAAGTCACACCTCGCTACTGGACATACGTGCGAATGTACAACAGAAAGAGTACTAAAGAGTAGCCTTAGTTCTTTGAGTCATTCTGTCTTATTTTAATGAAAATTATTATTTGGAGATTCCCTCGCTTTGAAAGTCACATCTCGCTACTGGACATACGTTTGACTGTACAACAGAAAGAGTACTACAGAGTGGACTTAGTTCTTTAAGTCACTATTCTCTCTTATTTTAATGAAAATTATTATTTGGAGCTTCCCTCGCTTTAACAGTCACATCTCGCTACTGCACATACGTGTGTCTGAGGAATTGAAGGAGTACTAAAGAGTAGCCTTAGTTCTTTGAGTCATTATTCTCTCTTATTTTAATGGAAATTATTATTTGGAGCTTCCCTCGCTTTAAAAGTCACGCCTCGCTACTGGATCTATGTGTGACTGTACAATAGAAAGAGTACTAAAGAGTAGCCTTAGTTCTTTGAGTCATTATTCTCTCTTATTTTAATGAAAATTATTATTTGGAGCTTCCCTCACTTTAAAAGTCACATCTCGCTACTGGACAAACGTGTGACTGTACAATAGAAAGAGTACTAAAGAGTAGCCTTGTTTCCTTCAGTCACACTTTCTTATTTTAATAAAAATTATTATTTGGAGCTTCCCTCGCTTTAAAAGTCACATTTCGCTACTGGATCTACGTGTGACTGTACAATAGAAAGAGTTCTGAAGAGTAGCCTTAGTTCTTTGGAACATTATTCTCTCTTATTTTAATGAAAATTATCTGGAGCTTCCCTCTGTTTGAAAGTCACACCTCGCTACTTGATCTACGTGTGACTGTACAATAGAAAGAGTACTGAAGAGTAGCCTTAGTTCTTTTGAGTCATTATTCTCTCTTATTTTAATGAAAATTATTATTTGGAGCCTCCCTCGCTTTGAAAGTCACATCTCGCTACTGGATCTACGTGTGATTGTACAATAGAAAGAGTACTGAAGAGTAGTCTTAGTTCTTCGAGTCATTATTCTCTCTTATTTTAATGAAAATTATTTGGAGCTTCCCTCGCTTTGAAAGTCACGCATCGCTACTGGATCTACGTGTGATTGTACAATAGAAAGAGTACTAAAGAGTAGCCTTAGTTCTTTGAGTCACTATCCTCTCTTATTTTAATGAAAATTATTATTTGGAGCCTCCCTCGCTTTGAAAGTCACGCCTCGCTACTGGACCTACGTGTGACTGTACAATAGAAAGAGTACTAAAGAGTAGCCTTAGTTCTTTGAGTCACTATCCTCTCTTATTTTAATGAAAATTATTATTTGGAGCCTCCCTCGCTTTGAAAGTCACGCCTCGCTACTGGACCTACGTGTGACTGTACAACAGAAAGAGTACTAAAGAGTAGCCTTAGTTCTTTGAGTCATTATTCTTTCTTATTTTATTGAAAATTATTATTTGGAGCTTCCCTCGCTTTAAAAGTCACACCTCGCTACTGGACCTATGAGTGACTGTACAATAGAAAGGGTACTAAAGAGTAGCCTTAGTTCTTTGAGTCATTATTCTTTCTTATTTTATTGAAAATTATTATTTGGAGCTTTCCTCGCTTTGAAAGCCACACCTCGCTACTGGAAATACATGTGACTGTACAATAGAAAGAGTACTGAAGAGTTGCTTTAGTTCTTTGAGTCATTATTCTCTCTTATTTTAATGAAAATTATTATTTGGAGTTTCCTCGCTTTGAAAGTCACGCCTCGTCACTGGATCTAGGTGTGACTGTACAATAGAAAGAGTACTGAACAGTAGCTTTAGTTATTTGTGTCATTATTCTCTCTTATTTTAATGAAAATTATTATGTGGAGCTTCCCTCGCTTAGAAAGGCACGCCTCGCTACTGGACCTACGTGTGACTGTACAATAGAAGGAGTACTAAAGAGTAGCCTTGGTTCCTCAGTCATTTTCTCTTATTTTAATGAAAGTTATTATTTGGAGCTTCCCTCGCTTTAAAAGTCACATCTCGCTACTGGACATACGTGACTGTACAATAGAAAGAGTACCAAAGAGTAGCCTTATTTCCTTCAGTCATTGTTTCTTATTTTAATGAAAATTATTATTTGGAGCTTCACTGGCTTTGAAAGTCACGCTTTGCTACTGGATCTACGAGTGACTGTACAATAGAAAGAGTACTGAAGAGTAGCCTTAGTTCTTTGAGTCATTATTCTCTCTTATTTTAATGAAAATTATTACTTGGAGCATCCCTCGCTTTGAAAGTCACGCCTCGCTACTGGAACTACGTGCGGCTGTACAATAGAAAGGGTACTAAAGTGTAGCCATAGTTCTTTGAGTCATTATTCTCTCTTATTTTAATGAAAATTATTATTTGGAGCTTCCCTCGCTTTAAAAGTCTCATCTCGCTACCGGACAAACGTGTGACTGTACAACAGAATAAGTACTAAAGAGTGGCCTTAGTTCTTTGAGCCATTATTCTCTCTTATTTTAATGAAAATTATTATTTGGAGTTTCCCTCGCTTTGAAAGTCACACCTCGCTACTGGACCTACGTGTGACTGTACAATAGAAAGAGTACTAAAGAGTAGCCTTAGTTCTTTGAGTCATTGTTCTGCCTTATTTTAATGAAAATTATTATTTTGAACTTCCCTCGCTTTGAAAGTGACACTTCGCTATTGGACCTACGTGTGACTGTACAATAGAAAAGAAGTTTTAGAAAAGTAGTATTTGAATAGTCACACAAAGTGAAAGTATTCCCGATATTACTAAATGAATAGACAATTGATGAGCGGATAATAATTTCAGGAGGAAGGGATGAAGTGAGGGAACTACAGGAGGCTGCGGGGTTCATCACATAGACTCGCGGAAGTGCTTAGAGGTCCTTAATCGATATAGATGATCTCTGCCATCCCTCCTCGAGCACGTGCAAGCATCCACGATACATCACGAGCCTGAAAGTCGATCAGGAATTGGAATGAAGTAAAATGATTAATAAATCGTGACATGAAAGAAGAAAAGGTGTAAAAATGTTCTTTAAATTATGAGAAAAGGTTGCAATACTAAGAAACAAGTGAAAAATAATTTACTACAGGAATGGAAAGAAGAGTGGGATAATGCACAAGTAGGAAACAGAGTACATGATTTATTTCCAGGCATTTTAGTGAGGCTAAATTGAAAAATATAAAACCAAGCAAAGAATATTTTCACTTTGTTACAGGACATGGTCCATATAATATATTTAAAAAGAATAGGGAAAAAGAACTCAGATTTATATGAACATTTTATTTTTGAGTGCGATAAATATAGTGAACTAACAGAACACGGTCGAAGGAAACTTCAAATGTTTATGGAACATCTTAAGAGAAACAGAAGATTATGAACATTTAGAAAATATTTCTTGGATAATATCCGCTAAAGTGTTAGAGGAATATTGACCCGCGACAAAAGACTTCAAGAAAGAAATGTAACAACATTTCAATCTACGAGAAAAGAGTATTATTTCTCATCTCTCTTTTACATACAATTTCATTGATACATTGGCATTTGTAACATTTCTTTCACACAATAACAAAATGACTTATTCACATTTAACATACCCTTTCTACCTGTTTGCCTGAAGTCTCGGTCTCAATACACATAACTCCTGGTTTTCCGTGTATTGATGGCCACGCCGTGGCTCAGTGGTTAGACCGCTTGGCTCTCACCAAAGGGGCCCGGGTTGAATCCCAGGCGACCGCAAAGTGAGATTTGTGGTGGACAACACGGCGCTGGGGCGGGCTTTCTCCGGGATCTCCGGTTTCCCCCGCCATCTCATTCCACCGATGCTCCATCTTCATCTCATGTATCATCAGTGTCACCGCCTGCGGTGCCGTATGTAGTAAAAGCGGGCGTTAAACACTACACCTTCCGTGTATTGATGACCCTCCTCTCCCTTGTATCCTTTGTTCTAGTTTTTTAGCCCTTAATTGTTAGTTATTCTTCATCAATCTTAACCATTTCTCTCTAACTTTCACCAGATATTCACCTATGTTTCTTACATTCTTTTGTCCTTTTACCAATAACATTTTTTTATTTTTAATACCTCCTCTCCATCCCTAAAACTGCCCCACTTTTGTTGACAAATTTGTTCTCTCCATATCTTTGTTTGTTTGCAATAAAGTATACTACGCCAATCTGTATCCTCTTCTCCGCACATTGGGCATTTCCCTGTATCTTTATCATATCTAATACCATAAATATTAAAAGCAGAAGCATTATTAACAGTGAAGTATTCTTCATATTTAAGTTTGATTTATGAGTCACTATGTTTACACTCAGTCTTCTCTTACTTGTTGTTGTATAATTAAACGTTTTTCAAGATCATTCGATCTCATCCTCAGCTGTTTGGTGACTAAATGAACCTCCCTCTTCTTCCATTACTACGGAGCTCCGATCACTTTGCCATCTGGTGTTAGGGGCACTAAGTTTTAATACGTCATTTAATGCCGGGATTTCAAAATTTATAACTTTATCACGGTTTTTGTTTATGAATATTTTTTCCCAAATATCCAATTCTATGGGTGTACTTAAAGATTTTAACAGTTTAATGTTGTGGCCAATGTTGTGGTTTTCTGTCCAAAAAATGGTGTGAAACGTCCCACTGAGTAAGGATGAATTTTTGAAAGAACAACAACACATAAAAGACATAGCGGTATTAAATGGATTCAACCCAGCCATCATAAGGAACATGATGAAGAGGAAAGAAAAACTGAAGATAAGATCAAAAAATACCACTCTCACACCACTTAATAACACAAATTGGCAATATAGAAAATTCACCTACCATCCATGGGCTTTTAGAAAATTTGAACGAATCTTCAAAAGACTAAACTTAAGACTAGCACCCCAAAATAAATTCAGTCTGAGGAACCTGCTAAATAAACCACTGAAAAATACAATCCCCAACAATTTGAAATCAGGAATTTATCAGATTAATTGTGAAACCTGTGAAAAAAGCTACATAGGAAAAACTAAGAGAAACTTGTTAACCAGGCAAAAAGAACACCAGAGGAACATTAAGTTGAAACAAACAGAAAAATCTGCAGTTTGAAAGAAACATAGGATCTTCCTCTAACATCAACTTTAACTGCATGTGAATGTCCTTTTGTTCGGGAATCAACAGTCTTGGAACCCATCGCACACAAACACATCTCATGTGTAATGTTTCTGTCACCAACGTCTGGGTGGCACACAATAAAATGTTCAGTATTTCAGAAAGTGATCTTAAGGTAATTCGTCGATCCTCTCTCACAATGGCAGCAGCAGTGTTGATGTTTTCTTCCGTAAGAGCAGTAACTGGAGCACCCGGTCTCCGCTTTTTAAACATTTTAAACCACCTTCGAGCTGTGCTGTAGGGAAGAGTAGACTCTCCATAGGCCGCCTGTACTATCTAAAAGTATACTATCTAGTCCTCCCGTGGGACCATCTAAAAACAAAGTGTAGAAGAGCAGGCCACAGACAATTGATGTACTCAAGGAATCCATTCGAACCGAAATAAGTAACATTGGCGAGGATACTCTCTGTAAAACTTGAGAGAATATGGTGAGACGAGTACAAACATGTATAGATGCTGGTGGAGGACACCTCCAACATTTTCTCTGAGATGTAAATAGTGTAATGTAATCTCCCAATTGTGTATTATATTCTCCCAAAGTTACACCTGGGTCCTATTATTGGTTCAGAAGTTATGGCCTATTGAAATGGTTCAGGTTTATATGGATCACACTGTATTATAGACAAGATTGGAACTCCGTGCCGAGTCCCCTCAGTAGCGTAATCCATTTCAGTCTAGCCTCTCCTTAAACTACAAGCATCGAACTAGGGACCACTAAAGCGAGTACCGGCTAGTGTGGGCCGGTAAAACTGTGCAGCGTTCCTCTTAACACGAACTGACGAAAAAGAAGAAAGTTGTAAAAAGGCCATTGCTGTAAAGTTTTGTTATGTGAAGAATGACTTGCTATAATATATCTTGAGTTTCAAATAACACTTCAATCTTATGATGGCGGTTTTTTCTCCACTGCCCCGGGTCAGATATATACATATACCCCCTCCCCTCCCCTCCATGACATGCCATTGTGTAAATCTCGAATTGATAATTTCGTTGAAAAGAGAATGTTAACAAAAAAAGAAGAAGTTCTTACCGCGGCCCGAACCTCTTCTCTTTTTCTTCCTTGGAATTGTCTGCGGTTCTTAAGTGGGTTCCATATTTCTTAATACCCTGCAGCTCCGTGCAACAGTGGACTATCTTCTGTTTACCTTTTTATATTCACGAATCTATTCTAATGTATTAGAAATGGAAAAGTTGTGTGCACTCTACCCATTTGTTTATCAGTGTTCCAACATTGAAAACCGCTTCGACACTGTTGCGTGTCAGCCTCACCTTTAAGAGCCCTCGGGTTCGAGTCCTGGTCAGGGTGAATTACCTGGATAAGGTTTCCCCGCCTTTTTCCTTATACTAAAATATGAGTGTAGATAACTCTGATCTCCATGTACCATGTACTCACTTGAACATCATTTCATTCATCGTCCGATATGACTTAACGTTGGAGGTTTTCTCTTATCCTACAAGATGAATGTGTGGTAACTCTAAGCTCTGTGTACCCTGTACTCATTTGAACATCATTTCATTCATCGAGTTTCCTATGCATGTCAGAATATGACTTCGTCATTGTTGAAGTGTTAACCGCAAAGAAAAGATTTGAGATGCAAAAACAGAAGGAAGTCACTAAGAGCGAGGTCAGGGCTGTACGGGGGATGGTTAAGCATCTTCCAGCCAAATCCCTGTAGGGTTTTTTCGTCACATTTGCAGTGTGTGGTCGTGCGTCGTCGTGAAGAAACACAGCAGCTTTTGACAGCATTCCTCGGCGCTTATTCTGTACTGCGCGGCGCAATTTCGTGTCTCGCAATAAACATCTGATTTTACAAGCGGCGGGATTTTCATACAACACCGACATTGTAAACAAGCTCAACAAAGCGTACGTGGCTGACAGTGATCTCACAATGGTGCACGTTTCTTCTCCTAGATACAGAGCGTCTACCACGCATGTGCGGAACTGCGATCGCGGCGCTGCAACGGAGATAAGGTGAAACAGAGCTTACTTTCTGGACACCCCTTGTATGTGTCAGTATGAACTAAAGACTTTAAATAAAACTTTATATAATTAAAATGTATAATTTATGTGAAATTGATCTTAATTAACAATTTGTGAAGGGTTCAGTGTCGCTACTTTAAATTATTATTCGCTGTAGTATACTTTGAATTGCTACCGGTCTAATTTTCTCCTGAGACCGTAGGAAGAGGTTGCATGCCGGCGCATGCGCTTTACGCAAGAACTGAAATGTTCAGTTTGTAACTACGTTCGAATTAAAGCATAACCTACTTGATTTACAGTTCTAAAAGTTTTCTTTATACTGAATTTAGAAATTAGGATTAGTATAATTATATTAAGAATTAGGATACGTAAATATTACTCAGATGTTTTTGGTGTATTTCTTGTACGTTACTTCAAGAACCAAATGTCCTCTACGTGAAGTAAACATAAACCGATTGTCGTTTGTTCCGCCTAGCAATTGTCAGGTTTTAGTTGTTGTATGGTGAATTGCATTTTGTTTTACACTTTCTGTAAAGATGTTTGTTATGTCTCTGCGGTCGTATTCTGATGTACTATACAAACCTCGATACGAACCTATACATCGTACAGGAACGTTTGTCTTCTCTAAAGTAATTTGACATTCAGAATTTACAGACGTATGCACATTATTAGTCATTCATGTTTTTTACTTTGCTTCAGTTTAACATTCAAAATAATAGTTATTTTCCGCCGTAACCTATTAGCTCTGGATTAAGAGCAGCCATTTTCTCTATGTCTGTTTATCCAACTGTTTGGTGATATTGCTTTCATTTGGTGAATGTAGTAACTGAAGATTGTTATTATTTGCCTTGATTGTGTTTTATGGCTAATATATCCTCAGTATTTATTATTAATTGATCTCAAGGCAGGTAACATCGTGTATCTTATCCTTAGCATTCACATAGATTCAAAAGTGAGGTTATGGGTAAAACTGCTGACTTATCCCCAAGGAAAGTAGCTGTAACTGAGAGTCTTTTGAAGGAAACTCTTTATTCACAACGTGAAATAGCTAAGAAATTGTGTATTTCACAAAAATCTCTTAGTCGCATTACTCAAGCTTTAACATTCGGTGAGACGTTGACCTCACAAAGGGATGGAAAATGTGGGAGGAAAAGAAAGTTATCACCAAGGATACAAAGAAAACTTGTGCAGGTGGCAAAACAAAATAGAAGAGTAACCAGCATTGACCTCAGTAATCAACTAAAGCAGTACGGTACAGAAATATCAGCCTCAGTAGTTCGCAGAAGATTGTGTGAAGCAGGTGTACCAACACGCAGGCCTCGTAAAAAGACTAAACTGACACCTGCAATGGCAAAAAGACGTTTAGAATGGGCCAAAGAGATGTAGAAATATCCAGTGGAATTTTGGAGTAAGGTAAATAGTATGAAAATTGTATATAGCATAAAATTAAAATATGTACATGTAAATTTTATGGAAATGAAATAAACAACCTAAACTTTGTTTCTCTCATTGCTGGTTTTGTTATACCATCTTTGAGCAATTTTAAAACTGTTTAACATTAATAGAAGTTTTTATTGTTTCAGGTAATTTTCTCAGATGAATCCATGTTTGAAGTATGTGAAGAGAGTAGCCAATGTGTGAGAAGGACAGATAAAGAAGCATTTTCCCCTCAGTGTGTCGATCAAAGAGTAAAGCACCCAACATTAAAAATGGTCTGGAGCTGTAGGTCTGTTCATGGACCTGGAAGATTATACATAGTTGTGGGATCTATGGAGCAGAAACAGTATAAAAGTGTATTAGAAACAAGACTATTTCCTCAGAGTAAAGAATGGTATCCAAATGGTGATGTGTTCATGCACGACAGTGCTTCCTGTCATAGAGCAAAATATGTAACCCAGTTCCTCAAAGAAAACAATGTGAAAGTACTATCTTGGCCGGGGAATAGCCCTGATTTAAATCCAATAGAGAATCTATGGGGTATTGTTAAACAGAGACTGAAACAATTGAAAATAACAACAAAAGTTCAGCTTATTGAGGGCCTGATAAGCATTTGACACAGAGATGAAGAAATAAAGGAAAAGTGCCCCACCCTTGTAGAGAGCATGCCTAAACGCATGCATATAAAATAGTAAGAGTTGAAAAAAATATTTTGTAATATTATTTCTGTTAAATAAATAGAAAATAAGCGGTATATGTTAAAAATTTCACCATTGAGTCTAATAATTTGCACACGTCTGTACTGTGAATTTGCGATTTTAGACTTTCCGAAGGGAGCAAAAAAAAAAAAAAAGAACAAGATATTTGGAATGCTAGACGTATGTTGTGTGAATAGAATAACTCAAAACTAAATATCGCTTATGTTTGGTATTTAATGTTGACATTTCCTCTTATTATCCTTCTTTAACTTTACTGTATAGATGCTGCATTATAAGCAACGTCTAAGAAGCCTTCAAGGGTGTTGTTCGTGGATTTAGAGGCAACAAAAGAGATGATAACTACAAGCATTTGGTGACAGTGCTCCTGCAAAAATACCGTAACCTTGGATGCAACATATCCCTTAAGATCCATTTTCTCCACTCCCACCTAGACTTTTTCCCTCCTAGTTGTGGAGCTGTTAGTGATGAACATGGGGAGAGATTCCATCAGGACATTTCTGTTATGGAACAAAGATATCAGGGCCGTTGGAATGAAGTAATGCTTGTGGATTACTGTTGGTCTTTGTATAGGGATTCTGCGGAACTCCATCACAAGAGGCAAGCTAAAAGACGACGAAGTCAATAGGCCACCACATCATTCTCTTCAGACACGACTATCTGCGAAGTATTTTTCCAGCAATTTAGAACTCTTAGCATGTAATTACCAGTTAAAGAAATCCAATGCACTTTCATTGTTGTTAACATGTGTGTAATTAAAATGTATCCTTTTCTCTCAACCTGTTAATATGTAATACTTCCACCTTGTGTATATCATAGAAACTAGGGCTAATAAAATTTTTTCATTGTCATATTTGCTTTTCTCAACCCAAAATTAGTAGTAATTGCCTCATGAAGTGCTAGAAACATTCAAAAATTATTTTTTGTTGCCCAGTGTAATCATATGGTGAGAGAGCAGGGCTGTGTGCTGGTTGTGGTAGCAGTTCTATTCCTCCCAGTTCCTGAATTGCTCCATCGTTGTTCCTGTAGTATGGGTGTTGCTTTGTCCTGCTGCAACAGAACTCTTATTTCGGTTAACAAATGCGTATTTCCGTCTCAAAATTTCATGAACTTGTTGAGGATAAAGGTCCGCATCAATTGTCTGCCCCTTTGGAACAAACTCCCAGTGAATCACGTCCTGTGCCGTGGCGTAGCGGGCTAAAGCAGCATGCCTTGGTCCCTGGCCACGGAAAGCGACCCGGGTTCGATCCCACCCATGTGGTGGGGATTTTATGTCCCGGGTATAGGACCAGTGCCCACTCAGCATCGTGAGGAAAGTGAGGAACTTACGCTAGGTAATCGGCCCTGATGATGATGATGATGATGATGATGATGATGATGATGATGGTGGTGGTGGTGGTGGTGGTGGTGGTGGTGGTTGTGGTGGTTGTGGTGGTGGTGGTGGTGGTGGTGTTTTAAGGGCGCTCAACTTCTGGGTCATCAGCGCCCACAAAAACCAGCGGAGCTAAAAACCAATTAAAAGGCTAAAATGCACTACAAGACTAAAAAGCTAAAACTCTTAGAGACTAAAGGCTATCAGTCAAATAAAAACAAGATAAAACAGCCGCACGACGGTGGCAAAGACTAAAAAAGAAACTAAAACCAATAAAACCAGAAAACAGGTTAAAATGTTTAAAATACCCAGACTCTTGGGGCCTAAATCCTAAAATTTACAGATAAAACAAACGCTAAAACTTAACCCACCGCCGTCTCGTCATCCGCGAGTATCTCTGCCAAGCTGGCCGGCAGCTGGAGAGACCTGCGGAGACGGGCTAGTCTAAAACAATCTAAAAATAAATGACTCACAGACAGCTCGGCACCGCAGAGCGGGCAAACTGGAGCCGGTGTCCGGTTTCATAAAAGACGCAACCGAGTCAAAATAACTTCTTCCCGCCGCGATTGGCGACAGGAAGTCACCCAGTGATTCGGAAGCTCCTTTACTGTTCGGAGCTTGTTGTCACGTAGAGCAGACCACTCATCGTGCCAGCACGAGAGCGCCGCCCTACGCACAACAAGCCGAAAGTCTTCCGCGGTCATAGATGAAATTGTTACACTGGGGTCTATGGTTGCCACCCTGGCTGCCGAATCCGCCATTTCATTCCCCCGCAAGCCTACGTGACCAGGAACCCATGCACAAACCACGCTAACGCCTGAGGTGTGTAGAACGTGGAGGGCGTCCTGGATACGCTGTACGAGAGGATAACCGGCTCTGGTCACGTAAACCAACATTCCGGCTGGAGGATGCAGAGATGCTGACCACATCTCCCCGTATCATTTGGATGATCGTCCACCTCTGCCGTGCGTAAGTGGGCGTGAGGCCGGCAGTCGGGTTGGTAGGCCTTGGCCCTCTAAGGGCTGTCGCGCCGTGAGTTATTATTTTACCAGTGAAGCACACCTTCAAAACTCCACCAGATATAGCTTTGGCAGTTGGTGGGGATCAAGCCACAGTTTGTACAATTTTGGTAATATGGCCATTTTTCATTACAAATGACAATTCTCCTGGCAAATATATCATCCCCGGCTGGATGGGACGAACAAGTAAATTCCACATCTACGAATGCGTGGAAGGTATTACATTTCGTAATGAGAATATTGAAAAAGGGGAGCGCTAGGTCCAGGGAAATTGCCTACAAGGCCTTAGTGCGGCCGGTTATGGAATATGGAGTAGCATGCTGGGACCCGTATAGAGCTAACCAAATCGATCCATTAGAAAAAATACAGAAGAGGGCAATAAAATTCATAAAAAGAGGCAAGTATTTTGGGCCTATAAAAGGAGATGAGACTAAATGGGAGGAATTAAGAATTAGAAGTAAAAAACATAGTTTGGTAGCATTATTCAAAGCTAATGCTGGTGTAAAGGCATGGGTGGACGTTAGTGTAAGGTTAGATAATCCGGATTATTATGGACGAAACGATCATAGGTATAAAATTAAGGGTAGAAGATACAGAACCGACGTAGGAAAAGTTTCTTTTGTTAATAGAACCATTGAAGAATGGAATGAATTGCCTGTAGCAGTCTTTCAGGGCTGTCCTCTGTCGCTGAAGAAATTTAGAAAACATCTAGATGGTTAATAGTTTAACTTTTGAATTATAATGGTATATAATATGTAAATAGAGAATTAATTAGATATGTTTTAAGTGACTAAAGTTAAAATAATATCATGTTTGTATTGTTTATTGTGTTATTGTTGTAAATCTAGTATTTGTAATTTTATCTGTATTCTTAACTCTGCCACCGGGTAGTACCCAATTGCAGTGAAATAAATACATACATACATCATTACGGATAAGCTGACGTCAGATATCCACTCTACGTTCAGTCTGTTGAGGTGCCAGTTCATGAAGTACAGATCTAGAGATTTTGTCTGACTTTCCTAGTGTCTTAATGTGGCGAAGTATAGTACTGTCGCAAACGCATTGTTGCGGCAAGGCGGCGTGGCCGACGAGCTCAAAGAGGCGGGCAGTGCAGCCCAGAGATAAAAGCTCACCAAAGTGGGGGGAAAGGAGACGAATTTCGGGAGAGTTCGTCTTTCTTCTAGCGCCGTTTTGATTGTTTGAAAACATTCCGGAGAGTGAGTCAGTTATAGGGTAAGGTAAGGTAATTTCGCAATCTTTTCACAGAACATAAAATTTTTATTATATTAAACTAAGATACACTTTTGGAAAACATTTTTTTGGGTAATTACATAACTGACAAACATTTTAATAAATAATCATATTTTTGTGAACAATATATTTTGAACAATGATAAGCATAATGACAGTCTGTGCAAGCAGGCAAGTTCGCAATAGGTAAGTTAATTTTGCAGTATTGGTAAGGTAATTTTGCAACAGTAGATCATTCAATTCCTAAAGTTCACAATCATCGTCTTCAAAACCGGAAGCTTCACAACATGTATCACACATGTAAACAGCTTCGTCCGTTTGTTGTGTTTGACAATTGTCATGATAAGGTGTCAAACAAAATGAGCACTGTGTCCATGATGCACCCGTCTTCTTCTTCTTCTTCTTCTTCTTCTTCTTCTTCTTCTTCTTCTTCTTCTTCTTCTTCTTCTTCTTCTTCTTCTTCTTCTTCTTCTTCTTCTTCTTCTTCTTCTTCTTCTTCTTCTTCTTCTTCTTCTTCTTCTTCTTCTTCTTCTTCTTCTTCTTCTTCTTCTTCTTCTTCTTCTTCTTCTTCTTCTTCTTCTTCTTCTTCTTCTTCTTCTTCTTCTTCTTCTTCTTCTTCTTCTTCTTCTTCTTCTTCTTCTTCTTCTTCTTCTTCTTCTTCTTCTTCTTCTTCTTCTTCTTCTTCTTCTTCTTCTTCTTCTTCTTCTTCTTCTTCTTCTTCTTCTTCTTCTTCTTCTTCTTCTTCTTCTTCTTCTTCTTCTTCTTCTTCTTCTTCTTCTTCTTCTTCTTCTTCTTCTTCTTCTTCTTCTTCTTCTTCTTCTTCTTCTTCTTCTTCTTCTTCTTCTTCTTCTTCTTCTTCTTCTTCTTCTTCTTCTTCTTCTTCTTCTTCTTCTTCTTCTTCTTCTTCTTCTTCTTCTTCTTCTTCTTCTTCTTCTTCTTCTTCTTCTTCTTCTTCTTCTTCTTATTCTTCTTATTCTTATTCTTATTCTTATTCTTATTCTTATTCTTATTCTTATTCTTATTCTTCTTATTCTTATTCTTATTCTTCTTATTCTTATTCTTCTTATTCTTCTTATTCTTCTTATTCTTATTCTTATTCTTATTCTTATTCTTATTCTTCTTATTCTTCTTATTCTTCTTATTCTTCTTCTTATTCTTCTTATTCTTCTTATTCTTCTTCTTATTCTTCTTATTCTTCTTATTCTTCTTCTTATTCTTCTTCTTCTTCTTCTTCTTCTTCACATCAACCGAATAGGCCTTAGAGCAAACGCCACAAATACAATCATGATCTTTATTGTTGCCTGGATGTCAGCATTTGGTCGAACTCCCTGCAACATTCACTGTGGACTGAATGCCTTCAGCTAGATTGAGGCATTTGGCTAATGAACCCTTTTTTTTCTGTTTCCTTGTGGGGTACTTAGGAGCATTAGGAATTTGCAGCAGGTGTTCAAAGTTTGGCACCGACTCATCCCGTTCAGCTGAAGGTGGCGTTTCATTTCTACATCCATCAGATACAGCAGTTGGATTAAATGACTCTTGCTTAGTCAACTTACTGGTTGCTAGTGCCTCTTTTGGAACAGCATCATAGTTCAAGGAGCAAGCACCAGCTTTTCTGAAAGCATTAATTAGGAAAAACTTTGGAGGAAAGGCATGTTGAGTTCATAAAAGCTGAAACGATTGGGTTTTCGGTGGGGATGCTCCAACATGTAGGAGTTGAGCTTTTTTTTTGGACCAGTGGCTTTTCAAACACCTGTAAACACCACAGGTCATGAGATGGCGTGAGTATAGAAAACTGTGTCAAAGAAACGTAACTACTTAACTTTATTAACAAGCTGTATTGATCTTTGCTTCTTAATTAGATGGATTTATATTTTTAAGACCAGTTTCCAAGAGAAGCTGAACTGAAATCCTGCATCACGATTAAGCGTGCTCCTTTCAGAGGAAATTGCCAAAGCCTCCTTAATTCTCCCAACATTAAGCATCTGTTGGGACCAAGTGAAAGAAAAACTGAACTTCCAAGTTCCGGAAGTGTACCGCATTCCCTGTGAATGTGGAACATCGTATATAGGACAAACCGGAAGGACCATCGGTACCAGAATAAACGAACAGGAACGGAGCATTCGTTTAATGCAACCTGAGAAGTCTGGGCTGGCAGAGCATTGTTTTGATAACGACCATAGAGCCAATTTTCGGGAGACGACCATCTTGGGAAAATACAACAGTTACTGGGAGCGGGGAATTAAGGAGGCTTTGGCGATTTCCTCTGAAAGGAACATGCTTAATCGTGATGCAGGATTTCAGTTCAGCTCCTCTTGGAAACCGGCCTTAAAATGGAAATCAGTCGACTTAAGAAGCAAAGATCAATACAGCTTGATAATCTAGTTAAGTAGTTACGTTTCTTTGACACAATTTTCTATACTCACGCCATCTCCTGACCTGACATTTAATTTACTGAAAACAGTCTCTTGTTCAGTAATGCGAATTTTGATAGTGTTTTGTCTTTGTTTATAGTTGTGTTATACCCAGTATTTCATTTGTGGTTATAACATTTTATAAATATCCTGATGATGGGAGAGATGCACACTCCCGAAACGTTGATATCTAATCATCTTTTCACCTGACTGTCTGTCCGAGCAGAAAGTTACCGCATTCGTCAGGAAAGTTTCAAGTCTTATTTTGTTATCTCCATTTTGTTATGTTTATTAACAACTGAAGACTGACACATGCTCGCAATGCACGCAGTACTAGACATGGCGTCCTGTAAAAGCATTGCCAAGGCAAGGAAACTCAACAAATTTTCCTAAACACCAAAATCAAATGTTTTACGTCAATTGTACAAAGTGAACTTGTTTCATTAGTCTGTCAGTGCTCTGTATTTTACAGCGAAGAGGTAAGTTATGTTTGTTTTGAAAACCCTGGAAGGTAATTTGTCCCAACTCTAGTTTCCCGACTATGATTTGCTGCCAACTTAACTTTCTACCTCTTCGCCAGAAATACACGTGACAAATTAGATGCCCTTTCATCGTTTTTGATAATTTGAATGTATGGCAACATAACCATTATTAATTGAAGCGTTTTATGTTAAATCTGCGTGGACGAGTCAAAGAGAACCGTCGTAACGTGATGATAAATCCCTTTCTCGTGTTTCAGTTCGGGTCACTGCTGCCAAATGACGTGACACGTGGGCCTTATTCGATGACACGCTTTTTGACTTATAATGAGGATCAAATTAAAGTATTTTACCTTCTGTAATAACTATTGCATTCTGTGCCGTGATTACAGCATAAATACGCGTTTTGATGTCCTCTGGATCCCACAATTAAACGTCAACTTTGTTATATACATTTCAGTTCAGCAACTTCCAAAAATGTAGCACGAAATTTCGGAATGTGTTTCAATATTTTAAACTTCTCAAAAGTAGGTTTAATACTTTGATTAAAATGCCACCTATTAGAGATATTACGCGCTAAATAAAATCTATAACTTTAATTTATTGGAAATGTCTTCAGAAGTCCTCTTCGTTCTTTATTTATTTATTTATTTATTTATTTATTTATTTATTTATTTATTTATTTATTTATTTATTTATTTATTTATTTATTTATTTATTTATTTATTTATTTATTTATTTTTTTTTGTAATTTACGTCCTCCAACTTTTAAGTCATATCGGACGATGAATGGAACGGGTGAAATGATGCTCAAATGAGCCAAGGGTCCATGGAGCGTAGAGGTACCCGACTTTCATCTTTTCGGATAAGAGAAGCCCCGGAAAAATCCTTATCTAGGTAACTATACCTGACCGAGATTCGAACTGGGGACCTCTTGAACGCTATCACCACGCTACCGAGTCGTGCTTCGTTCTGGATGATTGCTGGCATGATAAACCATGATAGATAAACGCCTTACTAAGTAATAAACTTTCTTTTAGCACAAGCAATTTCCGAGATATGCGTTAATAATTGAAGCACTCAGATTGAGAAGTTGTTAAGTCAATATTTTTGAGAAATCCTGTTAAACACACGATAAGCACTCTCAATACCAGTTCTGTAATATTTGCGGATCAGAAGACGTTATGACCCTGACATGTTGAATGGGCATCAATTGCAGAAACAAAAGTTGTTAAGTCAGCCTTTTCGAGTTAAATGTTGTTAAGTCAAGTAGTTGCCGCATTAGTCGTTTGGTGGTGCCACTCAAGCTCTTTGATATCAGATGTTGATACATTTTAGATTAGACATTTTTAGACATTCCTCAAGTGCGCTTTCAGAAAGTTTATCTGTACTTCACAATATCAGGGCACTCTCAACGATCAATGGATAAAGTCTTAGTGCCTTCCACATGGGTGAAACTGATCAAAGATTCACTAGAGAAGAAGCCCATTGATGTTATCCACTGACCGATAGCGGGGAACATGATGACAATGCAGTTGTTGAAGTTTTTGACTTCAAAGATACCCTCGATCATGTTCTTGTAAGAAGTATTGCTGAATTCACTTTAATCCGAGGTGTGTATTTCCAAAGAGGATGTGTACCAGAAGTTCGTCACACAATGACTTCCTCACTTTATCATCCCCAGTCTCTCCTGAGGGGAGTAGTGACGTTACAAGTCTTACACAAGACATGTGATAGTGCGACAAAGCACACCAGATAGGCTTCGGAAGATTAAGAAGGCAAAATATTACAATGTTCGTTCACTACTGGAACATGTCACTCCGCCAGAAGGTACCACGCTTTATGACACAATGACATATGGAAGTGATGTAGAGATGGAGTGATGTTTTGATGACAAAGTTGTATGTCAATCCACGAAGTGTGTACTGGATTAGTCTATAGTAGAGATGTATTGGGGAAAACAAAGTAATAGTTTATCCATGGATACATAATGGAAAAACTCTTAACATTAAGAATCAGAAGCTGTTAAGTCAAGTGACTTAACAACTTCTCATCCGTTTTAAGTCAAAAGTTGTTAGTTAAGTCCTAATAATAAAATATTCTGACACACATGCTACGTATGTCAAACCATGTACCTCCAAACAAACCCATCACGTAAAATTCTTTCATTTGTATTACTATTTTGATATTTAAAATTAGTTTTGAAACCTATTAGCAGCTCTACTCCACAATTTTGAAACAGTGACTTAGCTACTTCTGATTCTGACCGCTTCATTTGTCTTTTCTTTTTAAGGTTCAACGTCACTTAACCAGTTATGCCATATAAGACGAATGAAATGATGTTCAAATGAGTTCGGGATCCATAGGAACGAGATTGGAAATCTAGACCCTTACAGTTCAAATAT
Organism: Mantis religiosa; assembly: GCA_030765055.1. Lineage (NCBI taxonomy): Eukaryota > Metazoa > Arthropoda > Insecta > Mantodea > Mantidae > Mantis > Mantis religiosa. The sequence continues at coordinate 15,753,288 of CM060954.1, forward strand.
AGGCTGGTTTTATTGTTACGTGCTTATTAATTTTTAAAGCTGTCTCTATCCACTTGTTTTGTCGCGATGTCACGGCTATAACTCTGCACTTCAAGTTCAACATAGTTATCCGCCTTTAAACATCTGACTATTCATTTACTTTCCTATGTAACTTCTGCAGTAACTATCTCAGTTAACACAAAGCAAATAGGTACTGTCTGCCCACCACAACAAGGCAAGGCAGAGGAATGTATAACGTAACCACTTTTGCTGTTGTGTGTGTGTAGTGTTTAACGCCCACTTTTACTACATACGGCACCGCAGGCGGTGACACTGATGATAAATGAGATGAAGATGGAGCACTGGTGGAATGAGATGGCGGGCAAAACTGGAGATCCCGGAGAAAACCCGCCCCAGCGCCGTCTTGTCCACCTCAAATCTCACCTTGCGGTCCCTTGGGATCGAACTCGGGCCGCCTTGTTGAGAGCCAAGCGTTCTAACCACTGAGCCACGGCGCGGCCACTTTTGCTGTTTGCATGATGTTTATGCTCGCCTTCCGGATATGACAGGGATACTAGTTTAATCTAAAATATGCAGTGTTGTCACATAACTCACCCGTGCATTATACCTGTCACAGCATTTACCGAAACGAGTTTTGAACTGGCAGCATAGGTGACTCCTATGTACTCTCTTAAACTCATTTCGTAGTAAACTGATCTAGTGCCAGAGAAGACAAACCGTTCAAGCCCTTCTCCATCTTCAGGCCCCGCTTGCCTTCTTGTGGTGAACAGACAGTAAACTGTTTCCTTAAATGCACACGAAACCTTAAATTATTTTATTTTCTTACATTTCTGTGTTTTTGCATTGCATTATTTTTAACTACAGGACATAACTTCACCTTATCATAGTACGAGGGTGGTATGAAAAGCTTTTCGACCTAAACATGAAGATGGCAGCACTCGTACATAAAAGCTAGTTCATCTGTTGAAAGTTACTCACCAAAGCTTCAGCCATTTTGGACGCTCAGTTGATATGTAACAGTCGTTTGAGTTAGCTGATGTGAGTGTTTTTATGAAAATGGACAAAATCGAGTATCGAGCTGTCATTAAATATTTGTTTTTGAAAGACAATACGCTTACGCAAAACAAAGATGAGTTGGATTCTGTGTATGGGGACCCTGCACCATCATTTGCCTCAGTGAAATTCTGGGTAGCTGAATTTAAACGTGGCCGTAAGCGCTTGGGAGAAGATGAACATTCGGGACATCCAAAAACCACAACTACCGACGAAAACGTCGCCAAAGTTTACCAAATGGTGCTAGACAACCGCAAAATTAAAGTGAGAGAGAGCTGAGTCTATGAACATGTCAAAAGAATGTGTTTGTCACATACTAAATCAACATTTACACATGAGAAAGCTTTTCGCGTGTTGGGTGCCGCGTTTGCTCACCTTAGACTAAAAACGTGTTCGAATGAACATTTCAAACGCTCTGCTGGCGCAGTTTAGGCGCAATAAATCCGAGTTTTGTCGCCGATTAATTACTGTAGATGAAACTTGGGTACACCATTATACGCTCGAAACAAAAATACAGTCCAAACAGTTGACTGCAAAAGAGCAAAAACTGTTTGTTTTTTCGGCTAGAAAAGTGATGGTGACTGTTTTTGGGATAGTCATGGAGTTATATTAATCAATTATCTTTAAAAAGTAAAAACCATTACAGAAACATGTTACGCATCGTTACTTGACAAGCTGAAGGCAGAACTTGTGTAAAAACGGCCACATTTGCAGAAAAAGAAAATCCTGTTTTACCAAGACAATGCACCGTCTCAAATCCTCAGCGTTGCAATAGCGAAAATCCACGAATTACGGTTTGAACTGCTTGACTCACCAGATCTAGCCCCAAGCGACCTCTTTTTGGCCCTCATCTGAAAATTGCGCTCGGAGGACAGAGATTTTCGTCAAATGAAGAGGCAATCACCTTCCTGAACAATTATTTTGCACAGAAAAACGCCGAGTACTATTTGGACGGGTTACAGGGATGGGAGCATCGCTGGGAGATGTGTGTGGAGTTACAAGGAGACTATGTTGCAAAACGCCGAGTACTATTTGGACGTGTTACAGGGATGGGAGCATCGCTGAGAGAAGTGTGTATAGCTACAAGGAGACTATGTTGCAAAACGCCGAGTACTATTTGGACGGGTTACAGAGATGAGAGCATCGCCGGGAGAAGTGTGTAGAGTTACAAGGAGACTATGTTGCAAAACGCCGAGTACTATTTGGACGGCTTGCAGAGATGAGAACATCGCTAGGAGAAGTGTATAGAGTTACAAGGAGACTATGTTGCAAAACGCCGAGTACTATTTGGACGGGTTACAGAGATGGGAACATCGCTGGGAGAAGTGTATAGAGTTACAAGGAGACTATGTTGCAAAACGCCGAGTACTATTTGGACGGGTTACAGAGATCGGAGCATCGCTGGGAGAAGTGTATAGAGTTACAAGGAGACTGTGTTGAAAAACGCCGAGTACTATTTGGACGGGTTACAGAGTTGAGAACATCGCTGGGAGAAGTGTGTAGTGTTACAAGGAGACTATGTTGTAAAATAGAAATATAAAATTCTGAAAACAAATGTCTTGTATCTTTATTAGGTCGGAAACTTTTTAGACTACCTCTGTATGCTGATTTCTATTTAGAGGAATATAAATGCTGGATCATGGCGAGATGATCAGGAAACAAATGTTTTTGAATATTATATGCTAAAAAATTAACACATGCCGTGTATATTTGGTGCGTAATGGATTTTAAGATATAATTATTTAAGAGCAACGACTGATACAAAAAGAAAGGGAAAAAAGACATGCTCAATATATTATATTCCTCCAAAATAATAAAAGAACGAAGAAAAAAGTACTAAGAGAAAATAAACAGTTGATAAATAAGGAATTGATGAGCTCAAGGCAAATAAAAAGAATCAGGAACAGAGAGGTCGTGGTCGAAAGTGAAAAAAATATTGCAACAAAACAAGGTACAGAAAAAGTGTGAGTTGAGCCGCTTTTCCACGCAACGCAGTCATACTTCTTTGTCATGTCTGGCAATAGCGGCCTGAATATTAATGACGTGCTATGCTTATTACAGGGCCCATATTGGTACCGAATACCGGCCCAGCAACCAGGATTATTATTATTCAAGTTATGCATGTGTCTGTTCTTTGAGAATAAGCTTAGTCATGATTTTTGAATATGAGGAAAAATAGTTTGAGGCAAGGTGGAGTATTCTTGGCAGCCTTTTCATTCGTCTCATTTCAGTATCACTTTGTGTCTGACAAGTGTTTTATAGTACTGCATCACAAAATGAGAGTGTTCGGTTGTCATGGAGACACACACAGGGGTGTACAGTATCACTTACAGGGGTGTACAGTATCACTTTGTGTCTGACAAGTGTTTTATAGTACTGCATCACAAAATGAGAGTGTTCCGTTGTCATGGAGACACACACAGGGGTGTACAGTATCACTTACAAGGGTGCGCAGTATCACTTTGTGTCTGACAAGTGTTTTATAGTACTGCATCACAAAATGAGAGTGTTCGGTTGTCATGGAGACACACAGGGGTGTACAGTATCACTTTGTGTCTGACAAGTGTTTTATAGTACTGCATCACAAAATGAGAGTGTTCGGTTGTCATGGAGACACACACAGGGGTGTACAGTATCACTTTGTGTCTGACAAGTGTTTTATAGTACTGAATCACAAAATGAGAGTGTTCGGTTGTCATGGAGACACACACAGGGGTGTACAGTATCACTTACAGGGGTGCGCAGTATCACTTTGTGTCTGACAAGTGTTTTATAGTACTGAATCACAAAATGAGTGTTCGGTTGTCATGGAGACACACGGGGGTGTACAGTATTACTTACAGGGGTGTACAGTATCACTTTGTGTCTGACAAGTGTTTTATAGTACTGCATCACAAAATGAGAGTGTTCCGTTGTCATGGAGACACACACAGGGGTATACAGTATCAGGTTTTGTCTGACAAGTGTTTTACAGTACTGCATCACAAGATGAGAGTGATCGGTTGTCATGGAAACACACAGGGGTGTACAGTATCACTTACAGGGGTATACAGTATCACTTCATGTCTGACAAGTGTTTTATAGTACTGCATCACAAAATGAGAGTCTTCGGTAGTCATGGAAGCACACAGAGCTATAGACAGCACAAAAATCAAACTATTAGAAGTACAAGTCCCGTGTTATTCGTTGGCAGCACTAGTTGACTGCAGCGTTGTATAGTGACCTGGCACGAAACTAAACCATGAGAAATCACGCTCGCAAGTGCTTATGTTGCCAGTAGCTGCTGCTGACGTGTTTTCATACCTGCCTAGCTGTCTAGTTCAGCTGATTGTATCTTCTAATATTCGCATTGGTACTAATGGCGCTGAAAGCTAAGTCACGTGAGCTCCTGTAATTGTGAGTTATTGAAATTGCTTAAAAAAATTTAGTGGAATCTATTTGAACAGCTCATGTGCAGTTATTAAAATTTACGTAAGTTAACCTTTTGCGTCATCAGTAGGAATGGAGTATTAGAATATTTTGAACTAGACAGCTTGGCAAGTATGAAAAAGATAGTTTATAAATAGTTATTCACAATAATTTCAGGTAGTATTAAAGACTTTTGTATTGGTGGCTGGTCCAAGTCACTAATTCTGTTTAGAGGAATGTTTCTGTGAATAATTCAGGTTTCTTTATTTAAAACCTAACGGACGTATGACATTTCGCCAGTGCACGATTGGGTGTGCCACAGCAAACGTTGCTCTTATATTTTTAAAGGCTTTATTAAAACCAGAAACAAGGAACTTCGCTTCATATTTGAGTTTGATTTATGAGTCACTATGTTTACACTCAAACTTCACTTACTTGTTGTTGTATAATTGAAACGTTTTCAAGATCATTCGATCTCATCCTCAGCTGTTTGGTGACTAAATGAACATTCTTCTTCTTCCACTACTACGGAGCTCCGATCACTCTGCCATCTGGTGTTAGGGGCACTAAGTTTTAATACTTCATTTAATGCCGGGATTTCAAAATTTATAACTTTATCATGGTTTTTGTTTATGAATATTTTTCCCCAAATATCCAATTCTATGGGCGTACTTAAAGATTTTAACAGTTTAATGTTGTGGCCAATGTTGTGGTTTTCTGTCCAAAAATGGTGTGAAACTGCAGATTTTTCTGTTTGTATCAACTTAATGTTCCTCTGGTGTTCTTTTTGCCTGGTTAACAAGTTTCTCTTAGTTTTTCCTATGTAGCTTTTTTCACAGGTTTCACAATTAATCTGATAAATTCCTGATTTCAAATTGTTGGGGATTGTATTTTTCAGTGGTTTATTTAGCAGGTTCCTCAGACTGAATTTGTTTTGGGGTGCTAGTTTTAAGTTTAGTCTTTTGAAGGTTCATTCAAATTTTCTAAAAGCACATGGATGGTAGGTGAATTTTCTATATTGCCAATTTGTGTTATTAAGTGGTGTGAGAGTGGTATTTTTTGATATTATCTTCAGTTTTTCTTTTCTCTTCATCATGTTCCTTATGATGGCTGGGTTGAAGCAGGGTTAGCTGAGGGAAATTACATGGAATTTTTGGCAGATCCCGCGTTGAGCACTCTGGAAAATGCCGTATGTTACGTGCTGCGTGGCATAAGTTTAAGGCCAGGACGGCAGGCAGGCAGGCATGTACTCAGTGGGGCATGTACTCCTTTCGGTATTGTCGCGGCGTCAATCCACGTAGGTAGTTCATGTCCGGATTTACTGTGCTGTTGATTGCACTGACTAATTCGGCGACGGTGTGTTTGTCGCTGTAGGCCTCGAGTTGATGTATTAACTGAATCAGGTAGCTCTGGTTTTCTTCGCATCTTTTTGCTATGGCCCCGAGTAGAGTTGGAGTGTCTTCTGTAGTTGATTTGTGGATTTGCTAGATGAGTATATCGAGGTTGAGGTAGTTGTCTTCGATCCTGGAAAGTTTGCCTATCAGCTCCTCCATGCTGTCTAGGCGGGCTGAGAATTTTGAGAGTTCCGTTGTGAAGTAGGTGTGGATTGCGTTGAAGTTCTCTGCTGCTGTGACTGTGATGGTTTCCTCGAGCTGGGTAAGGATCTCTGCTGTGTCAGGTGGTGTGTACGTGGAGGTGGCAAGTTCCTCGCTGAGTGCCTGCGTCGGTGGCGAGGTGTGGCCCAAGGCTGGAGCTGCTGGCGTGTTGCTTCTGCGGCTGTTGTTAGGGTTCAGCGGGCACTGTGCCTGGCCTGTGTAATGGCCCAAGCCATCGCAGGTGGCGCAGTAACGGCGGTGGCGTAGGTCGTAGTACGTGCACTCGGACGTCAGGGGTGAGGCAACGCAGTAGTGGCATCGAGGTGGAGCGTCGCAGGTGGAGGCGTCGTGTCCGTATACGCAGCATCGCTGACATGTTGAGTGTCGTAACGCTGTGCTAGTCTCGATTCTGAGACACTGCGCAAACAAGGGCAGGACCGTCCTCAAGGCAGCTTCATATTCGGCGGCGTTGGCGAGCTGCAGGCGGACAAGGTTGGAGGGTTCATGGCGCGTGTTGATTCTGGAGGCCTTCAGGGTAGTTGACCAGCGTTTTTGAGCGGCGGCGAGTATAAAGCGGATTGGCAGATCGCAGGGCCTTAAGGATGATCTACGGTACCGACCGCAGGTTCCCATCTCACTTCCTGCACACCCAGTCTGGCATACCATACGTCGAAGACGTCGTGTGCGAACGAACACGCACGTTGTATGCCAAGATCACCCCCCACCCAAACCAGCTGGTAAACACACTCGGTCAATACGACCACCGTCTCCCCAGGAGACGGAGGAGCTATCGCCTACCCAAGGACGCCCTTGGGTGGTAGAGTCTGCCTCTCCTCCTACCCCTAACAATCACCGCCAGGTCAAATCGCACCCTCGCCGCGGCTGGCAGGTTAACACCTGCAGTCGTGCCCTGGGACGCGCGCACGACCTGGAAATACCAACATCATTAACCAAATTTCCATCTGGCCTCTCGCTACTGGTTCCACCACGGCTTGTCGGCTCGCTAGCGACCGCAAAAGCAGGGTGGAACAGGCACTGTTCCCCAAAGGGGGAATATCTCGGTACCAGAAGTATCAGTAGAGGCCAACTGCGCCGTCTAACACAACGACACGCAGGCTTGCGCAAAAACTTACAGCTATCTTACCGCACGGGTAAATCCGCACAGCGGATAGGTACCGTGGCGTGTAACCATCCGCCCGGGAGAACCCGGGCGACCTGCACCTGCTCTTGGCTCTTGGGGGGGGGGCGCGAATAACTGCCGAAAGCAGTGCAGTTTGGCCTGGAGTGGAGGCAGCGTAGGCCCGGCTACTAGGGGAGTAGAGAGGGCTTCGGCGTAGGTTAGCAGCGTAGGATGGCTATAGGCCGCTGCGTTGAAGGACGCCTGGCTGGTTCGAGCAGCTGCAGCAGCTGCCTGCTGCGGAGTTGTGAAGTCTGGTACTGCGGGCCGAGAGAGCCCGTGAGCCGTCCGTGGTTGCGGCGGGCTTAGGAGTCGAGCGGTGTCTGGAGCAGGCTCGGCGCTGGGCTTTCGAGTGCCGGTGCTAGCCCAGAACTTTTCCCTGGGCTCGGCGGGCGGCTCCCCCTCTGCTGCCGGTACTGGCAGAGAGGCGGGAGACTGCACCCGAAAGCTGGCAGGTGAAGTGCTGGCAGAAGAAGGCTGCGGTGGCTGCTGCTTCGCTGCCCGGCGTTTTTCTTCCGCATCGCGTCGACCTGCTCTTACAAAAGCTCCGCGAGTAAGTACTCTTAAGTTACAGAAAATGCTGGAAATGTCATCGACCTGTTCTAAACAAACATTATATCGGCAGAACACATTCTGATATACACGACTTAGTTGCTTCACCAGGAAGCACTTAAACTTTGTACGAACGTGGATTGTGCCCACCTCGGTAGCGTGTCTGCCTCACGTTCAAGAGGTCCCGAGTTCGAATCTCGGTTAGGGTGAGTTACCTGGATAAGGTTTTTTCCGGAGTTTTTCCTTATCCTTCAAGACGAATGTCGGGAAACTTTAAGCTCCATGGCGTCTGGACTCATTTGAGCATCATTTCACCCAATTCATTCACCATCCGATATGAATTAACGTTGGAGGACGTAAATTACAACAAAAAAAAGCACGGATTGTGATTCTCATTTATAACTTTTACACACAACAATGCGTTGCTCTAGAGTCAGGTATCAGGGTGACCGGTACAATACTTCATCCTGAAAGATGAATATCTGGTAAGTCAAAGCTCTATGTATGCTGTACTCATTGGAACCTTTCTTTCATTCATTTTCCGATATGATTTAACTTTGGAGGTCATAAGTTTAAAAGGAAAAAGCTTCAATTAGCTGGGGAATTCCAATTCTATTATGATACATGATGATGCTCTCTTGTTAATTTATTTTGCAGATAGGCCTGGAGCATCCTCTATGAGTCCATCTCATATAAACCTCTTCCAGAAAATTAGGTTGCCATTTAGAGGAGTTTGACAAAGAACTAGATCAGCTAGAGCAGTGTGTTCGAAGACCAGTACAACACAATGCTGATGTTATTTATAATGTCGCTAAAATGTTTAGGTGGGTTATGTTGGAGGAGGCAACTTCTCAGCACAACAACATGACCTTTTTTGTTCGTTAACTCAAAATTTCCACTACTTATTGAGTTGCCCTACATCTGCATCAGAAGATGGTTCAGATTACACCAACAGTATTTATATTCCTCAGTTTGGAGGGTGGTTGGGTGATGTTTCAGAGGTGATTGTAACCCCATGATTCTTCCGTCACGTCAAGTGAAACGCTGTGATTAGCGCCCTCTGTTATCAAGCAGATGTTTAGCTTGCCAGTAAAAAACGGGAGCATGTGAAACAGTAGCGAACCCTTGACATTTAGCTTTATTGATTTAAGTGGAGGTTAAAAGTATTAAGTGACGCTCGCAGGTCCTCGGTTTGATGGGGTATAGTTCAGCTATCAGTCACATGCTTAGAGATTTTGTGGCATGGAGTGGTGTCGGAGTTTGTGACTTCCCCGTATCTCTGTGATCTCTCGCGACCATACGTCGCAGTGCATGGGAGGAAGGAAGGAAGGGAGGAAAGGAAGGAAGGGAGGAAGAGGGGAAGGGAGCAAGGGAGGAAGGGAGGGAGGGAGGAACGAACGAATGAAGGGAGGAAGGCAAGGAAGGGAGGGAGGGAGGGAAGGAAGGAAGGAAGGAAGGAAGGATGGGAGGGAGGGAGGGAGGGAGGAAGGAAGGAACGAACGAACGAACGAACTAAGGGAGGGAGGGAAGGAAGGATGGGAGGGAGGGAGGAACGAACGAACGAAAGGAAGGAGGGAAGGAAGGAAGGGAGGAAGAGGGGAAGGGAGGAAGGGAGGAAAGGTGGGAGGGAGGAACGAACGAATGAAGGGAGGGAGGCAAGGAAGGGAGGGAGGGAGGGAAGGAAGGAAGGAAGGATGGGAGGGAGGGAGGGAGGAAGGAACGAACGAACGAACTAAGGGAGGGAGGGAAGGAAGCAAGGATGGGAGGGAGGGAGGAACGAACGAACGAAGGGAAGGAGGGAAGGAAGGAAGGGAGGGAGGATGGGAGGAAGGAAGGAAAGGAGGGAGGACGGAAGGGAGGGAGGAAGGAAGGATGGGAGGAAGGAAGGATGGGAGGGAGGAAGGGAGGGAGGGAAGGAACGAAGGGAGGGAAGGAAGGAAGGGAGGGAGGAACGAACGAACGAAGGGAGGGAGGGAAGGAAGGAAGGGAGGGAGGATGGAGGGAAGGAAGGATGGGAGGAAGGAAGGGAGGGAGGAAGGAAGGAAGGATGGGAGGAAGGGAGGGAGGGAAGGAACGAAGGGAGGGAGGGAAGGAAGGGAGGGAGGGAGGAAGGGAGGGAGGGAGGAAGGAAGGAAGGAACAAACGAACGAACGAAGGGAGGGAGGGAAGGAAGGATGGGAGGGAGGGAGGGAGGGAGGAAGGAAGGAAGGGAGGGAGGACGGAAGGGAGGGAGGAAGGAAGGATGGGAGGAAGGAAGGAAGGATGGGAGGGAGGAAGGGAGGGAGGGAAGGAACGAAGGGAGGGAGGGAAGGAACGAAGGGAGGGAGGGAAGGAAAGGAGGGAGGGAGGAAGGAAGGAACAAGCGAACGAACGAAGGGAGGGAGGGAAGGAAGGAATGTAGGGAGAAAGGGAGGGAGGGAGGGAGGGAGGGAGGGAGGGAGGGAGGGAGGGAGGGAGGAAGGAACGAACGAACGAAGGGAAGGAAGAGAGGGAGGGAGGAAGGAAGGAACAAACGAACGAACGAAGGGAGGGAGGGAAGGAAGGAATGGAGGGAGGAAGGAAGGATGGGAGGGAGAAAGGGAGGGAGGGAGGGAGGAAGGAAGGGAGGGAGGAAGGGAGGGAGGGAAGGAACGAAGGAAGGGAGGGAGGGAGGAAGGAAGGATGGGAGGGAGGAAGGGAGGGAGGGAGGAAGGAAGGGAGGGAGGAAGGGAGGGAGGGAGGGAAGAAACGAAGGGAGGGAGGGAGGAAGGGAGGGAGGGAGGAAGGGAGGGAGGAAGGTAGGAACAAACGAACGAACGAAGGGAGGGAGGGAAGGAAGGAATGGAGGGAGGAAGGAAGGAAGGATGGGAGGGAGAAAGGGAGGGAGGGAGGGAGGGAGGGAGGAAGGAACGAACGAACGAAGGGAAGGAAGAGAGGGAGGGAGGAAGGAAGGAGGGGAGGGGAGGGCGGAAGGAAGGATACGTGGTCAGTAAAAGGTAGGGAGCAATGCTTGTAACTTTGCTGTTGATGCTTTTGAGAAGTGATATTTTGGAACTTAATTGTTCTTTCACACTGGCCGTGTGTAGGCTAAAGTATGGAAAGATAAAGTCAGACTGAAAAATTCAATGCCGTAACGTGGATTTGAACCGCGGATCCTCTGGTTGCCGTCCATCCGCTCTAACACTTGAGCTACTATGGCCAACATGCCGACATGTCATGGTTATGGGTTACTATACCCATACCGGTTACTATTAGTCTTTAACGACAGTGTTCGAATTCTGAAGTGTGGAGATAGATTTATGACGGTCATTAGTGGGCGGTCGGATCAGGTTCCTTTGACTCCGAACTGCACACCCGTTGACTAGACAGACTTTACACAGTGAGGACATAGTCCGCGGCTGGCACTCCATTAAGACGGTCATCTGCTTCTGTCTTGGGCGAAGACAGACCAGAAGCGATGATAAAAGATATCTGTTGGTTCGTACGTGAATAAAGAATTGTGCTATCGCGTACTTAGGTCATTCTGAACAGTCAAATATTGATATTTTGGTCGGCAACTTCGGGTTTGATGTGATGATATAAAGAAGCAGTCATTAAATCAGTTTGAAACGGGAATACCAGTGTCAGTAGAACCATCCTTATTCACATACATATCCACGCATACCTTGAAGATAAAGTGCTCTACCCTGCTCTAACTAATCCTCTTCACGGGACAACTTTAACACAAATTGAGTAAACAAGTACGATGGTATCACTCGTCTGGGGCGTCTTTACTGGAGATCTCGTCCCAGTCTGCAGTTCAGGCGAACTGGTTGACGAGTGCAAGTACCCGGGACTTTATAGGCAACTCTCTACCCCCTCCGGGCGGCCGTAGTCTGGTGATCTAGCACAGCTTCTACTAGCTCTGTAGGCTAGTACCCGGGACTTATTAGGCAACCCTCTACCCCCTCCGGACGGCCGTAGCCTGGTGATCTGGCACACCGTCTACTAGCTCTGTAGGCTAGTACCCGGGACTTATTAGGCAACTCTCTACCCCCTCCGGGCGGCCGTAGTCTGGTGATCTAGCACACCTTCTACTAGCTCTGTAGGCTAGTACCCGGGACTTTATAGGCAACTCTCTACCCCCTCCGGGCGGCCGTAGTCTGGTGATCTAGCACACCGTCTACTAGCTCTGTAGGCTAGTACCCGGGACTTTATAGGCAACCCTCTACCCCCTCCGGACGGCCGTAGCCTGGTGATCTAGCACACCGTCTACTAGCTCTGTAGGCTAGTACCCGGGACTTATTAGGCAACTCTCTACCCCCTCCGGGCGGCCGTAGCCTGGTGATCTAGCACACCTTCTACTAGCTCTGTAGGCTAGTACCCGGGACTTTATAGGCAACTCTCTACCCCCTCCGGGCGGCCGTAGTCTGGTGATCTAGCACACCGTCTACTAGCTCTGTAGGCTAGTACCCGGGACTTTATAGGCAACTCTCTACCCCCTCCGGGCGGCCGTAGCCTGGTGATCTAGCACACCTTCTACTAGCTCTGTAGGCTAGTACCCGGGACTTATGAAGCAACTCTCTACCCCCTCCGGGCGGCCGTAGCCTGGTGATCTAGCACACCTTCTACTAGCTCTGCAGGCTAGTACCCGGGACTTATTAGGCAACCCTCTACCCCCTCCGGGCAGCTGTAGCCTGGTGATCTAGCACACCTTCTACTAGCTCTGCAGGCTAGTACCCGGGACTTATGAAGCAACTCTCTATCCCCTCCGGGCGGCCGTAGCCTGGTGATCTAGCACACCTTCTACTAGCTCTGCAGGCTAGTACCCGGGACTTATGAAGCAACTCTCTATCCCCTCCGGGCGGCCATAGCCTGGTGATCTAGCACACCTTCTACTAGCTCTGCAGGCTAGTGCCCGGGACTTATGAAGCAACTCTCTATCCCCTCCGGGCGGCCGTAGTCTGGTGATCTAGCACATCTTCTACTAGCTCTGCAGGCTAGTACCCGGGACTTATGAAGCAACTCTCTATCCCCTCCGGGCGGCCGTAGTCTGGTGATCTAGCACACCTTCTACTAGCTCTGCAGGCTAGTACCCGGGACTTATGAAGCAACTCTCTATCCCCTCCGGGCGGCCGTAGTCTGGTGATCTAGCACATCTTCTACTAGCTCTGCAGGCTAGTACCCGCGACTTATTAGGCAACCCTCTACCCCCTCCGGGCGGCCGTAGTCTGGTGATCTAGCACATCTTCTACTAGCTCTGCAGGCTAGTACCCGGGACTTATGAAGCAACTCTCTATCCCCTCCGGGCGGCCGTAGTCTGGTGATCTAGCACACCTTCTACTAGCTCTGCAGGCTAGTACCCGCGACTTATTAGGCAACCCTCTACCCCCTCCGGGCGGCCGTAGCCTGGTGATCTAGCACATCTTCTACTAGCTCTGCAGGCTAGTACCCGGGACTTATGAAGCAACTCTCTATCCCCTCCGGGCGGCCGTAGTCTGGTGATCTAGCACACCTTCTACTAGCTCTGCAGGCTAGTACCCGGGACTTATGAAGCAACTCTCTATCCCCTCCGGGCGGCCGTATCCTGGTGATATAGCACACCTTCTACTAACTCTGTAGGCTAGTACCCGGGACTTATGAAGCAGCCCTCTACCCCGTCCGGGCGGCCGTAGTCTGGTGATCTAGCACACCTTCTACTAGCTCTGCAGGCTAGTACCCGGGACTTATGAAGCAACTCTCTATCCCCTCCGGGCGGCCGTATCCTGGTGATATAGCACACCTTCTACTAGCTCTGCAGCCTAGTACCCGGGACTTATGAAGCAGCCCTCTACCCCGTCCGGGCGGCCGTAGCCTGGCCGGAGGTACCCAATTACCCGTGGGAGTCGGGAATACACTGCCCCCCTCGATTCCAACCCAATCCGAACAACTCCCCGACGGGAGGGGCTCGGCAGTTCGGCCCGAAGTTCCTCTAGTAAGGACAGAGGTACCACGAGTGCTAAGGGTCCGCAGCGCCCTCACCACGGCAGCAGAAGGGGACGGAAACCCTCCCCTACGGGAGCATAGGTAAGAATAGGACGGACTAGGGATGTGTAAAGAAGAAGGGAGGATTCATAACCAAGCGCCTGTTGAGTAAAACGTGCAGTTTTGATAGCCGGACAAACACAAGTGTAACAGACCAACAGATGTGAGCGTTCCAAGTAAGTGCAGTGTCCAGTAGCACTCTCGTAGGGAAGGGATTCCGTCCTCTTCAGCAGCCTTGGTGCGAGCTCTGCGGACCCCTATGGAAAAAGTTATCGATCGCTCCCTGGTAGAAGGAGGCCTGAGTCTTCGTACTTTTGCGTAGATCCTCTGCGAATCAGTGTCTAGCTGCACCACAAAGTATTTCACTGCCAAACTGGTAAGTAACCATGAGAGCTCCTCCCCGAGCAGCTCTCTCTCCCTACGAGAGTGGGTCAAGAAGTAATACCTCCTATTGTTCTTTCTCCTTTAATTTCCGATAAACTACAACATTGGCGATTAATTTGTCACTATTCAATATAATCTCCGTCCTTTTCCACAGTTTTGGACCACCTTTTAACTAGGGCATGTATTCCAGTGTGGTAAAACACACGGTCTTGCTTCCTAAGCCATTGACGCACGGATGTTTTCACAGCCTCCTCATCTTCAAAATGAATCCCACCATGAGCTTCCTTTAGTGACCCGAACAGATGAAAGTCTGATGGTGCCAGGTCAGGGCTCTAAGACTTGCCATCCCAATTTCTCAATTTCTGCAGTGGTGTAACGGCTGATGTGTGGTCTTGCATTGTCATGGAAAAGAAGAACATCCGCCATAGTTTTTGTTAGGCGAACTCGGGGAAGACGTGCTTTCAGCTTTTTGAGAGTGCTGACGTATTGGACAGAATTTATTGTGCATCCCTCCTCCAAAAATCAATCATTAGCACACCCTCTGCATCCCAAAACACTGTCACCATAACTTTCCCTGCCAACCGCTGAGTTTTGATGACGTTGTGACGTTGTGTGATGTCATTCCATTGACTGCCTCTTTGTTTCAGGTTTAAAGAAATGAACCCGCATTTCGTCTCCGGTAACAATTTTTTCCAGAAACTCCTCTCCATCCACATTGAAGCGCTGCAAGTGGTCGGAGGCTATTGTGTTCCTTGTTCCTTTGTTTTGGGCGGTTAACATTCGTGGTACACAACGTGAACAAACGTTTGAGTAACCCAGTTGTTGAATAATCGTCTTCACACTGTCTTTACTGAGGGAGGTAATGCGACACAATTCACCTGTTGTTACCCGGCGATCACCACGAATGATGTCATCGACTCGCTGAATGTTGCATGGAGTCACTGCAATCACCGACCTGCCGTTTCGCTTTTTATCTACCAATGGTGTTTGCCCTTCAGCTTCGTTACAGCGACGAACCCATCGTCTAACAGTGCTGACATCCACCGTTGCATCAACATACACCGTTTTAGCGTTTCATAAATGCGAATTGGCGTTTCACCTTCCACAGTCAAAAATTCAATCACAGAACGCTGTCTAATACGTTTGTCGATGTCAGCCATTTTACAAGAGGATGCAGTGCTGCCACCTGTTGACTTTGGAAGTTACTACTGCAGGGGATTGGAGAAGTAGGTTTGAAGATTTGCTCCAAATTCAGAGTTTTCATATAACTTACTTGTTTAAGGAAAAAATAGGAGGCATTACCTTTTTATACATCCTCGTATAAGAACATAAAGAGAAGATCTTAGCCTCTGTCTTGTTAGTGTTGAGGGAAATGCACTAGTTAGAGAACCAATGAGCTCGTTTGCCCCAAGCAGTTTGCAGTTCGTGAATGGCATGACGGATATCGGAGTGAGAATAAAAGAGAGCTGCGTCATCACCATATAGAGCTGTGAAAATTGGAGCTATAGCAGGAAGATCATAAATAAGGTGGTGCAAATACTGAACCTTGAGGTACACCTGCTAAACTGGGGCGCTGGTGGATGTGAAACCAGCAATGCGCACCATAAAAGTTCTGTTAGTGAGAAAACACACAATGATTTGTATAAGACAGTAAGGGAGACCAATATGATGTGCTTTAGATGCGCTGTTCGGTATGTCAATGTGGAAAAGATGGTGGTCATTCCGTTTTGTGGTCCAGTACCCGCTCTTCACTACGTACCAGCTTCTTCTATCCACCGCATCCACACACGCATCACTGTCATAGTAACATGCCCTGTACAAATTGGAATGTCATGATATGACAATCCCGCTTTACAGAACCCGATCATTCTGTCCCGTTCGAACTCATATTTCTCCCTTTGACATCAAGAAGACATACGGCAATCACTTCATTGTTTCGACCTGTTTGACAGCTCTGCACTTGGTGCAACATTGGCCTTGTCGGTCCGACATGACAGCCTCTGCTCGACGTATGTGCACCACCTCTCTCTGCAAACCTAGCCACTCATTGTTTATACATTCTTCTACATTTCCTCCTAGTTTGGAGATATACGAAGAAAAATGTTCTTGCTGTTGCAGTTTTCACAAGCGGTGGTGTATAATATTTTGCTAAAATATTCGTTTTTTATGAAAATTCTTCCTTTCTTTCGAATTATGACTCAGCGGCCGTGGTTCAACTCCTCGATAGGTTGCCACGGGAAAGATAAATAGAGATAATTAGACATGAAACAGAATTGGGTTTGTCACATCTAACATTCTGGAATTAATTTCATTCCCTATATGTCCCTGTGCACGTGTGCCTTTGTTAGCCTATGTAAGTAGAAAAGTACTTTATGGACGACTGAGTAGAGAACTTATATGAATGTAACACGAGGTACATTAGGTAGCGAGGTTGGTAACGCCCTCCCACATGTGGAAGATAATTCAGAGCTCTAACGACTTTCGCAACAATAGGTTGCCATGGAATCATATTGCTTTCAACTAAAACAAAAACAACAAAAAAGCGGGGATGCGTATGTACAGACAGAGGCGGAGCCATAAGGAGCTCGTTCACTTGTCATCACGTTTCCGTAACGCGTTAGTAGCCGGTTTGGTCACCCGCGGCGCATCGGTCGCTGCACTGCTGCCAACCCAGGAAGGGAGAGAGGGGGAAATTCAATTACAGCCCGCCAGAACTTGTCATATACATCAATTTGTATCATTAATATCTCCACTAGAAGCCAAGATGGCGGCGTGTCTCCTCTGCGTGAATAACAAATTATTGTATCATTCTAACGCCGTTTCTATTAGAAACGACCAATTTATGCACTCCCTTCTAATGAGACAGTTACAGCAGGCGATACTCAAGAGGACTCACTACGTCACGGCTTAGAAATCGATATGCTGTACTCATATGACTTTCTCTACTCTTTTACAAACACTTACTGCTCTATTTCCTTCAAGATAAACAGAATCTTATTGTAGTTACAAGGGAATACAGTAGACTTTAAGTGATAGTCAAATGTTTTAAACAGCTGGTCGTTACGTGATGTATACATGACTTTCTCTACTCTTGTACAAACACTTATTGCTCTATCTACTTCAAGATAAACATTATCTTATTGTAGTTACAAGGGAATAAAGTAGACTTTAAGTGATAGTCAAATGTTTTAAACAGCTGGTCGTTACGTGATGTATACATGACTTTCTCTACTCTTGTACAAACACTTATTGCTCTATCTACTTCAAGATAAACATTATCTTATTGTAGTTACAAGGGAATAAAGTAGACTTTTAGTGATAGTCAAATGTTTTAAACAGCTGGTCGTTATGTGATGTACACATGACTTTCTCTACTCTTGTACAAACACTTATTGCTCTATCTACTTCAAGATGAACATTCACCGTCACGCGACTTCACTTCAAACACACACGCAGTCGCATACCAATTTTAACTCAGGGAAATACAAATGTTGAGAAATTTCAATGCAAACACAGGTTTTGAGCATACTTGAGTGTAAAAATGAAATTTTTAAGGAAACCTAAAGAATCGGTTAAATTCCAAATTTGAAGATCACTTTACAAAGATTCCACATGAAGATTTTCGGGAAAATACCCAGCACTGTACGAGAGTAGTCCGAAAAGTTTCTGACCACAATATGAAGATGGCAGCACCGGAAAATAAAAGCTAGTAAATTTCGTTGTTCATCCGTTGAAAGTTATTCACCAAAGTTTCAGCCACTTTGGACGCTCAGTTGTTGTGTAACAGCCGTATGAGTCATTTGATGAGAATGTCTTTTATGAAACTACAGCGACGAAAATAATGTAAAGAGTAGTACATATGTAGTCTAAAACAAATCCGACATAATACAGATACAAGAAATTTTATCAGATTTGTTTTTATTTTTCAACATAGTCCCTTATAACTCTACACAATTCTCCCAGCAATTCTCCCATCTCTGTAACCCGTCCAAGTAGTACTCGGCGTTTTTCAACATAGTCTCCTTGTAACTCTACACACTTCTCCCAGCGATGCTCCCATCTCTGTAACCCGTCCAAGTAGTACTCGGCATTTTTCAACATAGTCTCCTTGTAATTCTACACACTTCTCCCAGCAATTCTCCCATCTCTGTAACCCGTCCAAGTAGTACTCGGCATTTTTCAACATAGTCTCCTTGTAACTCTACACACTTCTCCCAGCGATGCTTCCATCTCTGTAACGTGTCCAAGTAGTACTAGGCGTTTTTCAACATAGTCTCCTTGTAACTCTACACACTTCTCCCAGCAATTCTCCCATCTCTGTAACCCGTCCAAGTAGTACTCGGCGTTTTTCAGCATAGTCTCCTTGTAACTCCACACTTCCCCTAGCGATACTCCCATCTCTGTAACCCGTCCAAATAGTACTCGGCGTTTTTCAACATAGTCTCCTTGAAACCCTACACACTTCTCTCAGCGATGCTCCCATCACTGTAACCCGTCCAAATAGTACTCAGCGCTTTTCAACATAGTATCCTTGTAACTTTACACACTTCTCCCAGCGATGCTCCCATCTCTGTAACCCGGCCAAATAGTACTCGGCGTTTTTCAACATAGTCTCCTTGTAACTCTACACACTTCTCCCAGCGATGCTCCCATCACTGTAACCCGTCCAAATAGTACTCAGCGTTTTTCAACACAGTCTCCTTGTAACTCTACATACTTCTCTCAGCGATGCTCCCATCACTGTAACCCGTCCAAATAGTACTCAGCGTTTTTCAACACAGTCTCCTTGTAACTCTACACACTTCTCTCAGCGATGCTCCCATCATTGTAACCCGTCCAAATAGTACTCAGCGTTTTTCAACATAGTCTCCTTGTAACTTTACACTTCTCCTAGCGATGCTCCCATCTCTGTAACCCGTCCAAATAGTACTCAGCGTTTTTCAACATAGTCTCCTTGTAACTTTACACAATTCTCCCAGCGATGCTCCCATCTCTGTAACCCGTCCAAATAGTACTCGGCGTTTTTCAACATAGTCTCCTTGTAACTCTACACACTTCTCTCAGCGATGCTCCCATCTCTGTAACCCGTCCAAATAGTACTCGGCGTTTTTCAGCATAGTCTCCTTGTAACTCCACACTTCTCCTAGCGATGCTCCCATCCCTGTAACCCGTCCAAATAGTACTCAGCGTTTTTCAACATAGTCTCCTTGTAACTTTACACAATTCTCCCAGCAATGCTCCCATCTCTGTAACCCGTCCAAATAGTACTCGGCGTTTTTCAACATAGTCTCCTTGTAACTTTACACACTTCTCTCAGCGATGCTCCCATCTCTGTAACACGTCCAAATAGTACTCGGCGTTTTTCAACATAGTCTCCTTGTAACTCTACACACTTCTCCAAGCGATGTTCCCATCTCTGTAACCCGTCCAAATAGTACTCGGCGTTTTTCGACATAGTCTCCTTGTAACTCTACACACTTCTCCCAGCGATGGTCCCATCTCTGTAACTCGGCCAAATAGTACTCGGCGTTTTTCAACATAGTCTCCTTGTAACTTTACACACTTCTCCCAGCGATGCTCCCGTCACTGTAACCCGTCCAAATAGTACTCAGCGTTTTTCAACACAGTCTCCTTGTAACTCTACATACTTCTCTCAGCGATGCTCCCATTACTGTAACCCGTCCAAATAGTACTCAGCGTTTTTCAACACAGTCTCCTTGTAACTCTACACACTTCTCTCAGCGATGCTCCCATCATTGTAACCCGTCCAAATAGTACTCAGCGTTTTTCAACATAGTCTCCTTGTAACTTTACACTTCTCCTAGCGATGCTCCCATCTCTGTAACCCGTCCAAATAGTACTCAGCGTTTTTCAACATAGTCTCCTTGTAACTTTACACAATTCTCCCAGCGATGCTCCCATCTCTGTAACCCGTCCAAATAGTACTCGGCGTTTTTCAACATAGTCTCCTTGTAACTCTACACACTTCTCTCAGCGATGCTCCCATCTCTGTAACCCGTCCAAATAGTACTCGGCGTTTTTCAGCATAGTCTCCTTGTAACTCCACACTACTCCTAGCGATGCTCCCATCCCTGTAACCCGTCCAAATAGTACTCAGCGTTTTTCAACATAGTCTCCTTGTAACTTTACACAATTCTCCCAGCAATGCTCCCATCTCTGTAACCCGTCCAAATAGTACTCGGCGTTTTTCAACATAGTCTCCTTGTAACTTTACACACTTCTCTCAGCGATGCTCCCATCTCTGTAACACGTCCAAATAGTACTCGGCGTTTTTCAACATAGTCTCCTTGTAACTCTACACACTTCTCCCAGCGATGTTCCCATCTCTGTAACCCGTCCAAATAGTACTCGGCGTTTTTCGACATAGTCTCCTTGTAACTCTACACACTTCTCCCAGCGCTGGTCCCATCTCTGTAACCCGTCCAAATAGTACTCGGTGTTTTTCAACATAGTCTCCTTGTAACTCTACACACTTCTCCCAGCGATGTTCCCATCTCTGTAACCCGTCCAAATAGTACTCGGCGTTTTTCAACATAGTCTCCTTGTAACTCTACACACTTCTCCCAGCGATGGTCCCATCTCTGTAACCCGTCCAAATAGTACTCGGCGTTTTTCAACATAGTCTCCTTGTAACTCTACACACTTCTCCCAGCGATGCTCCCATCTCTGTAACCCGTCCAAATAGTACTCGGCGTTTTTCAACATAGTCTCCTTGTAACTCTACATACTTCTCCCAGCGATGCTGTCATCTCTGTAACCCGTCCAAATAGTACTCGGCGTTTTTCAACATAGTCTCCTTGTAACTCTACACACTTCTCCCATCGATGCTCCCATCTCTGTAACACGTCCAAATAGTACTCGGTGTTTTTCAACATAGTCTCCTTGTAACTCTACACACTTCTCCCAGCGATGTTTCCATCTCTGTAACCCGTCCAAATAGTACTCGGTGTTTTTCAACATAGTCTCCTTGTAACTCTACAGACTTCTCCCAGCGATGTTCCCATCTCTGTAACCCGTCCAAATAGTAGTCGGCGTTTTTCAACATAGTCTCCTTGTAGCTCTACACACTTCTCCCAGCGATGCTCCCATCTCTGTAACCCGTCCAAATAGTACTCGGCGTTTTTCAACATAGTCTCCTTGTAACTCTACACAGTTCTCCCAGCGATGCTCTCATCTCTGTAACACGTCCAAATAGTACTCGGCGTTTTTCAACATAGTCTCCTTGTAACTCTACACACTTCTCCCAGCGATGTTCCCATCTCTGTAACCCGTCCAAATAGTAGTCGGCGTTTTTCAACATAGTCTCCTTGTAGCTCTACACACTTCTCCCAGCGATGCTCCCATCTCTGTAACCCGTCCAAATAGTACTCGGCGTTTTTAAACATAGTCTCCTTGTAACTCTACACACTTCTCCCAGCGATGCTCCCATTTCTGTAACCCGTCCAAATAGTACTCAAGGTTTGTCTCTGCTAAATAATTGTTCACGTATGTGATTGGCTCTTCATTTGACGAAAATCTCTGTCCTCCGAACGCAATTTTCAGACGAGGGAACAGAAAGAAGTCGCTTAGGGCTAGATTTGATGAGTCGAGCAGTTCAAATCGTAATTCGTGGATTTTCGCCATTGCAACTGCTGAGGTGTGGGACACTGCGATGTCTTGGTGAAACAGGATTTTCTTTTTCTGTAAATGTGGCTGTTTATCCGCAAGTTCTGCCTTTAACTTGTCAGGTAATGATGTGTAGTATGCTCCTCTAATTTTTTTTCCTTTTTGAAGATAATCGATTAAAATAACTCCATGACTATCCCAAAAAACAGTCGCCATCACTTTTTCCACCATTTTTTAGGAGCCGGTTCCCGCTTTGCAGTCCACTGTTTGGACTGCATGGTTTTTTTTTTTTTTTTTTTTTCTTTTTGTAATGTTACGTCCTCCAACGTTAAGTCATATCCGACGATGAATGAATTGGGTGAAATGATGCTCAAATGAGTCCAGGGTCCATGGAGCTTAGAGTTACCCGACATTCGTCTTGAAGGATAAGGGAAAATCCCGGAAAAAACCTTATCCAGGTAACTCACCCTGACCAAGGTGAGGCAGACACACTACCATCTACGTCACCGAGGCGGGCTTTTGGACTGCATGTTTTCATCGGCCGTATAATGGTGTATCCAAGTTTCATCTACAGTAACTATTCGGCGCCAAAACTCGGATTTTTTGCGCTTAAACTTCGCCAACAGAGCGTTGGAAATGTTCATTCGAACACGTTTTTGGTCTAGCGTGGGCAAACGTGGCACCCAACGCGCGGGCAGCTTTCTGATATCTAAATGTTGATTTAAAATGTGACAAACACGTTCTTTTGACATGTTCATAGCCTCTGTTACCTCTCTCACTTTAATTTGGCGGTCGTCTAGCACCATTTGGCGAACTTTGGCGATGTTTTCATCGGTTCTTGCAGTTTTTGGTCGTCCCGAATTTTCGTCGCCTCCCAAGCTCTTACGGCCACGTTTAAATTCAGCTGCATAAAATTTCAGTGTGGTAAATGATGGTGCAGAATCCCCATACACAGAATCCAACTCATCTTCTATTTGCGTAGGCGTATTACCTTTCAAATACAAATATTTAATGACAGCTTGATACTCGAATTTGGCCATTGTCATAAAAATACTCACATCAACTCACTCAAACGACTGTTACATAATAACTGAACGTCCAAAATGGCTGAAACTTTGGTGAGTAATTGTCAACAGATAAACAACGAAATCACTAGCTTTTATTTAAGAGTGCTGCCATCTTCATATTGAGGTCGGAAACTATTCAGACCACCCTGGTACATTTGTCAGACAAGGTTATAGAAGAAGGATGGAGAAAGTAATTTGAATGCTATATAATATATGTTTATTGCTGTATATTATTGCAATGACAATGTTGCTGGTTTTGGAAACATCAAATAAACGTGGACGTTGCAGAGAGAGACAGAGAAAGAAATTTTTTGTCGGTGATATGTCCCGCTTTTCCCTTGAGTACGTGTGTCATATTCATAAGCAGTACCAACTTTACAACAAAACTCCATTATATATACACACACACACCCACTAACGTGGGTATTTTCTGTAACGAGTTTTGATGTATGGCCAACTTCAGAATTTCATCTAATCACTGGGCAGCATCAGAAGGAGCAACAACAGTTCCTTACTCATTCCAGAGATTGTAGAACTCGCTTTTTCTTCTCTCTTATTGTGTCTTTAATCTTTTTTGATATAGAAAAGGAGAAAAACGGATTTAACAGGAACGCTCACCCCTCTCCTTTGACTTTCGTACTTGGAAAAACCTGTTATACTGGCGCAGTAGGTGTCACGTGAAAATTGTCTTGTGGTACATTTAACATTTCATTAGATATGCGATTAAATCAAATATTATTTAAGCAGATCTATTAGTAAAAATAAATTTGGTAACCACTTTAAAAACATCTAGATACCGAAATACATTATTAGTTTGAATTCCTATAGTATATTAAATAGATCTGATTATAATCTAGGTTCAAAATCCAGAATAAAAATATTTTCTATTGTAAAATTCCAAGCTTTTAAAAATCTGCTTCTTCATCACGTTCATCTTTTAAAACTGCTCAACGATGCAGTTTCCAGCCAATTCTTCTGAAATTTTTCAAGTGGGTTCCCATAACACAATCAGGTCACATATAATTTTTTTTTCTATTGAATGATTTTTAAAATAGTACTTCTTAAAGCTGTGTAAAGCTAAAAAATGGACATTTTAAATTAGAGATTTTTTGAGGTTGCAAAAGCAAAAGTATGACATATTTAGCCAAAATAGGCATTTACAACTCTTGGATAGAGATTTAAGTGCAGCATACGTCATTATGGACCAAAACTGTACATCCTGTAATTAGGGCTGTTCAATAAAGAATCATCATAATTTTTTACGTCATAATTTTTCGCACTAATATTCAATCTTATTGTATTCTCTTAGCTTAAAGTGAAACAAATACGCCATAGTAGTTCCATTGTTGGTACTCCTGGTTCCAGCCCTTGAGAACTAGGCAAGTTCAGACATGTTCAGTATTGCCTACCGCTGCAATGGAGGTAACACGCGAGGAACAATATGCGGCTTTGAAATTCTGCTTTCGTCTCAACAAATCTTCAGTTGAGGCCTATACAATGTTACAGGAGGCCTGTGGAGAGTCTGTTCTTCCCTACAGCACAGCTCGAAGGTGGTTTAAAATGTTTAAAGAGGGGAGACAATCAATTTCAAACGAAGGTGGACCGGTGCTCCAGTTACTGCACTTACGGAAGAAAACATCAACACTGCTACTGCCATTGTGAGAGAAGATCGACGAATTACCTTAAGATCACTTTCTGAAACACTGAAGATTTCATTGGGTGCCACCCACACGTTGGTGACAGAAGCATTACACATGAGACGTGCTTGTGCGCGATGGGTTCCAAGACTGTTGATTCCCGAACCAAAGGATATTCGCATGCAGCTCTGCATGCAGTTAAAGTTGATGTTAGAGGAAGATCCGGAGTTTCTTTCAAACGTAATCACTAGTGATGAAACTTGGCTACATCATTTTGATCCTGAAAGCCAACGGCAAAGCTCAGTTTGGAAATCTTCTTCATCACAACCCCCCAAAAAAGCAAAAGCGGTTGCTTCTGCTGGTAAAGTTATGGTCATCTCATTCTTTGATATTCATGGAATGGTTTATCAGCATGTTGTACCTGCACACACATCAGTAACTGGACAATACTACAGAGATGTCCTGAAAACATTGCAAGTCCATATCAGGTGCAAAAGACCGCAATTCCGTGAAGCAAGCTGGATGCTGCGCCATGATAATGCGTGGCCGCATATTGCCAATGTTGTTGCTGAATATCTTGCAAAAATCAACGTGAAGTGCAACCATCGCCCTCCCTATAGTCCGGATTTAGCCCCATGTGACTTTTTTCTATTCCCTAACTTGAAGAAACGCCTTCGTGGGAGACATTACCCATCATCAGAAGCAGTGGTGAAGGCTGCGGAGGCGATTTTGAAGGATCTCTCAAAAAATGGTTTCCAGTATGTATTTGAAAACTGGCAGAAACGCTGGGACAAGTGCATCGCATTCAGGGGAGACTATTTTGAGAAGGACTATCAAAATTATGAGGATGAGTGAAGGTACGTTGTCAAAAAAATTTGTGATCTTTCTTTATTGAACAGCCCTGGTATAATGAACCATGTTTTCTTTAAGCAAATATTTATTTTACTATTTATTCGTATTAATTCATTTCCCGTACAGTCAATTTTTTAGTGAAGGCACCACCTAAACCTTGAAGAATTCTCGCAGGTCAGTGTTCACTATCAGTCTATACTTTCTACATAAGGCAGCCATTTGCCCTTCGTTACCATACCGGAAAATGCTGGGTTATGAATTTTTTTTTTTTCACTGTCGATAAAGTTTAATGTATCCAAATACATTATGGTACTAATAGTTGTGAACAACAGTAATGTTACATCACTTGAAGCGTATGTTAGGATGCTGTTCAATAACAGTCCTACATTAGTTACATTTAAATATTAACAAACATATTATATGAGCGGTGTTCAATAAAGATTGATCACAATTTTTTTGACAACGTACCTACACATGTGAGCATCATTTCACCTATTTCATTCACCGTCCGATATGACTTAACGTTGGAGGACGTAAATTTAAAAAAAAAAAAAAAAAAAAAAAAAAAAAAAAAAAACACTCTCCATTCAGAGCACCATTTTGTGATTTCTGTGCAGAAGTTATTTAGTTTCTTAGCTGATTCACAGCTGCCTTTACTAAGGATTGCAACATCAGCAAAATGAGCAATGGTTAGTTCAGCAAGTTGAGGAAAGTCAGAGGTATATATTGCATAAAAAAGTGGGCCTAGTATGCTTCCTTATGGAACACCGCAGAGGATCGGTTGTGATCTGAACTGTACACTTTGATATTCTACTGAAAACGATTAGTTATGCGGATATGATGCTATTATTCTGAAATATGTATCGGAGACATAATTCCTGAGCTTCAGTACTAACCTATTATCTGAAATTCCTAATAAAGGAAAAATGTCTGTCGAGTGATCTGAACAAAAATAATTATATATATTAAATTTAGCATTCAAGCTACATTATAGTGTAAAAATTGAAAATGCTGATATTTGCCAATTTTCTTATAGTAGTTCTTTTAACAGATAGATAATCTTTCATAAATCTGCTCTGCTATTCTTTTGGAGGAAAGCTATTTTATAGTAAATATCAATTTTCATCCTCGAGATGCTCAATATAAATTATTTTATTTTACGCCCTCTATGTTGAAACTCCTCTGGTGAGCGTGCACCTTAATCCGGTGTCCAACTAATCTAGCGGAGAAGCGACAGTAGAATGATGCTAGGCAGGTTTTCCAAGACATTCAATAAATTGACGTGCTCGATATTTCATAGAGTCTTGAGATGTGTTTCGGGACGGCCCCACCAGGTGGCAATACATACCTACATCCATCATTGTTGTTGGGTACTCCCGCTTTGGATTATGGGTCCATTTAGATCTCCAGGGGAGGCCCCAATAACACAAGAGTGGCTTATGGCAGTCGCCATGGCGAACCAAGTCACTATCTGCAAGTAAACCAAATAATCTAAACGTCAAGACAGTTATAGAAGGCTGTGATTTTGTTTAAAAATCAAATGTGTACATTCACAAGAGCTTCTCTACTCTTGTACAAACACTTATTGCTATATCTACTTCGAGATAAACATTATCTTATTGTAGTTACAAGGGAATACAGTAGACTTTAAGTGATAGTCAAATGTTTTAAACAGCAGGTCGTTATGTGATGTATACATGACTTTCTCTACTCTTGTACGAACACTTATTGCTCTATCTACTTCAAGATAAACATTATCTTATTGTAGTTACAAGGGAATACAGTAGACTTTAAGTGATAGTCAAATGTTTTATACAGCTGGTCGTTATGTGATGTACACATGACTTTCTCTACTGTTGTACAAACACTTATTGCTCTATCTACTTCAAGATAAACATTATCTTATTGTAGTTACAAGGGAATAAAGTAGACTTTAAGTGATAGTCAAATGTTTTAAACAGCTGGCCGTTATGTGATGTACACATGACTTTCTCTACTCTTGTACAAACACTTATTGCTCTATCTACTTCAAGATAAACATTATCTTATTGTAGTTACAAGGGAATAAAGTAGACTTTAAGTGATAGTCAAATGTTTTAAACAGCTGGTCGTTATGTGATGTATACATGACTTTCTCTACTCTTGTACAAACACTTATTGCTCTATCTACTTCAAGATAAACATTATCTTATTGTAGTTACAAGGGGATACAGTAGACTTTAAGTGATAGTCAAATGTTTTAAACAGCTGGTCGTAATGTGATGTACACATGACTTTCTCTACTCTTGTACAAACACTCATTGCTCTATCTACTTCAAGATAAACATTATCTTATTGTAGTTACAAGGGAATAAAGTAGACTTTAAGTGATAGTCAAATGTTTTAAACAGCTGGCCGTTATGTGATGTACACATGACTTTCTCTACTCTTGTACAAACACTTATTGCTCTATCTACTTCAAGATAAACATTATCTTATTGTAGTTACAAGGGAATAAAGTAGACTTTAAGTGATAGTCAAATGTTTTAAACAGCTGGCCGTTATGTGATGTACACATGACTTTCTCTACTCTTGTACAAACACTTATTGCTCTATCTACTTCAAGATAAACATTATCTTATTGTAGTTACAAGGGAATAAAGTAGACTTTAAGTGATAGTCAAATGTTTTAAACAGCTGGTCGTTATGTGATGTATACATGACTTTCTCTACTCTTGTACAAACACTTATTGCTCTATCTACTTCAAGATAAACATTATCTTATTGTAGTTACAAGGGGATACAGTAGACTTTAAGTGATAGTCAAATGTTTTAAACAGCTGGTCGTAATGTGATGTACACATGACTTTCTCTACTCTTGTACAAACACTCATTGCTCTATCTACTTCAAGATAAACATTATCTTATTGTAGTTACAAGGGAATAAAGTAGACTTTAAGTGATAGTCAAATGTTTTAAACAGCTGGCCGTTATGTGATGTACACATGACTTTCTCTACTCTTGTACAAACACTTATTGCTCTATCTACTTCAAGATAAACATTACCTTATTGTAGTTACAAGGGAATAAAGTAGACTTTAAGTGATAGTCAAATGTTTTAAACAGCTGGCCGTAATGTGATGTACACATGTCTTTCTCTACTCTTGTACAAACACTTATTGCTCTATCAACTTCAAGATAAACATTATCTTATTGTAGTTACAAGGGAATACAGTAGACTTTAAGTGATAGTCAAATGTTTTAAACAGCTGGTCGTTATGTGATGTATACATGACTTTCTCTACTCTTGTACAAACACTTATTGCTCTATCTACTTCAAGATAAACATTATCTTATTGTAGTTACAAGGGAATACAGTAGACTTTAAGTGATAGTCAAATGTTTTAAACAGCTGGCCGTAATGTGATGTACACATGTCTTTCTCTACTCTTGTACAAACACTTATTGCTCTATCTACTTCAAGATAAACATTATCTTATTGTAGTTACAAGGGAATACAGTAGACTTTAAGTGATAGTCAAATGTTTTAAACAGCTGGTCGTTATGTGATGTATACATGACTTTCTCTACTCTTGTACATACACTTATTGCTCTATCTACTTCAAGATAAACATTATCTTATTGTAGTTACAAGGGAATACAATAGACTTTAAGTGATAGTTAAATGTTTTAGTTGAGGTGAGGTCTAGGAAGTTTCATTCTCTTTGTTTGGCCCACATATAATAAATTGAATAACGTATTTCCTTTTTATTGAAAATTAGAGCTGCAGGGTCGCTACTTGTGGTTCCTTGATACTCACAAAATACATACAAGAAGAAGTGATTGCATATCTCAACGATAATTTGGCACCTCGTCTTTCTACTGCATTTAGTGACTGATATCGCATAATTTATTGAGTACTGAAACAAATACATCTTGGTCTACTCTTGCTGCCAACAATGTTGAAATTATTTCAGAAAAATTGCCTTTAGGACATCTCAACCCCATTATTATGGAAGGCAAACTGACTGCACATGAATATGGTTTTCAAACCAAACACTCAATCACGCAACAAGTTCACAGAATTGTGGAAATAATGAAAAAGAACTCCTGAAGGAAAGATAGTGTGTGCCCATCTTAGGTATTTGATAAAGTATGGCAAACAGGCTTCCTTTTAAATTAAAGGGAGATCTACCTGTAAAATTTAGTGTAATTACACAATCCTATCACAAAGATAGAACATTCCGAGTTAAACAAGAAAGTGAATAATTCGTATTTAAATATATCACTGTGGGAGTGCCACAGGGTGGTGTACTTGGACCGATGTTACACTTATTGTATACACGAGAAGTCCCACAATATGACGAACCTGAGATAGCGACTTTTGCCGACAATACAGCAGTAATGTCAGAGGGTGACATTGTTGAAGAGGCTAAAAAAAAACTTTAAAAAAACAATCAGCTAAATCAGTATTTGGACAAAAAATGGGTAATAAAATTAAATGAAACAAATTCAGTCCATATGTATATACTTCACGAATGAGGAAAGCATAAAAACCACCCATTGAACTAAATGGACAAACTGTTCTCTACGAGAAAGATTTAAAATACTTAAATCTGGTACTAGATGCAAAGCGTAACTGAAAATTGCATGTGAAAAGGAAAATAACTGAACTACGAGGGTGGCTCAAAAAGTAATGCCTCCTATTTTTTTCTTTAAATAAGTATGTTATGTGAAAACTTTGAATTTGGCGCAATTCCTCAAATCTTCTTCTCCAATCCCCCGCAGTAGTAACTTCCTAACTCAACAGATGGCAGCACTGCATCCTCTTGCAAAAAGGCTAACATCGACATTCGTATTAGACAGCGTTCTGTGATTGAATTTTTGACTGTGGAAGGTGAAACGCCAATTCGCATTCACGAAAGGCTAAAAGATGTGTATGGTGATGCAACGGTGGATGTCAGCACTGTTAGACGATGGGTTCGTCGCTGTAACGAAGCTGAAGGGCAAACACCATTGACAGATGAAAAGCGAAGCGGCAGTGACTCCATGCAACATTCAGCGAGTCAATGACATCATTCGTGGTGATCGCCGGGTAACAACAGGTGAATTGTGTTGCATTACCTCCCTCAGTAAAGGCAGTGTGATGACGATTATTCAACAACTGGGTTACTCAAAAGTTTGTTCACGTTGGGTACCAAGAATGTTAACCGCCCAAAACAAAGAAACAAGAGAAACAATAGCCTCCGGACACTTGCAGCGCTTCAATTTGGAGGGAGGGGAGTTTCTGGAAAAAAATTGTTACTGGAGACGAAACGTGGGTTCATTTTTTTTTTAACCTGAATCAAAGAGGCAGTCAATGGAATGGTATCACACAACGTCACCGAAGGAAAAAGATTCAAAACTCAGCGGTCGGCTGGGAAGGTTATGGCAACAGTGTTTTGGGATGCAGAGGTTGTACTTATGATTGATTTTTTGGAGCAGGGATGCACAATAAATTCTGTCCAATACGTCAGAACTGTTAAAAAGCTGAAAGCACGTCTTCGCCGAGTTCGCCCAACAAAAACTATGGCGGATGTTCTTCTTTTGCATGACAATGCAAGAGCACACACCAGCCGTTACACCACTGCAGAAATTGAGAAATTGGGATGGCAAGTCTTACAGACCTGACCTGGCACCATCAGACTTTCATCTGTTCGGGCCACTAAAGGAAGCTCATCGTGCGATTCATTTTGAAGATGAGGAGGCTGTGAAAACGACCGTACGTCAATGACTTAGGAAGCAAGACCGTGTGTTTTACCACACTGGAATACATGCCCTAGTTAAAAGGTGGACCAAAACTGTGGAAAAGGACGGAGATTATACGGAATAGTGACAAATTAACCGTCAATGTTGTAGTTTTCAAGCTATGTAAATTAGATTCAATTTTCTTGGCAATTAAAAGAGAAAAAGAAATAGTATGCATTAACTTTTGACCCCCCACCCTTCGTATATCTAAGATTTAGAAAAGTGTATTGGCTACTGGGACGTAATTCAGAATTAAGTCAACAAAACAAAGTGTTGATTTATAAAGAGTGCTGAAACTTGTATGGGTGTACGGCATACTCATATGGGGTTGCACAAAGCAAACGAATGTCAATACCATTCCCAGATTTCAGAATAAGGTTCTAAGGGCTAGTACAAGCACCTTGGTATCTATGCAACGACAGTATGCCTAAGGACTTGAATATACAATTTCTCATCAACAAAGTTGGAGACTGATTTTTTTTCACAGATGTTTATTACTGTAATTCAATATTTACATGATCATTTTCAAAGTAGTCCCCTCCTAGTTCAATGTACTTTTTATAGCCTCTCTGCCAGTCCTTGAACATGTGCTGCAGAACATTCTTAGTCAGGTCCTTCAGAAATGCCTCACTTTTCTTGAGCACTGGTTCTACAGTTTCGAGTAAGTGTATCGAGCCTCAGCCTCACAAATGCCGGCCACAGACCAAACGGCCTTAGCCATCCGTCTTCTACAGGTTAACAATTATACAAGTCATACAGAACGAAGAAGACTTTTGACGACGTTGCCATATAATTCCAGATATACTCGTACATTTCATTTTTTATGAAAATATCCGAAAGATATATACCCGTCCATCCGTGTCTCCGTCCCTCCGTCGGTCCGTCCATCCGTCCCTCCGTCCATCCGTCCACCCGTCCATCCGTCCATCCCTCCATACGTCCATCCGTCCCTCCGTCCACCCGTCCATCCGTGTCACCGTCCATCCGCCCCTCCGTCCCTCCGTCGACCCGTCCATCCGTCCCTCCGTCCATCCGTCCACCCGTCCATCCGTCCATACGTCCATCCGTCCCTCCATCCATCCGTCCATACGTCCACCCGTCCACCCGTCCACCCGTCCATCCGTCCATACGTCCATCCGTCCACCCGTCCACCCGTCCACCCGTCCACCCGTCCATCCGTCCATACGTCCATCCGTCCCTCCGTCCACCCGTCCATCCGTGTCTCGGTCCATCCGCCCCTCCGTATACCCTTCCATACATCCACCCGTCCACCCGTCCATCCGTCCATACGTCCATCCGTCCATACGTCCACCCGTCCATCCGTCCACCCGTCCACCCGTCCATCCATCCATCCGCCCCTCCGTATACCCTTCCATACATCCACCCGTCCACCCGTCCATCCGTCCATACGTCCATCCGTCCATACGTCCACCCGTCCATCCGTCCACCCGTCCACCCGTCCAACGGTGTCTCCGTCCCTCCGTCCATCCGTCCATCCATCCGTCCATCCGTCTACCCGTCCATCCGTCCATCCGTCCATCCGTCCATCCGTCCACCCGTCCACCCGTCCATCCGTGTCTCCGTCCCTCCGTCGACCCGTCCATCCGTCCACCCGTCCATCCGTGTCTCCGTCCGTCCGTCGACCCATCCATCCATCCATCCGTCCACCCGTCCATCCATGTCTCCGTCCCTCCGTCGAACCGTCCATCCATCCACCCGTCCACCCGTCCATCCGTGTCTCCGTCCCTCCGTCGACCCATCCATCCATCCACCCGCCCACCCGTCCATCCGTGTCTCCGTCCCTCCGTCCATCCGTCCATCCGTCCTTCCGTCCATTCGTCCATCCGTCCACCCGTCCATCCGTCCACCCGTCCATCCGTGTCTCCGTCCATCCGTCCACCCGTCCATCCGTCCATCCGTCCACCCGTCCACCCGTCCACCCGTCCATCCGTGTCTCCGTCCCTCCGTCGACCCGTCCATCCGTCCACCCGTCCATCCGTGTCTCCGTCCATCCGTCCACCCGTCCATCCGTCCATCCGTCCATCCGTCCACCCGTCCAACCGTCCATCCGTGTCTCCGTCCCTCCGTCGACCCGTCCATCCGTCCACCCGTCCATCCGTCCACCCGTCCATCCGTGTCTCCCTCCGTCCGTCGACCCATCCATCCACCCGTCCATCCATGTCTCCGTCCCTCCGTCGAACCGTCCATCCATCCACCCGTCCACCCGTCCACCCGTCCACCCGTCCATCCGTCCATCCCTGTCTCCGTCCGTCCGTCGACCCATGCATCCATCCACCCGTCCATCCATGTCTCCGTCCCTCCGTCGAACCGTCCATCCATCCACCCGTCCACCCGTCCACCCGTCCATCCGTCCATCCGTGTCTCCGTCCGTCCGTCGACCCATCCATCCATCCACCCGTCCATCCATGTCTCCGTCCCTCCGTCGAACCGTCCATCCATCCACCCGTCCACCCGTCCACCCGTCCACCCGTCCATCCGTGTCTCCGTCCGTCCGTCGAACCGTCCATCCATCCACCCGTCCACCCGTCCACCCGTCCACCCGTCCATCCATGTCTCCGTCCCTCCGTCGAACCGTCCATCCATCCACCCGTCCACCCGTCCATCCGTCCATCCGTGTCTCCGTCCGTCCGTCGACCCATCCATCCATCCACCCGTCCATCCGTGTCTCCGTCCCTCCGTCGACCCATGCATCCAGCCACCCGCCCACCCGAACATCCGTGTCTCCGTCCCTCCGTCGACCCATCCATCCAGCCACCCGTCCACCCGTCCATCCGTGTCTCCGTCCCTCCGTCGACCCATCCATCCAGCCACCCGCCCACCCGAACATCCGTGTCTCCGTCCCTCCGTCGACCCATCCATCCAGCCACCCATCCACCCGTCCATCCGTGTCTCCGTCCCTCCGTCGACCCATCCATCCAGCCACCCATCCACCCGTCCATCCGTGTCTCCGTCCCTCCGTCGACCCATCCATCCAGCCACCCATCCACCCGTCCATCCGTGTCTCCGTCCCTCCGTCGACCCATCCATACAGCCACCCGCCCACCCGAACATCCGTGTCTCCGTCCATCCGTCCCACCGTCTCTCTCTATCTCTCTCTATCCGTCTCTCCATCTCTCTATCCGTCTGTCTGTCCGTTCGTCCATCTATCCATCTACCTACCTACCCACCTACCCACCCACCCATCTACCTACCTAACTACCTACCTACCCACCCACTTAACTATCTATCTATTTACCTATCTATCTATCTATCTATCTATCTATCTATCTATCTATCTATCTATCTATCTATCTATCTATCTATCTATCTATCTATCTATCTATCTATCTATCTATCTATCTATCTATCTATCTATCTATCTATCTATCTATCTATCTATCTATCTATCTATCTATCTATCTATCTATCTATCTATCTATCTATCTATCTATCTATCTATCTATCTATCTATCTATCTATCTATCTATCTATCTATCTATCTATCTATCTATCTATCTATCTATCTATCTATCTATCTATCTATCTATCTATCTATCTATCTATCTATCTATCTATCTTATCTGTCTGTCTGCCTGTCTGGCTGGCTGTCTGACTGTCTGTCTGTCTACCTGTCTGCTTGTCTGGCTGGCTGTCTGGCTGTCTGTCTGCCTGTCTGGCTGTCTACCTGTCTGCCTGTCTGGCTGGCTGACTGTCTGTCTGACTGTCTGTCTACCTGTCTGCTTGTCTGGCTGGCTGTCTGTCTGCCTGTCTGCCTGTCTGGCTGTCTACCTGTCTGCCTGTCTGGCTGTCTACCTGTCTGCCTGTCTGCCTGTCTGGCTGGCTGACTGTCTGTCTGTCTATATAATAGTGACTTTTTGGGTTTTTAAAATTAAAAGTCTAGTTTGCAGAAATACAAAATGCTCTTTATTTCAGTAGAAACACACTTTGGTCAACCGTTACAGACTAAAAATGACGTGTCATACACACAGTAGTCTCTGTTTGCTTGACCACACATAAATAACCCAAAGAATTCACCTGCGGCACACTTCAAATAGCTGCACGCACACAATTACCCCCACTCAGCTCCAGCTCAGCTGCATTTATACACGAGCCGCTGTTTCTCGAAGTTTGGCGAAGCCACATGATGTTTTGTGATGTAGCGAGAACACCATGGAACTCTCTCTCTGTCTCTTTCACTCTTTATATATATATATATATATTACTCAAAACACTAGAGTCATTTTTGACAGACGAATCTTTATATTTTCTTTTGCTTTTTTGAAGAAGCGGGAGGACTTATTTGAAAAACTTCGAGTTCATCCTTGGACGAGGTTGAACTTAAATTCCAAGTTTATTATTTAGCTAACTTCTACTTTTCAGGTATGGTCTTTTGTAAAATTATCTTTTTAAGATTATCAGAGTAAACTTTTTTTATCAAATTTTTAAATATAAAGTAATATTTCACAGAGGAACATATACATATAGTATTTTAATAAATAAATATATATAATGTTAAGGTGCCCAAAAGCTCGTATTATTAGTAAGACTTTTCTTTTGTTATTTACGTCTTTAACTTTTAAGTCATATCGGACGATGAGTGAAATGGGTGAAATGATGCTCAAATGGGTCCAGGGTCCATGGAGCTTAGAGTTACCCGACATTCATCTTTTAGGATAAGGGAAAGCCCCGGAAGAAACGTTATCCAGGTAACTCGTCCTGACCGAGATTCGAACTCTGAGGCAGACACGTTAGCGTCTACGCTACGGAGGCGGACCAGTAAGAATTTGGTATCAGTTTTTGGGTACTATCGCAATTGTAGGTATGGTGAGCCATTAGTTACCATGGTTACCACACGAGGCGCTCGCTCGCCCACATAAATATCGCTCGGGTTTATCACAAAGTGGAATTGTCTTTATAAATTTGAAGAAAACACATTGGGCTCCAGTAATAATTAATAAAACTCAACGCTGATAGGTAAATTCGTACTTAATTACATGTATTGTCACGGGAAGTTTTTTGGCGTTAACGTTGCTAGCCCTGGGGGCCAACACCGTAAATTATACTAGCAGGGGGAGGAGCCAGGTCTGTGCTGTACGTCGTCGTGGGTTGCTAGTGGATCAAATGTACGAGGAAGAAAGTGTTCCTCTTCATCCTTACAAAAAACCCTATTTGCAGTAGTCACATGAGTTTCTCTACTCTTGTACAAACACTTATTGCTCTATCTACTTCAAGATAAACATTATCTTATTGTAGTTACAAGGGAATACAGTAGACTTTAAGTGATAGTCAAGTGTTTTAAACAGCTGGTCGTTATGTGATGTATACATGGCTTTCTCTACTCTTGTACAAACACTTATTGCTCTATCTACTTCAAGATAAACATTATATTATTGTAGTTACAAGGGAATACAGTAGACTTTAAGTGATAGTCAAATGTTTTGGTCGTTATGTGATGTATACATGACTTTCTCTACTCTTGTACAAACGCTTATTGCTCTATCTACTTCAAGATAAACATTATATTATTGTAGTTACAAGGGAATACAGTAGACTTTAAGTGATAGTCAAATGTTTTAAACAGCTGGTCGTTATGTGATGTATACATGGCTTTCTCTACTCTTGTACAAACGCTTATTGCTCTATCTACTTCAAGATAAACATTATATTATTGTACTTACAAGGGAATACAGTAGACTTTAAGTGATAGTCAAATGTTTTGGTCGTTATGTGATGTACACATGACTTTCTCTACTCCTGTACAAACACTTATTGCTCTATCTACTTCAAGATAAACATTATCTTATTGTAGTTACAAGGGAATACAGTAGACTTTAAGTGATAGTCAAATGTTTTAAACATCCGGTCGTTATGTGATGTATACATGACTTTCTCTACTCTTGTACAAACACTTATTGCTCTATCTACTTCAAGATAAACATTATCTTATTGTAGTTACAAGGGAATACAGTAGACTTTAAGTGATAGTCAAATGTTTTGGTCGTTATGTGATGTATACATGACTTTCTCTACTCTTGTACAAACACTTATTGCTCTATCTACTTCAAGATAAACATTATCTTATTGTAGTTACAAGGGAATACAGTAGACTTTAAGTGATAGTCAAATGTTTTGGTCGTTATGTGATGTATACATGACTTTCTCTACTCTTGTACAAACACTTATTGCTCTATCTACTTCAAGATAAACATTATCTTATTGTAGTTACAAGGGAATAGAGTAGACTTTAAGTGATAGTCAAATGTTTTAAACAGCTGGTCGTTATGTGATGTACACATGACTTTCTCTACTCTTGTACAAACACTTATTGCTCTATCTACTTCAAGATAAACATTATCTTATTGTAGTTACAAGGGAATAGAGTAGACTTTAAGTGATAGTCAAATGTTTTAAACAGCTGGTCGTTATGTGATGTACACATGACTTTCTCTACTCTTGTACAAACACTTATTGCTCTATCTACTTCAAGATAAACATTATCTTATTGTAGTTACAAGGGAATACAGTAGACTTTAAGTGATACTCAAATGTTTTAAACAGCTGGTCGTTGTGTGATGTATACATGACTTTCTCGACTCTTGTACAAACACTTATTGCTCTATCTACTTCAAGATAAACATTATCTTATTGTAGTTACAAGGGAATAGAGTAGACTTTAAGTGATAGTCAAATGTTTTAAACAGCTGGTCGTTATGTGATGTACACATGACTTTCTCTACTCTTGTACAAACACTTATTGCTCTATCTACTTCAAGATAAACATTATCTTATTGTAGTTACAAGGGAATACAGTAGACTTTAAGCGATAGTCAAATGTTTTAAACAGCTGGTCGTTATGTGATGTACACATGACTTTCTCTACTCTTGTACAAACACTTATTGCTCTATCTACTTCAAGATAAACATTATCTTATTGTAGTTACAAGGGAATACAGTAGACTTTAAGTGATAGTCAAATGTTTTAAACAGCTGGTCGCTATGTGATGTACACATGACTTTCTCTACTCTTGTACAAACACTTATTGCTCTATCTACTTCAAGATAAACATTATCTTATTGTAGTTACAAGGGAATAGAGTAGACTTTAAGTGATAGTCAAATGTTTTAAACAGCTGGTCGTTATGTGATGTACACATGACTTTCTCTACTCTTGTACAAACACTTATTGCTCTATCTACTTCAAGATAAACATTATCTTATTGTAGTTACAAGGGAATACAGTAGACTTTAAGTGATAGTCAAATGTTTTGGTCGTTATGTGATGTATACATGACTTTCTCTACTCTTGTACAAACACTTATTGCTCTATCTACTTCAAGATAAACATTATCTTATTGTAGTTACAAGGGAATACAGTAGACTTTAAGTGATAGTCAAATGTTTTGGTCGTTATGTGATGTATACATGACTTTCTCTACTCTTGTACAAACACTTATTGCTCTATCTACTTCAAGATAAACATTATCTTATTGTAGTTACAAGGGAATAGAGTAGACTTTAAGTGATAGTCAAATGTTTTAAACAGCTGGTCGTTATGTGATGTACACATGACTTTCTCTACTCTTGTACAAACACTTATTGCTCTATCTACTTCAAGATAAACATTATCTTATTGTAGTTACAAGGGAATAGAGTAGACTTTAAGTGATAGTCAAATGTTTTAAACAGCTGGTCGTTATGTGATGTACACATGACTTTCTCTACTCTTGTACAAACACTTATTGCTCTATCTACTTCAAGATAAACATTATCTTATTGTAGTTACAAGGGAATACAGTAGACTTTAAGTGATACTCAAATGTTTTAAACAGCTGGTCGTTGTGTGATGTATACATGACTTTCTCGACTCTTGTACAAACACTTATTGCTCTATCTACTTCAAGATAAACATTATCTTATTGTAGTTACAAGGGAATAGAGTAGACTTTAAGTGATAGTCAAATGTTTTAAACAGCTGGTCGTTATGTGATGTACACATGACTTTCTCTACTCTTGTACAAACACTTATTGCTCTATCTACTTCAAGATAAACATTATCTTATTGTAGTTACAAGGGAATACAGTAGACTTTAAGCGATAGTCAAATGTTTTAAACAGCTGGTCGTTATGTGATGTACACATGACTTTCTCTACTCTTGTACAAACACTTATTGCTCTATCTACTTCAAGATAAACATTATCTTATTGTAGTTACAAGGGAATACAGTAGACTTTAAGTGATAGTCAAATGTTTTAAACAGCTGGTC
This sequence comes from Mantis religiosa, assembly GCA_030765055.1. Lineage (NCBI taxonomy): Eukaryota > Metazoa > Arthropoda > Insecta > Mantodea > Mantidae > Mantis > Mantis religiosa. The sequence goes on from CM060954.1 coordinate 15,792,651, forward strand.
GCTATGTGATGTACACATGACTTTCTCTACTCTTGTACAAACACTTATTGCTCTATCTACTTCAAGATAAACATTATCTTATTGTAGTTACAAGGGAATAGAGTAGACTTTAAGTGATAGTCAAATGTTTTAAACAGCTGGTCGTTATGTGATGTACACATGACTTTCTCTACTCTTGTACAAACACTTATTGCTCTATCTACTTCAAGATAAACATTATCTTATTGTAGTTACAAGGGAATACAGTAGACTTTAAGTGATAGTCAAATGTTTTAAACAGCTGGTCGCTATGTGATGTACACATGACTTTCTCTACTCTTGTACAAACACTTATTGCTCTATCTACTTCAAGATAAACATTATCTTATTGTAGTTACAAGGGAATACAGTAGACTTTAAGTGATAGTCAAATCTTTTAAACTAGTTGTCTAGATGACGGCTGTGACATTCCATTCTGCTTGTTTGTCCAAGAAATGAAAGAGAATGGATAATGGCTTCTTCGTTGAGATAAAGAAATCATTGGTTAATTCAAACAAATAAAAAGGAATGCCTCGGAAATGGTCAGTTATACTAAAAGATACATAAACATATTCTGTATTTTTTAACTGTTTTTGTAATAAGATTTTGTTTGTCTTACGGTTTACCAGGGCTCTTCATTTAAACCCTAACGGAGCACACGGATTTTAGCTTCTCCCACGACATTGCTGTATTTTCCGTACCGGCTGCCGTTGTGCGTGTGGGCTAGCGGTGCGTGCATTCTACTCGACACTCTTTTACTGTCCAGCAATAAGAACAAGCGCCTGATTATAATCCTAGTTTCACATAAGCTTGCCCCGTATCTCTTAACGGTCACGTGACCTTATCACCTTTCATTGGCTGCTGTTGTAGTATAGACTGTTGTGTGGTAAAATTAGTTCGTTATTTAACATGGTGATATATCTTTATATGTTGGAAGAGAATTGTCAAATTTATATTTTCGTAACTGTTTTAATTAAATATATTACGCAAGAGAGTTGATTTATCTGAAATGCATGTTAATTCTTAAACGAAGTAAAGAGGAGGTTCCTTTGCTCTCAAGCACATGACACGACAGCACGTGATTTAGCGGTAGTGATGACATATTTGTTTATATGACTTTTATCACTGACCATGTTTTGAACTGGATTAGTCATATATCGCCATTCGAAGGTGTGTTGTGCCAATTGCGAGAGCTAAATTATTTTATTGATCGTTTATTGTGCGTGTACTTATTATATGTATAATGGCAGAGTCTACCGCCAGTTTTTAGCTGAAGCATCGCAAGGGAAAAACCTTTACAAAACGGCGAAAAAAGAATTGTGTTGCATGTGTTTAATGCACTCACAGAGAAGAATCCGTCTTTGTCAGTGAGAGAAGTCGAACAGCTGTGCTCTGAACTTACAGCTGTGTTAGATCAGTAGGAACATCGCGACATGAAATTGAGACAACAGGTAAACTTACCACTCCAGGGGCGATATTGCTGTGTGGCGAAGACGTTATTTAAGGACAATCAGACTGTACCGGGATACAAGTCGCAAAATATACTACCTTGACGAGACTTGGGTGAATGAAGGACACACACAAGTATGGCGTGACACGACTTTTAATACTGAAAGACAAGCATTTTTGTAAGGTATGTGTGCTGGTTAAAAAACAATCCCAGTGGATAAGGCCGAAGGCCTTTCATTATAAATTTGTTTCAGTTTCATTGTTCATTCATTCAGTTTCAACTTGCTCAGTTCCATTACAAACTTCATTATTTTTGCATGCCTTCATATTCTTATTTGTATGATTTTATCTATCTTCCTGGCAATTATTGTGACGTTTACTGCAGGTTTAAATGTGACGGGAAGGCACCGCCTATGGTCTATGGCGCGAAAGCATTAGTCAATTAGAGTTAGGGGGAAGGTAGTTGCACGTGGAGTGATACATGTCAGCGGGGCAAAGTTATATGAAATAGGGATTAAAGCAACTGTCGTGCGTAGATGTTATTATGGGTAACCACCAAGCCGTGTTCGCACAGAGTACTTTCAAATGTTCCTTGGTGAAGTGCCTCCTTCCAGATTTACAATTCACGAGATTATGAAGGAATTTGAAACTAATGGTTCTGTGGTAAACATATGACAAAAGTACATCACCAGTGTTAACAGAGGAAACATTAGACAACATAGGTACATGTATTAAACGTTCAACAACCAAATCCATCTCAAAATTGGTACATGTGGCCATTTAAGTCTTCTGCACATAGAGCAAAAGAAATTATTAAAACTAAAACAGTATAAGTGTACAAAAAAAAATAAAAAAAAATAAAAAAATAAAAAAAATAAAAAAAAATAAACTCTGCTTTCTTATGTTCCGATGCCTAGATTCTATATCGGAACCTTTTAACTATTTCTTATTTTCATTTATATATTTATTAATTATAAGAATAACTTTTTAATTGTTTGCAGAAACAATAACCTAAGTGACTGCTAAACTTTGCAGTCAACTAACCTAACTATCCTAATTATTTTTTTTTCTTTTGTTTCCAAGTTAGTCTCTCTCTTCAATTATATATATATATATGGCTGTCAGGTCAGTCCGATTTCAGTCTATATCACCTTGTTGGTTTATTAGCTCTTCTCCCAACTCATGGATATGTTCAATTTCAAAATCTCTTTATTCCTCTTCTCCTACTGGTGTTGCTTCCTCAATTGGATCTCTTCCTATGTTCATATTTCCTTCCATCTCTCGTCTTTGGAGTCTAGTTGATCGTCTTATTTGTTGAAGTGTTGCAGGTGTAGCCAATTCCATTGGTGTCGATTTTTTAGAAGTTATATATTGTTCCCAAGCTTTTGTTGAAATGATGTTTGTTATTGTATCTAACTTATTGAACTCCTCTGCATCTCTTATTATTTCCCATGTTGTCCTTCCTTGCAGCTCTTGTCTCAAATTATCCACTTCTCGATGCTCTTGACACTCGAAAATTTGGTGTTCTTGTGTGTCCTCTATGCTGCATGCTGTACATAGACTTGTCGCTCGTCTTCCTATCCTCTTAAAGTAGGTGGCATAAGGTCCATGTCCACTAATAAAATGGATTATTCCTTTAGTCGGTTTGAAGTGGCTCATCCTTAGTCTTTCTTCTATTGTAGTGTACAAGTGTACAAGGTGAGTCAGTATCACAAATGGATTCTTTCATCATTTAATGACAGTTTAATTGTTTAACAGCTTCTGTTGTTTTGTGCCACCTCAGTGGTCGTGTCAACACTCACAACGTCGGTACTGGGCCTCTGAAAATACACATCGCGTTCAAATTCTGTAACCGCCAGGTGCAAAACTGGTAGAATATCTTACAAGCAGCGATGTACCGAAATGACATTTTGATCACATTTTATCATGAACAAACAGAAGAAGAGAAATCATAATGGTGTTTTCAACAAGATTCTGCTACTGCCCATTCAACAGAGAAGTTGCCAAATAGAATTAGGGAAGTGTTTGAAAATAGTGTTATTATTATGTGTTTCAAATGGGAAGAGTTCTGAAGTCCAGCTAATCAGATGCCGTATCACACTCAGCGTTGCCAGTTTGTTACCCCAATCCTTTTATATTTCCCTCTTTCTCGCACACTCATACAACATGCAGGTCTGCTTGGCGCAGACGTAAGGGTAAGCAAATTATATTTTACAAACTTTTACAATGATACAGTTGCCAAAATCAAAATTGGAAAAAGCATTTTCGCAATTTATGTATATTTTAAAATACTATAACTATATGATTATAGTTTATGAATTGCCTGTTTTTCTATTCCAGTGGAACTGACAATTGCTCATCTATATCGCTGTCAATGTCACTTCCGTTCTGAGACAGTTCGTCATTGTCACTGTCTTCATCGTCTGAGTCTTGCAAATTTATGATTATAGGTTCCAAAATCTCGTCACGCGCTATTTCTTTCTTAAAATCGTCTTCTTGAAGGTTTTCTGCATGCCTCACACAGTTTTCCCAGTCCTGTTGTGTTACCTTGTCGATTTCTTCGTAAACAAGTCGTTTAACGTTCGTCAGTTTAAAAGTATTATTTCTGTTTGCAATTCCCCTTTATTTGAGCGCACATCAACTCAATTGGATTATATTGGCAGTGGTAAGGTGGGAGGCTATTACCTCATGTGCCGTTTCAATTGCAAGTTGCTCCAGCCGATACACTTTTTCCGTGTTTTTAAACGGAAGTATTCTTTGCAATAACTCATTTTTAGTTTCTGTTTCCGAAAAAGTTTTGAAGTACGTGTACACCTTAAAAATAATACTTCAAGTCTGACTTCGCAATACCTGCCTTTTTGACTCGCAACTAAATTCACCGCAAGAAGCCATTGCACTATTTAACTCTTACTCTACTGTTGTGTAAAGGACAACTGAATGATATTGGTCTGAACTCTCCAGATTAAATAAATACTTCTTTTCCAGCATTCATTCATAAACATAAGCATACAACATTCCACAGGCTAACAGGAAATGAGGTGTTTGCTCTTTCTTGAATTTAACACCTTGACTTATCCACAGTAATTCTTTTATCACGTCATGTCAGTAGTTTAAATTTCAGTTCTGAGTAATTAAAAGTATATGTACATATATACACACCAACCACTTTGAACTCTCTAGAGTAGATAGAGATTACGAACCATTCATACACAAAGATATAATGTGACCAGACACGTTAGGACAGGGAAGCAGGAAATTTATTGTTTCCTCTCTCTCGAATTGGATTATTCAGAGCAACTTTTCTATCACGAGATAAATCCTCATACCTTGGAAGCACTTAAAAAAAGTAGAAACTAAATCGGAAACATCGCAGTAGCCCAACTTAATCAGAATGTGCTTTCCCGATACGCGCAGAGTTTATGTAGGAGCAAAGACTTGTTGTGACACACCCAACCGCACACAGACGGAATGTCGAGAATATACTTCGTTTCTCATAAAAGTATCTTAAAAGTAAGACATATTGATTAAAATACAGAATACATAGAGCTTAGAGTTACCAGACATTCATCTTTCAGGATAAGGGAAAACCTCCAACGTTAAGTCATATCGGACGATGAATGAAATGATGTTCAAATGAGTACAGGGTACATAGAGCTTAGAGTTACCAGACATTCATCTTTCAGGATAAGGGAAAACCTCCAACGTTAAGTCATATAGGACGATGAATGAAATGATGTTCAAATGAGTACAGGGTACATAGAGCTTAGAGTTACCAGACATTCATCTTTCAGGATAAGGGAAAACCTCCAACGTTAAGTCATATCGGACGATGAATGAAATGATGTTCAAATGAGTACAAGGTACATAGAGCTTAGAGTTACCAGACATTCATCTTTCAGGATAAGAGAAAACCTCCAACGTTAAGTCATATCGGACGATGAATAAAATGATGTTCAAATGAGTACAAGGTACATAGAGCTTAGAGTTACCAGACATTCATCTTTCAGGATAAGAGAAAACCTCCAACGTTAAGTCATATCGGACGATGAATAAAATAATGTTCAAATGAGTACAAGGTACATAGAGCTTAGAGTTACCAGACATTCATCTTTCAGGATAAGAGAAAACCTCCAACGTTAAGTCATATCGGACGATGAATAAAATGATGTTCAAATGAGTACAAGGTACATAGAGCTTAGAATTACCAGACATTCATCTTTCAGGATAAGAGAAAACCTCCAACGTTAAGTCATATCGGACGATGAATAAAATGATGTTCAAATGAGTACAAGGTACATAGAGCTTAGAGTTACCAGACATTCATCTTTCAGGATAAGAGAAAACCTCCAACGTTAAGTCATATCGGACGATGAATAAAATGATGTTCAAATGAGTACAGGGTACATAGAGCTTAGAGTTACCATACATTCATCTTTCAGGATAAGGGAAAACCTCCAACGTTAAGTCATATCGGACGATGAATGAAATGATGTTCAAATGAGTACAAGGTACATAGAGCTTACAGTTACCAGACATTCATCTTTCAGGATAAGGGAAAACCTCCAACGTTAAGTCATATCGTGCGATGAATGAAATGATGTTCAAATGAGTACAAGGTACATAGAGCTTAGAGTTACCAGACATTCATCTTTCAAGATAAGGGAAATCCTGCAACGTTAAGTCATATCGGACGATGAATGAAATGATGTTCAAATGAGTACAAGGTACATAGAGCTTACAGTTATCAGACATTCATCTTTCAGGATAAGGGAAAACCTCCAACGTTAAGTCATATCGGACGATGAATGAAATGATGTTCAAATCAGTACAAGGTACATAGAGCTTAGAGTTACCAGACATTCATCTTTCAGGATAAGGGAAAACCTCCAACGTTAAGTCATATCGGACGATGAATGAAATGATGTTCAAATGAGTACAGGGTACATAGAGCTTAAAGTTACCAGACATTCATCTTTCAGGATAAGGGAAAACCTCCAACGTTAAGTCATATCGGACGATGAATAAAATTATGTTCAAATGAGTACAGGGTGCATAGAGCTTAGAGTTACCAGGCTTTCATCTTTCAGGATAAGGGAAAACCTCCAACGTTAAGTCATATCGGACGATGAATGAAATGATGTTCAAATGAGTACAAGGTACATAGAGCTTAGAGTTACCAGACATTCATCTTTCAGGATAAGAGAAAACCTCCAACGTTAAGTCATATCGGACGGTGAATAAAATGATGTTCAAATGAGTACTAGGTACATAGAGCTAAGAGTTACCAGACATTCATCTTTCAGGATAAGGGAAAACCTCCAACGTTAAGTCATATCGGACGATGAATGAAATGATGTTCAAATGAGTACAAGGTACATAGAGCTTAGAGTTACCAGACATTCATCTTTCAGGATAAGGGAAAACCTCCAACGTTAAGTCATATCGGACGATGAATGAAATGATGTTCAAATGAGTACAGGGTACATAGAGCTTAAAGTTACCAGACATTCATCTTTCAGGATAAGGGAAAACCTCCAACGTTAAGTCATATCGGACGATGAATGAAATTATGTTCAAATGAGTACAGGGTGCATAGAGCTTAGAGTTACCAGGCTTTCATCGTTCAGGATAAGGGAAAACCTCCAACGTTAAGTCATATCGGACGATGAATGAAATGATGTTCAAATGAGTACAGGGTACATAGAGCTTAGAGTTACCAGACATTCATCTTTCAGGATAAGAGAAAACCTCCAACGTTAAGTCATATCGGACGATGAATTAAATTATGTTCAAATGAGTACAGGGTACATAGAGCTTAGAGTTACCAGGCTTTCATCTTTCAGGATAAGAGAAAACCTCCAACGTTAAGTCATATCGGACGATGAATGAAATTATGTTCAAATGAGTACAGGGTACATAGAGCTTAGAGTTACCAGGCTTTCATCTTTCAGAATAAGAGAAAACCTCCAACGTTAAGTCATATCGGACGATGAATGAAATGATGTTCAAATGAGTACAGGGTGCATAGAGCTTAGAGTTACCAGGCTTTCATCGTTCTGGATAAGGGAAAACCTGCAACGTTAAGTCATATCGGACGATAAATGAAATGATGTTCAAATGAGTACAGGATACATAAAGCTGAGAGTTATCAGACATTCATCTTTCAGGATAAGAGAAAACCTCCAACGTTAAGTCATATCGGAAAATTAATGAAATGATGTTCAAATGAGTACAGGGTACATAGGGCTTAGAGTTACCAGGCTTTCATCTTTCAGGATAAGAGAAAACCTCCAACGTTAAGTCATATCGGACGATGAATGAAATGATGTTCAAATGAGTACAGGGTGCGTAGAGCTTAGAGTTACCAGGCTTTCATCGTTCAGGATAAGGGAAAACCTGCAACTTTAAGTCATATCGGACGATAAATGATATGATGTTCAAATGAGTACAGGATACATAAAGCTGAGAGTTATCAGACATTCATCTTTCACGATAAGGGAAAACCTCCAACGTTAAGTCATATCGGAAAATTAATGAAATGATGTTCAAATGAGTACAGGGTACATAGAGCTTAGAGTTACCAGACATTCATCTTTCAGGATAAGAGAAAACCTCCAACGTTAAGTCATATCAGACGATGAATGAATTGATGTCCAAATGAATACAGGATACATAGAGCTTAGAGTTACTGAACATTCATCTTTCAGGATAAGGGAAAACCTCCAACGTTAAGTCATATCGGACGATGAATGAAATGATGTTCAAATGAGTATAGGGTACATAGAGCTTAGAGTTACCATACATTCATCTTTCAGGATAAGGGAAAACCTCCAACGTTAAGTCATATCGGACGATGAATGAAATTATGTTCAAATGAGTACAGGGTGCATAGAGCTTAGAGTTACCAGGCTTTCATCGTTCAGGATAAGGGAAAACCTCCAACGTTAGGTCATATCGGACGATGAATGAAATGATGTTCAAATGAGTACAGGGTACATAGAGCTTAGAGTTACCAGACATTCATCTTTCAGGATAAGAGTAAACCTCCAACGTTAGGTCATATCGGACGATGAATGAAATGATGTTCAAATGAGTACAGGGTACATAGAGCTTAGAGTTACCAGACATTCATCTTTCAGGATAAGAGAAAACCTCCAACGTTAAGTCATATCGGACGATGAATGAAATTATGTTCAAATGAGTACAGGGTACATAGAGCTTAGAGTTACCAGGCTTTCATCTTTCAGGATAAGAGAAAACCTCCAACGTTAAGTCATATCGGACGATGAATGAAATTATGTTCAAATGAGTACAGGGTACATAGAGCTTAGAGTTACCAGGCTTTCATCTTTCAGGATAAGAGGAAACCTCCAACGTTAAGTCATATCGGACGATGAATGAAATGATGTTAAAATGAGTACAGGGTGCATAGAGCTTAGAGTTACCAGGCTTTCATCGTTCAGGATAAGGGAAAACCTGCAACGTTAAGTCATATCGGACGATAAATGAATTGATGTCCAAATGAGTACAGAGTACATAGAGCTTATCGTTACCAGACATTCATCTTTCAGGATAAGAGGAAACCTCCAACGTTAAGTCATATTGGAATATGAATGAAATGATGTTCAAATGATTACAGGGTACATAGAGCTTAGAGTTACCTGACATTCATCTTTCAGCATAAGGGACACCCGCGGAAACAGAACTTTAATACTCTGGCCGAGAATGGAACTCGGGACTTTGTCAAGTAAGGCATTTACGCTACCGAGGCGGTATGCTGTCCTGGGACTCTCAGGTTCGCGTGTCAAACTCTTGAATAGGGAAGTAAAGTCGGTGGCAGTTTAGTGTCACGTAAAATAAGCCTGATATGGAGGCATTTGAGCATAATAAAGTGATGTCTCGCCTAGTATAGAATTGGACCACAGCAGATAAAGAACGTTTGTAAATATACTCAATTTTTTCCTTTGATATTAAATGTAACATTTTGTGAAGTTGCAGGTCGAGGAGAAATTTGTTTCTGTATTTCAACACTCGTGGTGACCATAGCGACCCCTATGTAGGCTCTCTGATGTACACTCCATTATTGAAATATGTGTGCGATTTTGAGAGAAAACAAACGACGAGCGAGCCCAGACAAACTGTAGCTCATTATGATTGTTCCTAGCAGCATCATTAGTCTATGTCTGCAGCAGCGCGTCTGGCGGACCAATCATTAATCACACACCTTCATGGGTCGCAAAAGGTCGCAAGTAGAGTTGTCAGGGTCGGTCGGTCGGGCAAGATGCGCGCTGTCTTACCGACACATCCATCTCACGACATACCATCGATTTATCTACTTCTTAATTTAATGGAGCTCCAGATGTGGCAACACTGTTTCTTCCTTGTTCTCGAGTGTAGAAGTGAGGTTAGGGTGCCGAAGTTTGGTTAGTGACAGAGATCGTCAGTCATTTGCACTAGTCACCTCTCAGCAGACGTTTTGTGGTATCACTTCAAGTTATAGTCAAATGTTTTATACAGCTGGTCCTTATGTGATGCACTCATGACTTTCTCTACTCTTGCACAAACACTTACTGCTCTATCTACTTCAAGATAAACATTATCTTATTGTAGTTACAAGGGAATACAGTAGACTTTAAGTGATAGTCAGATGTTTTATACAGCTGGTCCTCATGTGATGTATACATGACTTTCTCTACTCTTGTACAAACACTTATTGCTCTATCTACTTCATCATAAACATTATCTTATTGTAGTTACAAAGAAATACAGTAGACTTCAAGTGATAGTCAAATGTTTTATACAGCTGGTCCTCATGTGATGTATACATGACTTTCTCTACCCTTGCACAAACACTTACTGCTCTATCTACTTCAAGATAAACATTATCTTATTGTAGTTACAAAGGCATACAGTAGACTTTAAGTGATAGTCAAATGTTTTGGTCGTTATGTGATGTATACATGACTTTCTCTACTCTTGTACAAACACTTATTGCTCTATCTACTTCAAGATAAACATCATTTTATTGCAGTGCAAGGGAATACAATATGAAGGTGTTAAATCATACCCTGCCTTTAACTGCAATGGTCATATCGGCGTCCGTTCTCCTTTGGAACATATCGAAGGTGTTAACTCGTATTCGTTGAGTTTTATCATTACATCACGTACACATTTATACCTCGCCTTTAACTGTAATGGTCATATCGGCGGCCGTTCTCCTTTGGAACATATCGAAGTTGTTATCTCGTATTCATTGGGTTTTATCATTACATCACGTACACATTTATACCTCGCCTTTAACTGTAATCTTCATATCGGCGGCCGTTCTCCTTTGGAACATAACGAAGGTGTTAACTCGTACCCCGCCTTTAACTCCAATGGTCATATCGGCGGCCGTTCTCCTTTGGAACTTAACGAAGGTGTTAACTCGTATTCGTTGGGTTTTAATCATTACATCACGTACACATTTATACCCCGCCTTTAACTGCAATGGTCATATCGGCGGCCGTTCTCCTTTGGAACTTAACGAAGGTGTTAACTCGTACCCGCCTTTAACTCCAATGGTCATATCGGCGGCCGTTGTCCTTTGGAACATGTCGAAGGTGTTAACTCGTACCCCGCCTTTAACTACAATGGTCATATCGGCGGCCGTTCTCCTTTGGAACATGTCGAAGGTGTTAACTCGTACCCCGCCTTTAACTACAATGGTCATATCGGCGGCCGTTCTCCTTTGGAACATGTCGAAGGTGTTAACTCGTACCCCGCCTTTAACTACAATGGTCATATCGGCGGCCGTTCTCCTTTGGAACATGTCGAAGGTGTTAACTCGTATTCGTTGGGTTTTAGTCATTAGATCACGTACACATTTATACCCTGCCTTTAACTACAATGGTCATATCAGCGGCTGTTCTCCTTTGGAACATATCGAAGGTGTTAACACGTATTCGTTGGGTTTTAATCATTAGATCACGTACACATTTATACCCCGCCTTTAACTGCAATGGTCATATCGGCGGCTGTTCTCCTTTGGAACATATCGAAGGTGTTAACTCGTATTCGTTGGGTTTTAATCATTAGATCACGTACACATTTATACTCCGCCTTTAACTACAATGGTCATATCGGCGGCTGTTCTCCTTTGGAACATATCGAAGGTGTTAACTCGTATTCGTTGGGTTTTAATCATTAGATCACGTACACATTTATACCCCGCCTTTAACTGCAATGGTCATATCAGCGGCTGTTCTCTGGGGCAGACTCTGGGTAAGATGAGGGATTATCTTGGTCGAAGAAAAATTCCCACCTCCACTGCCGGTAATCGAACCTGGTACCACTAGCACGGCAGCAATGTGCACTACCGACCGAACTACGGGACCAGCAGTTCGTTTCTCTTTCACCCATTGATTTTACACTTTTCCGCATACACAATATTAATATTTTAGCACTTTTCAACATTTTCAAATTGTTTAACGTAATTCCAAAATAATAAAAATAACGTAACAAAACAGTAATTATGTTCAGTGTCCAACAAGGGCAACTGTTTCACTTCCAAGTCATCTTGAGGTTAGTTTAAAATCGATTTTGCAGAGAGCACAGAGAAGGCTATGTGAATGTAGCTCCTTGTTATTTCTTTTCAATGCAATATTTAAACTAAACTTGTTAATTTGTAATGCGTAGTGAACGTTCTATGATTGTCGAGGTCCTTTAAAGTTTTCAGAGTGCACAAAACATTAATTCTGAATGCTGTTTCATAAAGGTGAATGTCAGAAATGCTTCTGACGCCCGTCAGATGTTTTCAATCCCGGCCAAGGCATCATACGTCATCTGTTTCTAACAAGCGAGCATCATTTAGGAGAAAATGCTGAACCATATTTTACGTTGAGAGAAACGCGTATTAATAACAATACTCTGCCAAGGAATAAACAAATGAACATCTGCCTGGACGTAATAAATCATGATTTCTCTGTTTGTAGTATAAGAACCAATGAGCGATTTACAGAGCTCTGTGGTTCAGGGGTATTTAGTTCGAATCCCGTGGCAGACTTCTTGACTAATGAGCTTTTCCTCTTTTTCCCGAATTTCTAGAGAAGGGTAATTAAAACTTTTTATATTCTTATAATTTACTTCAACATAAGTATGATTAATTAGATTTCAGATGTCAAAGTTTGGGCAAGAAGCTTCCTGAGAGGAATGGCTTAGTAGGTTTCGTCTGTAGGGTGCATTCGGGAGACCTGGGTTCGATTTCCATGGCCGACCTATCCGACCCATGGTTTTTTACCTGATATCGTCCCGCGTTGTGACTGGGGTTGCGGGTTGTATTCAGCTGCCGGGGAAGATGATAAAGCCACGAGCTGCTACTTCTTCCCGATCTGAATATTTGGTTCAGTTCTGGCACTCAGATGTATCGATGTATATACCAGATCTGCTTCAATTTGAGCTGTGAGATGTCTTGATTACAATTACTTCCTGACTCCTTCTTGAAATATGTTGAAATTAAATAGTGACTTTGGTTACACACACACACACACACACACACACACACACACACACACACACACACACACACACACACATCAAATGCAATACTTGACGGGTGACGGATGAAGAAAGAATAAACCAAAGACGAAGATTTGGTGTTCACCTTCGCTTTGGAATGAGAAAGATAAGAAGGTCGGAGCTATAAGGAGGCATTATTCATTTGTTATTCACTTTTTGTGGGCCTGCCCCATTGTTGTGAAGGAAAGCTATTTGCATGGTCTACACTACGTTCCAAAATCAGCGTCACACTCACCCAGAGTGAGGCAGCGTTCTTGATATGCGTGACCGTCCAGATGCGGCTCCAGAATTAGTTTGATTGTCAAATGTGGTCTAAGATATTTTATTTCGTTTCTTTATTTTTTCTAATGTACGCCCTCCAACGTTAAGTCATATCGGACGATGAATGAAATGATGTTCAAATAAGTACAGAGTACATAGAGCTTAGAGTTACCAGATATTCATCTTTCAGGATAAGGGAAAACCTCCAACGTTAAGTCATATCGGACGATGAATGAAATGTTGTTCAAATGAGTACAGGGTACATAAAGCTTAGAGTTAGCAGACCTTCATCTTCCAGGATAAGAGAAAACCTACAACGTTAAGTCATATCGGACAATGAATGAAATGATGTTCAGATGAGTACAGGGTACATAGAGCTTAGAGTAACCAAACATTCATCTTTCTGGATAACAGAAAACCTCCAACGTTAAGTCATATCGGACGATGAATGAAATGATGTCCAAATGAGTACAGGGTACATAGAGCTTAGAGTACCAGACATTCAACATTCAGGATAAGGGAAAACCTCCAACGTTAAGTCATATCGGACAATAAATGAATTGATGTCCAAATGAGTACAGGGTACATAGAGCTTAGAGTAACCATTCATCTTTCAGGATAAGGGAAAACCTCCAACGTTAAGTCATATCGGACAATAAATGAATTGATGTCCAAATGAGTACAGGGTAAATAGAGCTTAGAGTTACCAGAAATTTATTTTTCAGGATAAGAGAAAACCTCCAACGTTAGGTCATATCGGACGACGAATGAAATGATGTTCAAATGAGTACAGGGTACATAGAGCTTATAGTTACCTGGCATTCATCTTTCAGGATAAGAGAAAACCTCCAACGTTAAGTCATATCGGACGACGAATGAAATGATGTTCAAATGAGTACAGGGTACATAGAGCTTATAGTTACCTGGTATTCATCTTTCAGGATAAGAGAAAACCTCCAACGTTAAGTCATATCAGACGGTGAATGAAATGATGTTCAAACGAGTACAGGGTACATAGAGCTTAGAGTTACCAGACATTCATCTTTCAGAATAAGAGAAAACCTCCAACGTTAAATCATATCAGACGATGAATGAAATGATGTTCAAATGAGTACAGGGTACATAGAGCTTATAGCTACCAGACATTCATCTTTCAGAATAAGAGAAAACCTCCAACGTTAAGTCCTATCGGACGCTGAATGAAATGATGTTCAAATGAGTACAGGGTACATAGAGCTTAGAGTTACCAGATATTCATTTTGAATGATATAAGAAAACCTCCAACATTAAGTCATATCGGACGGTGAATGAAATGATGTTCAAACGAGTACAGGGTACATAGAGCTTAGAGTTACCAGATATTCATTTTGAATGATATAAGAAAACCTCCAACGTTAAGTCATATCGGACGGTGAATGAAATGATGTTCAAACGAGTACAGGGTACATAGAGCTTAGAGTTACCAGACATTCATCTTTCAGAATAAGAGAAAACCTCCAACGTTAAATCATATCAGACGATGAATGAAATGATGTTCAAATGAGTACTGGGTACATAGAGCTTAGAGTTACCAGACATTCATCTTTCAGGATAAGGGAAAACCTCCAACGTTAAGTCATATCGGACGATGAATGAAATGATGTTCATATGAGTACAGGGTACATGGAGCTTAGAGTTACCAGACATTCATGTTTCAGGATAAGGTAAACCTCCTACGTTAAGTCATATCGGACGATGAATGAAATGATGTTCAAATGAGTACAGGGTACATAGAGCTTAGAGTTAGCAGACATTCATCTTTCAGGATAAGGTAAACCTCCTACGTTAAGTCATATCGGACGATGAATGAAATGATGTTCATGTGAGTACAGGGTACATGGAGCTTAGAGTTACCAGACATTCATCTTTCAGGATAAGGTAAACCTCCTACGTTAAGTCATATCGGACGATTAATGAAATGATGTTCAAATGAGTACAGGGTACATAGAGCTTAGAGTTACTAGACATTCATCTTTCAGAATAAGAGAAAACCTCCAACGTTAAGTCATATCAGACGTTGAATGAGATGATGCTCAAATGACTACAGGTTTCATAGAGCTTAGAGTTACCAGACATTCATCTTTCAGTATAAGGGTAAACCTCCAGCGTAAGTCATATCGGACGATAAATGAAATGATGTTCAAATGAGTACAGGGTACATAGAGCTTAGAGTTACCTGACATTCATCTTTCGGGATAAGGGAAAAACTCCAACGTTAAGTCATATCGGACGATGAATGAAATGATATTCAAATGAGTGCAGGGTACATGGAGCTTAGAGTTACCTGACATTCATCGTCAGGATGAGGAAAAAGACTGCTAAAGTAGTATTACCGTGACCGAGATTAGAACTCGGGGGCTTTTAATATGCTAGGACCACCTACAGAGTCGTGCTAAAAATGTTATATGATCTTCCAAATGTTACCCCAGAATTATTGCGTGAAGTTTATCTTAACAACTGAATTTTGATTTGAACAATGGAATGCACACGCGTACTACACACAAAAAGTACCTATATCTCGTTAAAACACACAATTTGTGTCAAATATTTTTTTTAATGAACTGCTTCCGAGAATTTCCTTGTTATTTTTTTTAACTTTCATTTTCTCAAATAGGAACTCGTGCATATTTTTACGTTCTGGATGAACAAAAAATGGAAATTTGAAACCGTCATAAAGCAACCAGATCTTTAAAGTCTTGAGAATCCCTTAACTCTACTGAATTATGTATTAGCATTTTAACAATAAGAAAATATGTAATAGCACCGTTTGTACGAACATGAGTAGATAGAGGAATGAGGTTTTTAAGAATATGTTGTGGTCTACAGTAGAAGTAAAACAGTAAGTATTTACTTTTAATTAGAAGTTATTACTTAAGTACCTTTTTCAGATAAGCTACCTCGCCGCGACGGCCATTGAAGCACTACTCGCCGAGGACGCAGTTGAATGTTGTACGTCTCAAATATTTGTGTACACGGGACCCCCTTCAGAAGCACATTTGGGTAAACATTACGCGCTTCTGGGAATTCTCTTTTCCCCGGACCTGAAAGAAAATAGCATTGTTTTCGTATGTCAATCTCCTCCCTAGAACAAATATTGGCCTTTGGAGAGACGCACTGGGTTCGTTGCCTGTGGTCGACTTCCACCACATATCTGTGGTCATTCCCTGAAATTGCGTACGTTTATAGCCGAGTTTTATGGAGACTCGCTGCGGTTATGAGCCTTGAATAAATCGTTTCCATGGCAACATTTAAAATCCTTCTCAGACGTGACTGGGGCGGGGCTGGCCGCTCAGTGCTGCCAACCTTTACTCATTTGCCCAATTGCCATATCTTCTCTTGCTATCACCATAAAGTGAAGCAATAACTGTCGTTAGACCTGCTTTTGTTTTCGTTACTATGGCAACCGGTCGCGCATTGCATGAAACAAGTGACTGGCTGTACTTAGGAAAAGGTAACAACTGACTAACGAAAAGGAAGCCATAAAATGTCATTAAAGCCTTGTTACTAGGCTGTCTATAAGATCTAGTTCTGTCTCTTTCTAAACAGAGGAGTTCCAAAACCAAAAGTCTGAGTGCTCCACAAATGTCATACGAAAATTTCCTGTCTCAAAGTGTATGAAAATATATTAATTATCAACAATTTTCTCAAAAATGATTGATTTTCAAAAAAATGAGAAAGTCATGTGTACATCACATAACGACGAGCTGTTTAAAACATGTGACTATCACTTAAAGTCTACATTATTCCCTTGTAACTACAATAAGATAATGTTTATCTTGAAGTAGATACAGCATTAAGTGTTTGTACAAGAGTAGAGAAAGTCATGTGTACATCACATAACGACCAGCTGTTTAAAACATTTGACTATCACTTAAAGTCTTCTGTATTCCCTTGTAACTACAATAAGATAATGTTTGGCTTGAAGTAGATAGAGCAATAAGTGTTTGTACAAGAGTAGAGAAAGTCATGTGTACATCACATAACGACCAGCTGCTTAAAACGTTTGACTATCACCTAAAGTCTACTGTATTCCATTCTACCTATAGTACGATAATGTTTATCTTGACCATTTGCTCGGTGCAGTGAACTTTGACAGTCAATTAAACAGGGAATTTGACACGTGTTAAGGATGGACCACGTGACTACTTGACTCGCAGTGCACGTGTACCAGCAGCGGCTACCGGAAACCGATTATCCCTCACCTGACTCTCTCATGGCAGACAAATAATTTATTAAAATGGACAGAGTACGTGTTGAAATTCCTTCACACGTGAGTTACAGACACAATATTGCAAGGCTTTTTCAGGATTCAGTTGGGGAACCTGCAAGTGTGACGTGAATGCTATGATGACGTGAGCACCTGCACTTCGCGAACCTCCAATACACGCAAGGGCACGGGGGTAGCGTCTGTTGCTTCTTGGTGAATACTGGAAGAGATACTTACCTTTCATCCCAAATGGCTAATTAGGGCGACCAAGTATACGGCAGGGTATTCGCTTCTTGTACATCTTCGATCACCAGTTGCATGCCCTCTCTCAGATCATACCACCTCTACTATATGTACTCTCAGCTCACCCCTCCCTATCGTGGGGCGCCCTCTCTTTGCTCTCCCCTCCAAACACAGATTCATCTTTCAGGAGCAGTTTACCTCCATAAACAACCACCAACTGTTAAGTATGACAGCAAGTCACGTGGCTTCTTTCCTACATATATTTTTGCGCTTGTTTTCTGCCATTTTTTATTTTGAGCAGTTCCTTTTTGCTATGATTTACATTTTTCAATGCCTCGTTTTCTCATAAACTATTCAGGATAGACAAATGAAATTATAGGATGACAAAAACACTTCTGCTATTGATAACATGACCAGTTACGTTCCATTATTTTAATATGTGGTTCTACATTTTAGTACACAGATGGTATAATTAATATAATAATCTTATCTTTATTGATAAATAAAATTTTACATAAAGGTAATCGAACAAGATTAGAATACATACTTCTACATTCTTTAAAAATGGCCTCCCCTTTAGCGTGATGGTAGTGGCACATTCTAGAGGTCCCAAGTTCTAATCTCGGGCAAAGTGATAAGTATTTCTCCGGGGTTTACCCTTATACTGAAACATGAATGTCTGGGAACTCTAAGCTCTATTTACCCTGTACTCATTTGAACATCATTTCATTCATTGTCCGATATGACTTAACGTTGGACGTTTTCCCTTATCCTGAAAGATGAATGTCTGGTAACTGTAAGCTCTATGTACCCTGTACTTATTTGAACATCATTTCATTCATCGTCCGATATGACTTAACGTTGGAGGTTTTCTCTTATCCTGAAAGATGAATGTCTGGTAACTCTAAGCTCTATGGACCCTGTACTCATTTGAACATCATGTCATTCATCGTCCGATATGACTTAACGTTGGAGGTTTTCTCTTATCCTGAAATATGAATGTCTGGTAACTCTAAGCTCTATGTACCCTGTACTCATTTGAACATCATGTCATTCATCGTCCGATATGACTTAACGTTGGAGGTTTTCTCTTATCCTGAAATATGAATGTCTGGTAACTCTAAGCTCTATGTACCCTGTACTCATTTGAACATCATTTCATTCATCGTCTGATATGACTTAACGTTGGAGGTTTTCTCTTATCCTGTAAGATGAATGTCTGGTTACTCTAAGCTCTATGTACCCTGTACTCATTTGAACATCATTTCTTTCACTGTCCGATATGACTTAACGTTGGAGGTTTTCTCTTATCCTGAAAGATGAATGTCTGGTAACTCTAAGCTCTATGTACCCTGTACTCGTTTGAACATCATTTCATTCATCGTCCGATATGACTTAACGTTGGAGGTTTTCTCTTATCCTGAAAGATGAATGTCTGGTATGACTATTTTGAGAAGGACCATCAAAATTATGAGGATGAGTAAAGGTACGTTGTCAAAATAAATTGTGATATTACTTTATTGGACACCCCTCGTATATTTGAAAATGAATATGATTATATAGACCAAAGGTTCTTAGCAAATCATGTATTCTTTTTTAATTTCTGGTCCGACTGCTGCCGTCCACTCTTAAAGTAAGTTTTTTCCTGATATTCTGGAATCGGTAACCTGAAGCTGGGGTAACCTGTTCTCAAGAAAGTGTTGACCATGTCGTTCGCGTCTTTCTGTGAATGATATAGCTTAGAAACGAACTCAGTACCTTCTTAAGACGCGATTCGAAAGTTTGCAAGGAAAGTTCCAAATCATAAAGCATCCTTTACATGTAAAAAGTAGTTGTAATCGATTTTTTTAAAAATAGCTGTAAAAATTTTCATTAAAGTTCCGTATATTTCGGATTTTTACAAGACATCTTGAACTTTCTGAAAATAATTTATGTAGTGCTCCTCATTTTGTATAATTAGGTGGAACAGGTAAATTAAATAAACAAAATCGTAGTACACAGAAAATGCAGCTGTCTTTAAAATGCGCTATTTACTATAAAAACAAGCTTACTGTTGCTTTTTTTAAAAAGAAGTCGCTATTTGCTTGTTTTTGACAACGTCAAGGCCAATATACAAGACTGACATCCTGCAATTTCAGTTTTCTGTCAAGAACAATTTATAGAAGCTATATAAAACTAAATTATATTGGATTGAGAAACGCATATGAATGCAGCACTATCAATTTTTTTCGTTCTCATTTATAAAAATATTGCTACCGCATTTGTTATTTGTGGAAGCGCAAGAAAGAAATGAAGATCATGCAGCGCGGGATATTTCGCAAGACAACAAACATCTGCGCAGCGCACGTTGGTACCCCGAAGGTAGTGTTTTGTTCGTTGCAAAAGAACATAATAATCAGGGTCGAAGGGAGAGCGTTGCAAAATGGCTGCCGCTCCACGAGACATTTTAGTGTCCAGACTTGACCATAGATGGCTACGTGCATCATTGTTCGGAAAACCATTAAAATGTGAAATTAAACGAACATCACTTGTTACCCATTATGGCTCTCTGCTCCTTTCAGAAAAATAAAGCAGTTTTCATGTAGGGTAATGGCACACGTAATGGTGAAAAAACACAAATGTCAGTCGAAAACTAAATTTGCTTTCCAAAGCTATGATTTTATAGTTCTAGTAGTTTTCCAGATCTCTGTTTTATTGGTCGAATAAGGTTTTGAAATGTTTAGTTTTTACCTGTGTTGAAGTACACAAAATTATTTTATACTCACTGATCGACATTACACGAGTAGATTTTTCAGCTTTGTGTGTTTCAAATGGGAAGGTGTTTGTCCTTGAGCGCTGCTAGCTGAGCAACCAATCAGAGTTCTGCGGTATTGTACTGCATTACCCTAAGTGGTGTATAACGAGCGCCAAGTAATCAATCTCTAATAAATACTACTCGAGCTGTGACAAAAATTCATATTTTGCAAAAACTGATGCATGAGGAAGGTAGAGAGTAATGTATTTAAGGGGAGGCATACGAGAAAATGTTCAAAAAATCTAACTTTTTTTATTGTTTTGTAAAATAGTATATAGTGTTAGCTATCAAACACCAAAATGTTATGACTGTACGTGGTCTGTATGTACCTTTAAAAAATTAAATGCCCTCGTGTTGCATGGTAGCAACACATAGTCTTCCATCAGTTGTCTTGGAATCTATAAAGCCCACCTACCAATTCTTAGCACACCCAGACTTGCTAAACAAATGTCTCTATGGAGAGACACAAAACCCAAATGAAAGCCTCAACAGTTTGATATGGAAAAGGTGTCCCAAAACATCATTTGTGTCTTCCACAGTGGTGAAAATTGCTACATTTGATGCTGCAATAGTGTTTAATGATGGGAATGTTGGCAGAAAGAAAGTTATGCATCAGTTGGGGTATCAACCTGGTGTGTTTATGGAAACAATTTTGCAGAGTATCGACAACATTCACATCGCTGGTGCAGAAAGAGCTACGAAATTAATGAAGAAAGACCAGAAGACCAGAATGAGGATGCAGACTATGGATGTGGGAAGTTCTGACTTAAAATTAAAAGGCAAACTCAATAATACTTATTGTATTTTTAATTGCCTTTCCCCGTAACTTGCATTTTCTACAACTTCAACCCATTTTTTCTCTCAAACTACTGCATCTACAGTGATGCAATTTAGCACACAGCTTTCTCATGCCACAATGAACATTTTGTTGGTTCTAGAATTTAAGATTAAGCTCCAGATGGAATGTGATGATACAAAATATATTAAATTATTTTAAGTTTTAAAGGATGCATATGATTAACATTTTTTTTAAATTCTATACAGCTTGAATAAGAAATCTAAATCCAACAAATTCATTTTAGTGTGTTTTAAAATAACATACCAAATTTCAGAAAGATAGCATATGTGAATTTTGAAAAATATGGACTTAAGTTTGTAAATATCTCTGTAAACAGAAAAAGTAAGTAGCATTAGTTATAAACAATGGAAAATTATGATAATTTTTTTTGCATATTAAGTGTATTATCTTAAATGAGTATACTAAGTTTCACTTCTGTAACTTGGAAACTTTGGATGTTATGGCTATTTATGTAAGACCCTAAATATTTGCATACGTCTCCGCTTAACATAACCGTAAAGACCCCATACTTTTAGCTCAAATACTTTTCCTAATACAAATAAATAAAGTAGATACCATTATATTATAACAATGCATTGTGAGGTAAGCACTGTAATGAATATCATTATTGGTTGTCATGTATGCGTGAACGTATATTTGAAATTACTCAGAACTGAAACGTAAACATTTGACATGACGTGATAAAAGAAATATGTACTTTGAATAAGCCAAGGTGTTTGTTAAATTCGATGAGAGGAAACAATACACTTCTTGCTAGTCTGGCAGAAAGTGTCTGGTCACATTATATCTTTGTTTATGAGAGGTTCGTAATCTCTATTTACTCTAGAGAGATCAAAGCAGCATTATTCAGTTACTCTTCCATGAAAAAGTGTATCAGCTGGATCAATGAGACGCGATCCCCCTTACTACTGCTAGAACAATCCAATAGAGTTAATATGGACTCAAATTATGTTGCAAACAGAAACAATTCTTTTAAACTGACGGACGTTAAACAAGTTATTCACGAAGAAATTAACAAGGTAACACAACAAGACTGGGAAAACTGCGTGAGACATCAGATAAACTACAAGAAGACGACTTTTGGAAATAAATAGCACGTAACGAGATTTTGGAACCTATCATCATAAATTTGCAGTACTCAGACGTTGAAGACAATGAAAATGACGAATTATCTCTTAACGTAAGTAACATTCACAGCTATACGGATGTATCACTGACATTTTCGTTGGATTAGAAAAATAAGTAATTCATAAACTAAAATTAATTTTAGACTAAATATTTAAACCATTTGCGTGATATATAAATATCCATGTTGTGATTTGAACAACTGCATTATTATAAAGCTTTGGAAAATTCAGAATTTGGAAAATTCTGGCTACAAGCCAGAACTCTTCGAACTTGAAACATATAATTGTCACGCCCATTCGCCTGTTCCCGTCTCAAATTCTGACATCTTTTCGTTAGCCGCCTCCGAGATCGTTTGGCAGCTGTTTCGTAATCCATGATCTTCCAGCCTGTCTTCTTGCTAAAGTTGATGTTCTTTTATTCACTCATTCAAATCATACATATTTATTTATTCCCTGATTTCTTAATTTCTCTTTTATTTATTCATTTACGGCAGTTCTCAAGAATATATCTATTCAGCTGCCTGTCTGTTTGGTAGCGTCCAACACTCACGTGGTTTGTAATAATAATTGATGAAAAATTCCCTGTTGTTCACATAGAAAGGTTGTGATACATCAGTCCGGAGGTCTGACGCCCTTAACCACAGTCTTCCAAGTTCTGCAAATTTTCATTATTGGTGTTGGAATAATCATAGATAGGAATAGACCACTAAATTTCACTTTCTGTTTTGTGTTTATTAAATAGGGTAAGTATTGTACTCAGCCAAAAGTTTCATATAGTCACTTTGTCGGTTTGTAGAATTTAGTCATGCTTACAGAAAATTAAAATGCCCTTTATTACAAGTAAAACACGCTTTGTACAACCCTGACAGCAGCAGAATGACGTAACATACACAAATGAAGTCTTCAAGGTCTCTCGTTGCTTCACCACATGTAAACAAACGAAAAAATACTTGCGGTATACTTCAACTAGTTGCACATAAACAATTAACAGCTCACTAGCAACTGACTCGCAAATCACAACGCGTGTTTTATACCTCCAAATATTGTTCCATAAGGCCGCCGACGTTTCAAGGCCTTTCAAGGCGCAGCGAGAGAAAGAACTATCTCTGTCTCTTTCTCTCACTGTTGCCCGCTCTCTCTCTCGCGCGCGCTCTCTCTCTCTCTCTCTCTCTCTCTCTCTCTCTCTCTCTCTCTCTCTCTCTCTCTCTCTCTCTCTCTCTCTCTCTCTCTCTCTCTCTCTCTCTCTCTCTCTCTCTCTCTCTCTCTCTCTCTCTCTCTCTCTCTCTCTCTCGACAGGAGTCCACTCCACACCCACGCACCTGCCCGCGGCCCAACACAAATCAATGCCTCGATGACAATATGGAGTTTTTAGATTAGTAAGATCGCACTCAAAAAAGAGATCGAAAATTTGGTATGTATGTCTATCCTTCATCATGATGATGGTCCTCCTTCACTGGACTGTAACAAAATGTATAGTACCACTAGTGACCTCTAGTAAATGGTATACAGTGTGATCATAGACCAGAGCTTATCTGTGTGTCTATCCTTCATCATGATCATGGTACTCCTTCACTGGACTGTAACAAAATGTATAGCACCACTAGTGACCTCTAGTAAATGGTATACAGTGTTATGATAGACCAGAGCTTATCTGTATGTCTATCCTTCATCATGATCATGGTCCTCCTTCACTGGACTGTAACAAAATGTATAGCACCACTAGTGACCTCTAGTAAATGGTATACAGTGTTATGATAGACCAGAGCTTATCTGTTTGTCTATCCTTCATCATAATCATGGTCCTCCTTCACTGGACTGTAACAAAATGTATAGTACCACTAGTGACCTCTAGTAAATGGTATACAGTGTTATGATAGACCAGAGCTTATCTGTGTGTCTATCCTTCATCATGATCATGGTCCACCTTCACTGGACTGTAACAAAATGTATAGTACCACTAGTGACCTCTAGTAAATGGTATACAGTGTTATGATAGACCAGAGCTTATCTGTAAGTCTATCCTTCATCATGATCATGGTCCACCTTCACTGGACTGTAACAAAATGTATAGTACCACTAGTCACCTCTAGTAAATGGAATACAGTGTTATGATAGACCAGAGCTTATCTGTGTGTCTATCCTTCATCATGATCATGGTCCACCTTCACTGGACTGTAACAAAATATATAGCACCACTAGTGACCTCAAGTAAAAGGTATACAGTGTTATGATAGACCAGAGCTTATCTGTGTGTCTGTCCTTCACCATGATCATGGTACTCCTTCACTGGACTGTAACAAAATATATAGCACCACTAGTGACCTCTAGTAAATGGTATACAGTGTTATGATAGACCAGAGCTTATCTGTATGTCTATCCTCCATCATGATCATGGTCCTCCTTCACTGGATTGTAACAAAATGTATAGTACCACTAGTGACCTCTAGTAAATGGTATACAGTGTTATGATAGACCAGAGCTTATCTGTGTGTCTATCCTTCATCATGATCATGGTCCTCCTTCACTGGACTGTAACAAAATGTATGGCACCACTAGTGACCTCTAGTAAATGGTATACAGTGTTATGATAGACCAGAGCTTATCTGTATGTCTATCCTTCATCATGATCATGGTCCACCTTCACTGGACTGTAACAAAATGTATAGTACCACTAGTGACCTCTAGTAAATGGAATACAGAGTTATGATAGACCAGAGCTTATCTGTGTGTCTATCCTTCATCATGATCATGGTCCACCTTCACTGGACTGTAACAAAATATATAGCACCACTAGTGACCTCAAGTAAAAGGTATACAGTGTTATGATAGACCAGAGCTTATCTGTGTGTCTGTCCTTCACCATGATCATGGTACTCCTTCACTGGACTGTAACAAAATATATAGCACCACTAGTGACCTCTAGTAAATGGTATACAGTGTTATGATAGACCAGAGCTTATCTGTGTGTCTATCCTTCATCATGATCATGGTCCTCCTTCACTGGACTGTAACAAAATGTATAGCACCACTAGTGACCTCTAGTAAATGGTATACAGTGTTATGATAGACCAGAGCTTATCTGTATGTCTATCCTTCATCATGATCATGGTCCTCCTTCACTGGACTGTAACAAAATGTATGGCACCACTAGTGACCTCTAGTAAATGGTATACAGTGTTATGATAGACCAGAGCTTATCTGTATGTCTATCCTTCATCATGATCATGGTCCACCTTCACTGGACTGTAACAAAATGTATGGCACCACTAGTGACCTCTAGTAAATGGTATACAGTGTTATGATAGACCAGAGCTTATCTGTGTGTCTATCCTTCATCATGATCATGGTCCTCCTTCACTGGACTGTAACAAAATGTATGGCACCACTAGTGACCTCTAGTAAATGGTATACAGTGTTATGATAGACCAGAGCTTATCTGTATGTCTATCCTTCATCATGATCATGGTCCACCTTCACTGGACTGTAACAAAATGTATAGTACCACTAGTGACCTCTAGTAAATGGAATACAGAGTTATGATAGACCAGAGCTTATCTGTGTGTCTATCCTTCATCATGATCATGGTCCACCTTCACTGGACTGTAACAAAATATATAGCACCACTAGTGACCTCTAGTAAATGGTATACAGTGTTATGATAGACCAGAGCTTATCTGTATGTCTATCCTTCATCATGATCATGGTCCTCCTTCACTGGACTGTAACAAAATGTATAGCACCACTAGTGAACTCTAGTAAATGGTATCTAGTGCTATGATAGACCAGAGCTTATCTGTATGTCTATACTTCATCATGATCATGGTCCTCCTTCACTGGACTGTAACAAAATGTATAGCACCACTAATGACCTCTAGTAAATGGTATACAGTGTTATGATAGACCAGAACTTATCTGTGTGTCTATCCTTCATCATGATCATGGTCCTCCTTCACTGGACTGTAACAAAATGTATAGTACCACTAGTCACCTCTAGTAAATGGTATACAGTGTTATGATAGACCAGAGCTTATCTGTGTGTCTATCCTTCATCATGATTATGGTCCACCTTCACTGGACTGTAACAAAATGTATAGTGCCACTAGTGACCTCTAGTAAATGGTATCTAGTGTTATGATAGACCAGAGCTTATCTGTATGTCTATACTTCATCATGATCATGGTCCTCCTTCACTGGACTGTAACAAAATGTATAGCACCACTAATGACCTCTAGTAAATGGTATACAGTGTTATGATAGACCAGAACTTATCTGTGTGTCTATCCTTCATCATGATCATGGTCCTCCTTCACTGGACTGTAACAAAATGTATAGTGCCACTAGTGACCTCTAGTAAATGGTATACAGTGTTATGATAGACCAGAGCTTATCTGTGTCTCTATCCTTCATCATGATCATGGTCCTCCTTCACTGGACTGTAACAAAATGTATAGCACCACTAGTGACCTCTAGTAAATGGTATCTAGTGTTATGATAGACCAGAGCTTATCTGTATGTCTATACTTCATCATGATCATGGTCCTCCTTCACTGGACTGTAACAAAATGTATAGCACCACTAGTCACCTCTAGTAAATGGTATCTAGTGTTATGATAGACCAGAGCTTATCTGTATGTTTATCCTTCATCATGATCAGGGTCCACCTTCACTGGACTGTAACAAAATGTATAGTACCACTAGTGACCTCTAGTAAATGGTATACAGTGTTATGATAGACCAGAGCTTATCTGTATGTCTATCCTTCAGCATGATCATGGTCCTCCTTCACTGGACTGTAACAAAATGTATAGTACCACTAGTGACCTCTAGTAAATGGTATACAGTGTTATGATAGACCAGAGCTTATCTGTATGTCTATCCTTCAGCATGATCATGGTCCTCCTTCACTGGACTGTAACAAAATGTATAGCACCACTAGTGACCTCTAGTAAATGGTATACAGTGTTATGATAGACCAGAGCTTATCTGTATGTCTATCCTTCAGCATGATCATGGTCCTCCTTCACTGGACTGTAACAAAATGTATAGTACCACTAGTCACCTCTAGTAAATGGTATAAAGTGTTATGATAGACCAGAACTTATCTGTGTGTCCATCCTTCATCATGATCATGGTCCTCCTTCACTGGACTGTAACAAAATGTATAGTACCACTAGTGACCTCTAGTAAATGGTATACAGTGTTATGATAGACCAGAGCTTATCTGTGTGTCCATCCTTCATCGTGATCATGGTCCTCCTTCACTGGACTGTAACAAAATGTATAGTACCACTAGTCACCTCTAGTAAATGGTATACAGTGTTATCATAGACCAGAGCTTATCTGTATGTCTATCCTTCATCATGATCATGGTCCACCTTCACTGGACCGTAACAAAATGTATAGCACCACTAGTGACCTCTAGTAAATGGTATACAGTGTTATGATAGACCAGAACTTATCTGTGTGTCTATCCTTCATCATGATCATGGTCCTCCTTCACTGGACTGTAACAAAATGTATAGTACCACTAGTGACCTCTAGTAAATGGTATACAGTGTTATGATAGACCAGAGCTTATCTGTATGTCTATCCTTCATCATGATCATGGTCCTCCTTCACTGGACTGTAACAAAATGTATAGTACCACTAGTGACCTCTAGTAAATGGTATACAGTGTTATGATAGACCAGAGCTTATCTGTATGTCTATCCTTCAGCATGATCATGGTCCTCCTTCACTGGACTGTAACAAAATGTATAGCACCACTAGTGACCTCTAGTAAATGGAATACAGTGTTATGATAGACCAGAGCTTATCTGTGTGTCTATCCTTCATCATGACTTGGTCCACCTTCACTGGACTGTAACAAAATGTATAGTACCACTAGTCACCTCTAGTAAATGGTATACAGTGTTATGATAGACCAGAGCTTATCTGTATGTCTATCCTTCATCATGATCATGGTCCACCTTCACTGGACTGTAACAAAATGTATAGCACCACTAGTGACCTCTAGTAAATGGTATACAGTGTTATGATAGACCAGAGCTTATCTGTATGTTTATCCTTCATCATGATCATGGTCCTCCTTCACTGGACTATAACAAAATGTATAGTACCACTAGTCACCTCTAGTAAATGGTATACAGTGTTATGATAGACCAGAGCTTATCTGTATGTTTATCCTTCATCATGATCATGGTCCTCCTTCACTGGACTGTAACAAAATGTATAGTACCACTAGTCACCTCTAGTAAATGGTATACAGTGTTATGATAGACCAGAGCTTATCTTGTATGTCTGTCCTTCATCATGATCATGGTCCTCCTTCACTGGACTATAACAAAATGTATAGCACCACTAGTGACCTCTAGTAAATGGTATACAGTGTTATGATAGACCAGAGCTTATCTGTATGTCTATCCTTCATCATGATCATGGTCCACCTTCACTGGACTGTAACAAAATGTATAGCACCACTAGTGACCTCTAGTAAATGGTATACAGTGTTATGATAGACCAGAGCTTATCTGTATGTTTATCCTTCATCATGATCATGGTCCTCCTTCACTGGACTATAACAAAATGTATAGTACCACTAGTCACCTCTAGTAAATGGTATACAGTGTTATGATAGACCAGAGCTTATCTGTATGTTTATCCTTCATCATGATCATGGTCCTCCTTCACTGGACTGTAACAAAATGTATAGTACCACTAGTCACCTCTAGTAAATGGTATACAGTGTTATGATAGACCAGAGCTTATCTTGTATGTCTGTCCATCATGATCATGGTCCTCCTTCACTGGACTATAACAAAATGTATAGTACCACTAGTCACCTCTAGTAAATGGTATACAGTGTTATGATAGACCAGAGCTTATCTGTGAGTCTATCCTTCATGACGACCCAGTATTGGAGTACTTACCCTACTTGTTTCTCGATCTTTATGAACCAGATACTCGCGTGCCTTAGACTGCTCTTGCAGTGCACCTTTGGGATGCAGTACAAGCCAGTAAACAGTTATAGCACAACTTGGAAAACACTTGCTTAATTTATGGTACGCCATTTTTATTGAATGGAGAAGCAATTAAAATGGAAAGAAAGACACATATAAAGAATCGAATCCGGGTCAACAAACTCATTTACCTAAATGGAATTACTTCAGAAACTCGGCTCCGTTCCCTAGAAACGAGTGCCCACAGGCAAACAGTCGTAACTGACTTCCTACAGCTCTAAAACTG
Organism: Mantis religiosa; assembly: GCA_030765055.1. Lineage (NCBI taxonomy): Eukaryota > Metazoa > Arthropoda > Insecta > Mantodea > Mantidae > Mantis > Mantis religiosa. The sequence continues at coordinate 15,822,449 of CM060954.1, forward strand.
AATTACCGTCATACTACGTTCAAATGGCAAAAGAAAAAAGAAAACAACATGGCAGTAAACGTAATAAGTTTAATAATAGATATAATAAATATTTAAAATGTTTTGCTAGATCATTTTTATATCTACTCTCGTTTGTTTTTCCCTTTTGCTATAGAAACTGTATTCCATATATGACATCGTTTGTAAAACTGAGTAATTACGTCTTCAAAATAGCAAGGGAAAAAGTCTGATCTGATATAATCAAATTAATATACTTATGAAGTTATACAAATTATTCCACTACTTAAAGATAAACATTATCTTATTGTAGTTACAAGGGAATACAGTAGACTTTAAGTGATAGTCAAATGTTTTAAACAGCTGGTCGTTATGTAATGTATACATGACTTTCTCTACTCTTGTGCAAACACTTATTGCTCTATCTACTTCAAGATAAACATTATCTTATTGTAGTTACAAGGGAATACAGTAGACTTTAAGTGATAGTCAAATGTTTTAAACAGCTGGTCGTTATGTAATGTATACATGACTTTCTCTACTCTTGTGCAAACACTTATTGCTCTATCTACTTCAAGATAAACATTATCTTATTGTAGTTACAAGGGAATACAGTAGACTTTAAGTGATAGTCAAATGTTTTAAACAGCTGGTCGTTATGTGATGTATACATGATTTTCTCTACTTTTGTACAAACACTTATTGCTCTATCTACTTCAAGGTAAACATCTTATTGTAGTTACAAGGGAATACAGTAGACTTTAAGTGCTAGTCAAATGTTTTAAACAGCTGGTCGTTATGTTATGTACACATGACTTTCTCTACTCTTGTACAAACACTTATTGCTCTATCTACTTCAAGATAAACATTATCTTATTGTTGTTACAAGGGAATACAGTAGACTTTAATTGATAGTCAAACGTTTTAAACAGCTGGTCGTTATGTGATGTACTCATGACTTTCTCTACTCTTGTACAAACACTTATTGCTCTATCTACTTCAAGATAAATATTATATTATTGTAGTTTCAAGGGAATACAGTAGACTTTAAGTGATAGTCAAATGTTTTAAACAGCTGGTCGTTATGTGATGTATACATGACTTTCTCTACTCTTGTACAGACACTTATTGCTCTACCTACTTCAAGATAAACATTATCTTATTGTAGTTACAAGGGAATACAGTAGACTTTAAGTGATAGTCAAATGTTTTAAACAGCTGGTCGTTATGTGATGTATACATGACTTTCTCTACTCTTGTCAAACACTTATTGCTCTATCTACTTCAAGATAAACATTATCTTATTGTAGTTACAAGGGAATACAGTTGACTTTAAGTGATAGTCAAATGTTTCAAACAGCTGGTCATTATGTGATGTGTACATGACTTTCTGTACTCTTGTCAAACACTTATTGCTCTATCTACTTCAAGATAAACATTATCTTATTGTAGTTACAATTGAATACAGTAGACTTTAAGTGATAGACTAATGTTTTAAACAGCTGGTCGTTATGTGATGTACACATGACTTTCTCTACTCTTGTACAAACACTTATTGCTCAATCTACTTCAAGATAAATATTATATTATTGTAGTTACAAGGGAATACAGTAGACTTTAAGTGATAGTCAAATGTTTTAAACAGCTGGTCGTTATGTGATGTATACATGACTTTCTCTACTCTTGTACAAACACTTATTGCTCTATCTACTTCAAGATAAATATTATATTATTGTAGTTACAAGGGAATACAGTAGACTTTAAGTGATAGTCAAATGTTTTAAACAGCTGGTCGTTATGTGATGTATACATGACTTTCTCTACTCTTGTACAAACACTTATTGCTCTATCTACTTCAAGATAAACATTATCTTATTGTAGTTACAAGGGAATACAGTAGACTTTAAGTGATAGTCAAATGTTTTAAACAGCTGGTCGTTATGTGATGTATACATGACTTTCTCTACTCTTGTCAAACACTTATTGCTCTGTCTACTTCAAGATAAACATTATCTTATTGTAGTTACAGGGCAATACAGTAGACTTTAAGTGATAGTTGTTTAAAAAGTGGTTCTCTAGGTGATGTCTTTGCATGACCAAGGGATAAAAATGAATAACTACTTTCCATTTGAGAAAATTAATAAGGAATGTAGCAACACATAACAAGGAATATTTCGGAGATGGTTTACTCTGTAAAAGAAAATGTATATAACACAATTTGTGTACTTTAATGTGATTTAATATTTTGTGACGTAAGAAATATTTCTGTGTCTTACACTTTACTGCATATAAAGAAGTCTTCCAGAATGAGGAGGACTTTTGAGGGGAATGCAAGCTATATACTTCATTTGACATGAAAATCATGAATGTGACATGAGATCTGCATTTTTAGATATAATTAGCATTTTTGATCATTTTTTATGTTTACCATACAAATCAGTCTTATCTGGTTCGATGCATTTTGCAAAACAAGGACTCGGAGTAACTATATAGGGTGGTTTTAAAAAATCACGTTTTACTTTATCTGAAGTGTAACTATGCAAATATTGGTGTAAATTTGTGTATAAGGGGTTAAACCTACGGGAGGGCGTAGTCTTAAGTGTGTTACTGTGCCCAGTTGTTACGAGATGAAAAATGTATGTCTCAAATAGTCAATTTCTAGTTTTGTTTATATTGCAGATAACGGTGAAAGAGTATAGTTTTTTGGAAGATGTAAGGCAACCTAGGCATGCAAAACTACAGGTCGTATTTTCGAGACAGCTACAGCCTATATACTATAAAAATTTGTTTAGGGATATATTTTTCATTTTCTTGTGGTAAAACTCCACTGACTAAGCAAATATTACGTTCAACCCCAACAAAAAGGTTAACATATTTTTTGTCGTATCCAAATGGAACGCTGTACCATTAAGTCATATCGGACGATGAATGAAATGATGTTCAAATGAGTACAGGGTACATAGAGCTTACAGTTAGCAGACATTCATCTTTGAGGATAAGAGAAAACTCCCAACGTTAAGTCATATCGGACGATCAATGAAATGATGCACAAATGAGTACAGGATACATAGAGCTTAGAGTTACCAGACATTCATCTTTGAGGATAAGAGAAAACTCCCAACGTTAAGTCATATCGGACGATCAATGAAATGATGCACAAATGAGTACAGGATACATAGAGCTTAGAGTTACCAGACATTCATCTTTCAGGATAAGAGAAAACCTCCAACGTTAAGTCATATCGCACGATCAATGAAATGATGCACAAATGAGTACAGGATACATAGAGCTTAGAGTTACCAGACATTCATCTTTCAGGATAAGAGAAAACCTCCAACGTTAAGTCATATCGGACGATGAATGAAATGATGTTCAAATGAGTACAGGGTACATAGAGCTTAGAGTTACCAGACATTCATCTTTCAGGATAAGAGAAAACCTCCAAAGTTAAGTCATATCGGACGATGAATGAAATGATGTTCAAATGAGTACAGGGTACATAGAGCTTAGAGTTACCAGACATTCATCTTTCAGGATAAGAGAAAACCTCCAACGTTAAGTCATATCGGACGATGAATGAAATGATGTTCAAATGAGTACAGGGTACATAGAGCTTAGAGTTACCAGACATTCATCTTTCAGGATAAGAGAAAACCTCCAACGTTAAGTCATATCGGACGATGAATGAAATGATGTTCAAATGAGTACAGGGTACATAGAGCTTAGAGTTACCAGACATTCATCTTTCAGGATATGAGAAAACCTCCAACGTTAAGTCATATCGGACGATGAATGAAATGATGTACAAATGAGTACAGGGTACACAGAGCTTAGAGTTACCAGACATTCATCTTTCAGGATAAGAGAAAACCTCCAACGTTAAGTCATATCGGACGATGAATGAAATGATGCTCAAATGAGTACAGGGTACATAGAGCTTAGAGTTACCAGACATTCATCTTTCTGTATAAGAGAAAACCTCCATGTTAAGTCATATCGGACGATGAATGAAATGATGTTCAAATGAGTATAGGTACATAGAGCTTAGAGTTAACAGACATTCATCTTTCAGGAAAAGAGAAAACCTTCAACGTTAAGTCATATCGGACGATGAATGAAATGATGTTGAAATGAGTACAGGGTACATAGAGCTTAGTTTACCAGACATTCATCTTTCAGATTAAGAAAAAACCTCCAACGTTAACTCATATCGGACGATGAATGAAATGATGTTTAAATGAGTACAGGGTACATAGAGCTTAGAGTTACCAGACATTCATATTTCAGAATAAGAGAAAACCTCCAACGTTAAGTCATATCGGACGATGAATGAAATGATGTACAAATGAGTACAGGGTACGTAGAGCTTAGAGTTACCAGACATTCATCTTTCGGGGTAAGAGAAGACCTCCAACGTTAAGTCATATCGGACGATGAATGAAATGATGTTTAAATGAGTACAGGGTACATAGAGCTTAGAGTTACCAGACATTCATATTTCAGAATAAGAGAAAACCTCCAACGTAAAGTCATATCGGACGATGAATGAAATGATGTTCAAATGAGTACAGGGTACATAGAGCTTACAGTTACCAGACATTCATCTTTCAGGATAAGAGAAAACCTCCAACGTTAAGTCATATCGGACGATGAATGAAATGATGTTCAAATGAGTACATGGTACATAGAGCTTAGAGTTACCAGACATTCATATTTCAGTTTAACGCAAAACCACAGAGGAAAACTTATTAACGTGAGCGAGATTCCAACTTGGGACCTCTGGACAGGCTTTCATCACGCTACAGATGAGGGCAAATTGTATGGCGTCCTAGTCAAATACCGCCAAATACATTTCTGATTGTAAGACACTCCCTGTTTGCCAGTTGTACCTAGCAGGAAACAACCTGTTGGTGATTTTGTGAACATTTCCAGTTCCTCTAAGTGTTGCCAACTTAAAACCAAAATATATTCTGTTTGTGTACTATAAGCCTCGCTTTAATGAAGGATGTAAAGGGATATGCCTCTATGCACTTTCGCCCCCTTCTGTAAGATCAGACATGTTAACTAGATGCGCAGTTGTTATTTCCTTCATTCGCAGACAGTGGCAACAACTTCTGTATCGCGCTGTACGCAGACAGTTCTGTAAGTCGGTGTACGAGCGATGAATGAAATCCCCCCCTTGTCCCCCCCCCTTCACCTAGTGCGATTGCCCCTGGCTATGTAATTGTACCAGGTGTTGCCTGCCTGTTTGGGTCATGCTCGTAGCGTGGTTCGACTCTCTTAATGGAACAAACTTGTCTCGCTGCCATAGTTGAAACCAGTAACCAAGGAAACAGAAAAGTCTAAATTAGCCATTGTTATTCTCACAAATTTATTTTTCTACTTTTCTAGTAAAATCAATATCTGTTCACTTCATGTTAGCATAAATGCCCTAATGTTACTATTTTTGGTACATATAAAAGGAATAGAGGAAACTAGACCAATAGTCCAACATGCATTTACTTTACTTCAACTATGAACTTCTAGGAGGTGTGCTAATGTGTAACCTGAAGTTTTTAAGTTCACTGGCTTTACATGTTCGATTTTCCAAACTTTTTTTTCTTGTTGATACACATATTTCTGAAGTATGTTTCATTGTCAGCTATTTTGAATGTTCATTTGTTGACAGTCGAAAATATTATAGGTGTTTTCGAGGTTCGGCAAATTTTTACTTAACTTGCATTAGATTTTGCTTCTAAAATGGAAATAAACTCTAGCACGCCGTTTGAAATGTTGACTGTGTTAAACTGCAACGAGTACGAGGGTGGTCTGAAAAGTTTCCGACCTCAACATGAAGATGGCAGCACTGGTAAATAAAAGCTAGTGAATTCCGTTGTTCATCTGTTGACAGTTACTCACCAAAGCTTCAGCCATTTTAGGCGCTCAGTTGAATAGATTTTCAATAGATAATATTTTGTAATATTTAATGCCTTATAGTAGAATAATTTTTCAAACAATTTTTGTTATTTGCTGTTATATGTAGTTTTGCGTTATCTCTTGTGTTATAACAGTGAATTTCAGAATATATGGTAAAATCTTTACTGCGCAATTGTTTCATATAAATATATACATGGTAATGACAAAATGTATAGTTCTTTAAAGAGTGGTTTGCAAATGTGAAATGTGTAGTGTTTAACGTCCGCTTTTACTACATACGGCACCGCAGGCGATGACACTGATGATACATGGAGATGAAGATGGAGCACAGGTAGAATGAGATGGCGGGGGAAACCGGAGTTCCCGGAGAAAACCCGCCCCAGCGCCGTGTTGTTCACCACAAATCTCACTTTGCGGTCGCCTGGGATCGAACCCGGGCCGTCTTGGTGAAGGCCAAGCGGTCTAACCACTGAGCCACGGCGCGGCCTGAATGGTTTGCAGCTGACAGCAGAAGGTAAATTGAGAATAATTCTAATTTGAATTTGAATATTTTAATAGCTTCTCTACTATTTCCCCACAAGGATGTTCCATATGTAATTAAGGGGAGAAATTTAGAGAAATACATAACCCTTATGCCCGATTTCACCAACAGATGTTAAAATCGACGTTAATAAATGTTACGTAACAATTGTCACAACGCTAGCAAAGCTGTTAAATTTCTTGTATTTCACCAACCTGTTTTCTGAAAATGTTAACAAACACGTGTTAACGCCAAGAAACTTGTAAATATCACAGCTATAGAAGGCTATGGATGAGTCGTATTATTTTCTGAACGTACTGCGATGCGCTTTTGTTTTCATTTTCGTCTGAACAAATGGCGGATGAACAAAATCATAAATAAAGCCGTGAGACAAATTTCTCATCGTTGGAGAAAGAACTAATTGAATTGTTGAGTGGTATAAAGATATCGTGGAAAATAAGACGACTAATGGAGTGAATGCAAATGAGAAAGAGGTCACGGGGAAAATATTGGAAACAAATTTAATTCAAATGCATGTGTCACTACTACAAACACCAGACAACTTGTCAGTATTACGTAAATTTAAAACGAGGAGCGAAGAAGGACAAGTGACAAGTGACTTGAACGTTTCAAGAGGGCAGGTGGACAGTGTATTATCCACATAATTCAGTGAATTATAAAATAGCAAAGTTATTAATACTTGAAGCAAAGACGAGATCGGCATATTCCTTTCGATGTATGTTCTAACTCAGTATTACGTAAATTTAAAACGAGGAGAGAAGAAGGACAAGTGACGAGTGACTTGAACGTTTCAAGACGGGAGGTGGACAGTGTATTATCCACATAATTCAGTGAATTATAAAATAGCAAAGTTATTAATACTTGAAGCAAAGACGAGATCGGCATATTCCTTTCGATGTATGTTCTAACTCAGTATTACGTAAATTTAAAACGAGGAGAGAAGAAGGACAAGTGACGAGTGACTTGAACGTTTCAAGACGGGAGGTGGACAGTGTATTATCCACATAATTCAGTGAATTATAAAATAGCAAAGTTATTAATACTTGAAGCAAAGACGAGATCGGCATATTCCTTTCGATGTATGTTCTAACTCAGTATTACGTAAATTTAAAACGAGCTGCGGAGGACAAGTGACTTGAACGTTTCAAGACGGGAGGTGGACAGTGTATTATCCACATAATTCAGTGAATTATAAAATCGCAAAGTTATTAATACTTGAAGCAAAGGCGAGATCGGCATATTCCTTTCGATGCATGTTCTAACTCAGTATTACGTAAATTTAAAACGAGGAGCGAAGAAGGACAAGTGACGGGTGACTTGAACGTTTCACGACGGGAGGTGGACAGTGTATTATCCACATAATTCAGTGAATTATAAAATCGCAAAGTTATTGATACTTGAAGCAAAGGCGAGATCGCGCATATTCCTTTCGATGCATGTTCTAACCTCTCTTGTACTTCCGCAGTAACCTTCATAGCAGCTTGTTTCGACAGTCTATACCTCTGTAGAAAATTTTCTTCTGATAGCTCCTCAAAATCATTTCTGCTCATAGGGCGTACTCTATTACGAATGCCATATAGACTTTCTTAAATATAGCAAATCGACATAAACAGCTGAGTTCATGCTCGCCATCTTGACCATTTACAATTGTTAAGCACTTAACATCCGAAATTTGACTTGTTAGTTTAACAAGAGATTTAACACAAGTGTTAAGGTAACACTTGTTGGTGAAATGCAATTTTTGTTTTAACTATTGCTAAACTCGTGTTAAGTCTTAACATCTGTTGGTGAAATCTGGCATAAAGAGTATTTTTACTCCCTAGTGTTTCAGAATGTTAATTTGGAAGCAGATTTGTCCCAGTTTTTTAATTAATTCATTAATATGAGGTTTCCAACTGAGATTTTCATCAATATATATTCTTAAATCTTTTGATTTATTTGAATATCTTACATTTGTTCCTTCTAGCTGTATGGTGAGTGTTGTTTATTCGTCTTTAAGGTGTCGGCAAAATGTGCTACCCTAATTATATTTAGAATAAAGCAGGAATCTAACTAAAAATTACTTAGGAATTAGAATTAGTATGTAACTGCCCGTTTGCAACATTACATCTGCATTTCAAACATAGCAATAGAATAGAAAGGTTGAGTCAGACAAAGTGCAATGCCATTGCCGGGATTTGAACAACGGATCTTCCGTTCTCTGTCTGGCTGCTCCTAGCCATTGAGCTACCATGGCGAACATGCCAGCATGTCATTAAATGTAGTTGTCTCATGTATTTGAGAACTCCTAATGCATGACATTGTTATTGTTATTACTGTTATCGTTATTATTACTATTATTACTAATACTTGACAAATTGGAAAAACTCGTAATGAAATCTTATAGGAAGATAATTTTTGGACACAAATCCAACTTGCTCTGCATGCTATGGACAAAGTAGGAAGATTTGTTGAAATATTGTAAAGAATGTGTGACTGGTACACGTGTAAATAAGCTTCAGCTGTGAGGCTGCAGTCACACGCTTATGAAGTTGAATGCGATCCCGTTCACACAATGCCGTAATATCTGGACATTTCTTCCTGTGGGAACCCGCCGTGTCAGCACACATGCCAGGAACACGGCGTCACCACATCTGGTGACATTGACCGCAGTTTCCACGTTCTAGCAAACTTTCTGAATCTAACTGCCCCCACTCACCGTTTACAAACAACTATTGCTCTATCTCCTTCAAGGGAATACGGTAGACTTTAAGTGACAGCCAAATGTTTTTAACTGGCTGCCTAGGTGACGTCTTTGACATTACGTTCTCTTTGTATGACCAAGAGATAAATGAATAACGACTTCTCGTTTAGGAAAAGTGATGCTCATTATTTCACGAGGATTAGAAAATTGGGGCATATAACAATATCTCAGAAATGCTTCTATATTTTTTGTGTACTAAGAATTTGTCTCTTTCTTAGGAATTACGACACATTAAAAACTTATGCGTAACGAAGAGGACTTTTGAGCATATTTCCTAAAAATTAAAGATATGCCTGTATTTCATTTGACATGTGAATGTCTTATACTTCGATAATTTCATTTCTACTTCCAGTTTCAATATAAAATAGAATGTTGGGAGTATGTATAATGACAATGAAATCGGTTAGGTGCTTATATTTAATGATACAATACTTAAAACCAAGAGTGTTCTTATTTTTAAGCTAAATATTAGGCATTTAACAGCAAAACAGACCACTTTTATAAGTTTATGTTCTAAAAATACAGGCATTTTCACTCTTTCTGGGTCAAGTCTACTTTTTTGTGTCACATGTGAGAGCTGCTGTGCTAAATAGTCCTTCAAAGAAAACTGTTGCAGGTGAAATACAAATATTTAGCCACTTTCTTGTTAATTCCGCATTTGTTTCCCAGTATACCAGTGTATTGCAAAGAGGAGGTGACAAATGTCGTTCAGATATGCAGTGGTTTCTTCTTGGCAACTGTTAACTGACAGTCAATGTGACACACGATTATTTCCTTGTATAATGTTATTCTGCACGTACCACATTCATGGAAGTTTCTAGGCCTTTGCAATGTTCTATGTGCAAAGGTAATATTTGGTAATTTTAAAATAAAATAAGAAATAGCAGAATCACCACTGAAGTATCAAAAAAGAATCGAGGCAATTTTTTGAAGAATAGTTGGATATGACTTAGGAATAGATTTCACTTCAGAGGGTTCATCGTCCCCATCGCCACATTTCACAGAAAATTTTATAAAGCAATTTTTTATGGTTTTGATATACTCGGGTATATTTCCATTCTACAAACTGACAAAAACTTCCCTTATATTCAATCCCGTAGGCTGATCTAGACGTTACTTTTAACCCTTTTACCTTAGTACTAAATGAACGTTTGAAGTTACTTAAAAACACTGAAATGCTACTCCTACCACATTTACTGCTCTTTTTACACCCTTAAAACATTGTCGAAATATTTTATAATTATACTACAATAGTATGTGAAATTCATATATGACATCTCAACTTCCAAAAAACTAATTGAAACTTATTTTGAGTTATACAGGGTACTCTTATGCCGATTTCACCAACAGATGTTAAGACTTGACACAAGCTTAGTAAATAGTTATAACAAAAATTGCATTTCACGAACAAGTGTTAGTTTAACACTCGTTTTAAACCTCTTGTTAAACTAACAAGCCAAATTTCTGTTGTTAAGTCCTTAAAATTGTAAATAGTCAAGATGGCGGGCGTGAACGCAGCTGTTGATGTCGATTTGCTATATTTAAGACCGTCTAAATGGCATTCGTAATAGAGTACGGCCTATGAGCAGAAATGATTTTGAGGAACTCTCCGAAGAAAACTTTCTACAGAGGTATAGACTGACGAAACAAGTTGTTATGAAGGTTACTGCGGAAGTACAAGAGAGGTTAGAACATGCATCGAAAGGAATATGACTATCTCGCCTTTGCTTCAAGTATTAATAATTTTGCGATTTTATAATTCACTGAATTATATGGATAATACACTGTCCACCTTCCGTCTTGAAACGTTCAAGTCACTCGTCACTTGTCCTTCTTTGCTCCTCGTTTTAAATTGACGTAATAATGAGTTAGAACATACATCGAAAGGAATATGCCGATCTCGCCTTTGCTTCAAGTATTAATAATTTTGCGATTTTATAATTCACTGAATTATGTGGATAATACACTGTCCACCTCCCGTCTTGAAACGTTCAAGTCACTCGTCACTTGTCCTTCTTTGCTCCTCGTTTTAAATTGACGTAATAATGAGTTAGAACATACATCGAAAGGAATATGCCGATCTCGCCTTTGCTTCAAGTATTAATAATTTTGCGATTTTATAGTTCACTGAATTATGTGGATAATACACTGTCCACCTCCCGTCTTGAAACGTTCAAGTCACTCGTCACTTGTCCTTCTTTGCTCCTCGTTTTAAATTGACGTAATACTGACGAAGTTGTTTGGTGCTTGTAGTAATGACACATACATTTCAATTAAATTTGTTTCCAATAGTTTCCCACGTGACCTCTTTCTCTTTTATATTCACCTCATTCCTTCTTTTATTTTCCACGATATCCTTATACTTTGTCACCAATTCAATTAGCAATTCTTTCTCTATCGATGAGAAATTTGTCTCACGGCTTTTGTTTACGATTTCTTTCTCCCGCCATTTTTAAGTTGTGTTGAGACTAAAATGGATACAAAAGCGCATCGCAGTACGTTCTGAAAATAATACGGCTCATCCGTAACCTTCAATAGTTGTAACATTTACAAGTCTCTGGGCGTTACCACGTGTTTGTTAACATTTTCAGAAAACAGGTTGGTTAAATGCAAGAAATTTAACAGATTTGTTAGCGCTTTGAAATGAAATGTGTAGTGTTTAACGCCCGCTTTTACTACATACGGCACCGCAGGCGGTGACACTGATGATACATGAGATGAAGATGGAGCACCGGTGGAATTACATGGCGCGGGAAATCGGAGGTCCCGGAGATAACTCGCTCCAGCGCCGTGTTGTCCACCATGAAATTTCACTTTGCGGTTCTTGGGATCGAACCCCCTTGGTGAGAGCCAAGCGGTCTAACCACTGAGCCACGGCGCGGCCCTTAACGCTTTGACAGTTGTTAAGTTACATTTGTTAACATCGAGTTTGCGAATTCGGGATATAATGTTTAAAAACAACCTTTACTTTATTTTCAACCCCAAGTAAAATACCTGTTTTGAGGACCCCAATTAAAATATACCATTAAAAGGGTTTGTTTATGTCTGTGAACAGCGTGACCCCAAGTGGAGACATAGACATTAGAGAACATAATTGATTTTAAAACCAAAACGCTTAAATCTCGATTTAATTTTAGCCAATTACCCAACAGCAGAAAGGAAATCCGTTGACTCAAGCATTGCCACCAGCTGTGTTCATTACGTCATAATCACGAGCTAAGATTACAGAATAAATGCTGCAGTCAGAAAACAATGCACTATCGCCTTATGCTATTGCGCAGTTCACACCCAGATGCAAATCTTATATCTGTTGTGTTTTTTAAACATGATTTCAATTACTGATTAATGCTGTAAAATAAAATGTGATATATTGCACTCACATGACTTTCTCTACTCTTGTACAAACACTTATTGCTCTATCTACTTCAAGATAAACATTATCTTATTGTAGTTACAAGGGAATACAGTAGACGTTAAATGACAGTCAAATGTTTTAAATGCTGTTTACTATGGATGCCTTGGAAATTACGTTCTCTTTGAATGTGTAAAAGATATATACTTATTTATAGTAAAAGGCCTACATTTTAGTAACAAAAGTATCACGTAATGATGTGTTTTTGTCTCATATTGATTCTGGTAGAGATAATTCGACTCTTTGCAGAGATTATTCATGTCTAACAGTAAAAGGTCTACTTTTCAGTAACAAAAGTATCACGTAATGATGTGTTTTTGTCACATATTGACTCTGGTAGAGATAATTCGACTCTTTACAGAGATTATTCATGTCTAACGTAAAGGTCTACTTTTCAGTAACAAAAGTATCACGTAATGATGTGTTTTTGTCTCATATTGACTCTGGTAGAGATAATTCGACTGTTTACAAAGACTATTCATCTCTAAGAGTAAAGGTCTACTTTTCAGTAACAAAAGAATCACGTAATTATGTTTTTTTTTTTTTTTTCACATATTTACTCTCGTAGAGATAATTCAACTCTTTACAGAGATTATTCATGTCTAACAGTAAAAGGTCTACTTTTCAGTAACAAAAGTATCACGTAATGATGTGTTTTTGTCTCATATTGATTCTGGTAGAGATAATTCGACTCTTTGCAGAGATTATTCATGTCTAACAGTAAAAGGTCTACTTTTCAGTAACAAAAGTATCACGTAAGGATGTGCTTTTGTCTCATATTGACTCTGGTAGAGATAATTCGACTCTTTACAGAGATTATTCATGTCTAACAGTAAAAGGTCTACTTTTCAGTAACAAAGGTGTCACGTAAGGATGTGCTTTTGTCTCATATTGACTCTGGTAGAGATAATTCGACTCTTTACAGAGACTATTCATGTCTAACGGTAAAAGCTCTACATTTCAGTAACAAAAGTATCACGTAATGATGTGTTTTTGTCTCATATTGACTCTGGTAGAGATAATTCGACTCTTTACAGAGATTATTCATGTCTAACAGTAAAAGGCCTACTTTTCAGTAACAAAAGTATCACGTAATGATGTGTTTTTGTCACATATTTACTCTGGTAGAGATAATTCGACTCTTTACAGAGATTATTCATGTCTATCAGTAAAAGGCCTACTTTTCAGTAACAAAAGTATCACGTAATGATGTGTTTTTGTCTCATATTGACTCTGGTAGAGATAATTCGACTCTTTACAGAGATTATTCATGTCTGACAGTAAAAGGCCTACTTTTCAGTAACAAAAGTATCACGTAATGATGTGTTTTTGTCTCATATTGACTCTGGTAGAGATAATTCGACTCTTTACAGAGATTATTCATGTCTAACGTAAAAGGCGTACTTTTCAGTAACAAAAGTATCACGTAATGATGTGCTTTTGTCTCATGTTGACTCTGGTAGAGATAGTTCGACTCTTTACAGAGATTATTCATGTCTGACAGTAAAAGGCCTACTTTTCAGTAACAAAAGTATCACGTAATGACGTGCTTTTGTCTCATATTGACTGTGGTAGAGATAATTCGACTCTTTGCAGCGATTATTCAAGTCTAATAGCAAAAGGTCTACTTTTCAGTAACAAAAGTATCACGCAATGATGTGTTTTTGTTATATGGTGGCGGATAAAGTAAATAACTATTCCGCATTTGAGAAACGTGTAAGTATTGCAAAATTCAGGCACATAACAAGGAATATCTGGGAAACGGTTCGCTAAAAAAAAAAGTATTTGATATAATCTGTGTGTTTTAAAAAGTTGCATTTTTAGTGTAGTTATATTCTCTCTATCTCTTACAGTTGACCAGTTGTACAAAATTTACTCATTATGAAGGGAACTTTTGAGGTCATTCTCCAAAAATTTAATATACACATTTCAGTTGTTATGAAGGTATACTTAACATATAGTATTTTAGTCAAA
>CM060954.1:15839531-15919531 GCA_030765055.1 Mantis religiosa
ATGTCTTAGAACTAATGAAACATTTTTTTTAAACAGTGATCGCATCTATAAAAATCAATGTTCTCACGCCCTGTACATTCAATATGTGTCAAACCTTTACACGATACACACTGAACCCAAGCCTCGTCTGTGATTTCTAAGCAAATAATAGGTACACTCTGTTAGAACACTTCAATCAACACTGGTTTTGGTTCCAAAATTTAATTTTCTGTAGTCTTCTAAGGCTCTTTACTGTTTCAACTATTCCACCATTTAGAGTAGTTCCTTTGAAATATAGATGCATTTTCCAACCAAGAATAGTGCCTGTTTCTGTAGCTTCCATAGCTTTATGCAGTGATAACCATCACAGAAATTTGGTTGCTTATTGCGTGAGTTAACGTGTCGATACTTCTACGTTGGCGGCGTGGACGCCTTCTGTATCGAGGCATGCTTACTAAATCATTCCATGAATATCAAAGAATGAGATGACCGTAACTTTCCCAGCAGAAACAACCACTTTTGCTTTTTTGGGGGTTGGTGATGAAGGAGATTTCCACACTGAGCTTTGCTGTTTGCTCTCAGGATCAAAATGATGTAGCCAAGTTTCATCAGCAGTGATTACGTTTGAAAGAAACTCCGGATCTTCCTCTAACATCAACTTTAACTACATGCGAATGTCCTTTTGTTCGAGAATCAACAGTCTTGGAACCCATCGCGCACAAACACGTCTCATGTGTAATGTTTCTGTCACCAACGTGTGGGTGGCAACCAATGAAATGTTCAGTATTTCAGAAAGTGATCTTAAGATAATTCGTCGATCCTCTCTCACAATGGCAGCAGCAGTGTTGATGTTTTCTTCCGTAAGAGCAATAACTGGCGCACCGGGTCCAATTTCCTTTGAAATTGATTATCTCCCCTCTTTAAACATTTTAAACCACCTCCGAGCTGTGCTGTAGGGAAGAACAGACTCTCCATAGGCCTCCTGTTACATTGTATAGGCCTCGACTGAAAATTTGTTGAGACGAAAGCAGAATTTCAAAGCCGCATATTGTTCCTCGCGTGTTACCTCCATTGCAGCGGTAGGCGATACTGAACACGTCTGAACTTGCCTGGTCCTCACAGGCGGGAAGCAGGAATACCAACAATGAAACTACTACAGCGTGTTTGTTTTACATTAAGCTAACAGAATATAATAAGATTAAATTTTATTGCGAAAAATTATGACCGTATTAGTGAGTTAAGAAGTAAGCAATGGGACAGTAGATGACGAAGAAATAAGTGAAAAAAGAATAAGAAAAGTGAAGTAAAGGATATGATAGGTAATTTATTAAGAAGAACGTGGAGAAAATCAGAGTGAAGATAAATAATGAGGAGGAATAAAGGAGAAGAAGTGATGAACAAAGAAAAAAAGGAGTAGAAGGTAAGGATAACTAAGTAATGACAGAAGTAAGTGGAAGTGGCAATGTATGAAGAACAAGGAGGAGGAAGAAGAAGAAGACAGAAAGTTGGTGTATTTGTTAAAACGCGCTGTATCACACGCGCTGCATTCCCCGAACATTTTTACCTTTGGTAGAAGAGGAAACGGAGTTGAACGTGTGTGACGCGACGGTGGCACACCGGAAGTCGGCCATCACAATCACCGATGCGGAAAAACACGGATTCGCCTTCTGCTCCGTTTGGGGAACTTTGTACAGAAGCAGTTGTCAACACTGTTGCTACAGGCTGTGCTGCAAGTTCTCTCACCACTTTCAGATCCCATAGCTGGTACTCGTAGTGGCAGAGGGGTCCACGGCTCCACCTAAAGACATACGAGTTCAGTGAACTTTAAACCGGAACAACACCCGCGATTACAAACCACTAAAAGAATAAGTGCTTCCTATTTGTTCAAAACAGTACTTTTCTATTTCAAATGGAGAGACAGGAAATTTGGGGAATGTTCCAGCACTCGCCTGGCGACGTAGAAAAAGCCTCAGGGCCAGGTAGAGCATCCACGGGAATCGAAACTCCTGAATGCAGGACACAGACGAGACCCCATGAAACCGCTCGGTAATTTTGCTACCTAATCCAGCTTACGGATTATGCTTGGCCTCGCCATGGCTGAGTGGTAAACCACTAGGCTCTCACCAAGGTGGCTCCGCTTCGATCCCAGATGGCAGCAAAGTGAGATTTGTGGTGGACAACACAGCGCTTTGACGGAATTTCTCCGGGTCCTCCAGTCTCCCCGTTAGTATTCCACCAATTTCTCCACCGTCACCTTTCCTATCCTTCCTTTCGCCCTCATAAATGTATAATGCGATCCATATGAAGCTGAACCATTTCAATGGGCCATAACGTTTGGGAGAATATGATAAAATATTGGCATAAGTGCCTTAAATTTATTAAGAAAAAAAAAAAACATTATATGAATTTTTCTAGTCACCTTTCTTTACACTTCATATAGTGTGAACCATATAAACCTGAACCATTTCAATAGCCCATAACTTTTGAACTAATAATAGCGCACACGCGCAAATCTGGGAGAATATAATACACAATTGGGAGATTACATTACACTATTTACATCTCAGAGAAAATGTTGGAAGTGTCCACCACCAGCATCTATACATGTTTGTACTCGTCTCAGCATATTCTCTCAAGTTTTACGGAGAGTATGCTCGCCAATGTTACTTATTTCGGTTCGAATGGATTCCTTGAGAAAATCAATTGTCGTCACCTATTCTTGTACACTCTCTCTTGTACAGTTTATTTGATAATCGAACAATATCAAAAGGTTCGTGGCCCTCCATTTCCCCTGACGTAAACTCACAGGAATTCTTTCTTGTGCGGTATCTAAAAATAGAGTTGGCCATAGAAGCTCAATGGTTTAGAGCAACCGCACGGAGAGCGGGAGATCCGTGGTTCAAATTCCGGGTATGGTATTGAAATTTTCAGTCTGACTGCTCATTCAAACCTTAGCCTACACACGGCTAGTGTGGAAGAAATGATTATTTCCATCAATTTACCTGAATAATATAGTGGTTAACTATGAAGCCTGGGACTAAAGTACTTGGAGCATATTAAGTCGCCACAAAAGGTGCGTGTCTCATAGCATATGAGAACCCCTAGTGTTCTACTGGGAAACATACGAGTCAGTTGAAGAATTTTATGTCATGTCGCTATGTTGGCCATAGTAGCTCAGTGGTTTAGAGCAACCGCACAGAGAGCGGGAGATCCGTGGTTCAAATCTCAGCTATGACATTGAATTTTTCAGTCTGACTCTACTCATTCAAACAAATACTTATTGCTGTATCTACTTCAAGATAAACATTATCTTATTGTAGTTACAAGGGAATACAGTAGACTTTAAGTGATACTCAAGTGTTTCGGTCGTTATGTGATGTATACATGACTTTCTCTACTCTTGTACAAACACTTATTGCTCTATCTACTTCAAGATAAACATTATCTTATTGTAGTTACAAGGGAATATAGTAGACGTTAAGTGATAGTCAAATGTTTAAACAGCTGGTCGTTATGTGATGTACACATGACTTTCTCTACTCTTGTATAAGCACTTATTGCTCTATCTACTTCAAGATAAACATTATCTTATTGTAGTTACAAGGGAATGCAGTAGACTTTAAGTGATAGTCAAATGTTTAAACAGCTGGTCGTTATGTGATGTATACATGACTTTCTCTACTCTTGTATAAGCACTTATTGCTCTATCTACTTCAAGGTAAACATTATCTTATTGTAGTTACAAGGGAATACAGTAGACTTTAAGTGATAGTCAAATGTTTAAACAGCTGGTCGTTATGTGATGTATACATGACTTTCTCTACTCTTGTACAAACACTTATTGCTCTATCTACTTCAAGATAAACATTATCTTATTGTAGTTACAAGGGAATACAGTAGACTTTAAGTGATAGTCAAATGTTTTAAACAGCTGGTCGTTATGTGATGTATACATGACTTTCTCTACTCTTGTACAAAAACTTATTGCTCTATCTACTTCAAGAAAACCATTATCTTATTGTAGTTACAAGGGAATACAGTAGACTTTAAGTGATAGTCAAATGTTTTAAAATGGTTACTAGTTGATGTCTTTGATATGTCATTGCCTTTGTGTGTCTAAGTGATAGAAACAAGGAATACTGACTTTTCATTTGAGAAAGTATAAGTATGAGACATTAGAGAATCAAGAATAGGAAAGAAACTAAACAAAAGAAATACCTTATATGTTACATTAACATGACTTTCTCTACATAATGATGGTAATCACTAATGACCACCAAAGCATGAAGACATTTTTCATTTTTAAATATTAAAGATTTTTCCTAAAATTCGAAAATTTGAGGGAAATAAACCCAAAATATCTTATAAATTAACGATATGTGGAGCTAGTTTAGCAAAGCAGGCTTTGCATATTTTTGTCTGTATTTAATCTATAATATAAAATGGAACATAAGGTTTATTTGTCCATGTGTGCTACTAACTTTAATGTTAGTAAAAGCCAAAATATGGGCTATTCAAGGATAAACGCCCAATTAATTCTGTATGTGCCGTCACAGCGCGGATGCTTGTGAATTCCATGTGTTTTTTTACAGAAAAATAAAAATAGAGGTACTGAAAATCATGTCCATTGTAAATGGAAATATTAATTTGTTATTTATTTGTTCCATCGTCTTTAAGTCACGTGGTCATTTCGGTGGCCATTCTCCTTCGGAACTACTCGTATTTGTTGGGTTTTAATCATTTGCACATTATTTATAATTCCAGACTTTGGGGAACATAAGGAATTATTTTAGTCGGAGAAAAATCCCCACCTCCATCACCGGGATTCGAACCCGGGACCCCTAGCACGTTAGGCGGGTGCTCTACCGACTGAGCTATGGCGCCAACCTTATTGGGTTTGTTTTATCAGAAGTGCTGCTTTCTGTGCACAGTGAAACATGTGAGGTTCGTAAACAGTCGCGTGTGTTTTGTTTCAGGTAATATAGTAGCAACTGTTATGCCCTTGACTGTACTCAAACAATACGAGAAGTAAAAAAAGATGAAGTAATTTATGAGAATTGGATAAAGGTGTGCAATGAGAGGTCTTGGGGTGTGTGCTCGATACCCACCCCAATTATTTGCGCGTGCGCAGAGCTGCGTGACGAAGCAGCCGAACTAATTGTTGTCGGGAAAACAATGGAAAGGTAGGGAAACGTAAAATTACCGACTTATTACGGATTTGTTCCGTGATACAGCTTACTAATGTGCTCCCTGTTTTATGTACCGGACTCATTGGCAACTTTGCAAAACGACTGTGCCATTCGGACATGTTATGTTCACATCAGCTTCTCCGAACACTCTTCTGAAAAGTACGAGGGGAGTATCGTAAAGCTTTAATTATCATCCGGTAGCTTTATGCTAGTGGTGAAAATTTTTTCGTGTCATCATTTATCCTTCGAGACATAAAGTTGGTAGTTTCAGTGATTTGAGACTTTTTTTAACATTGGGTACCAGAAGTGACTGAGGTGTAAGATGGAGAAAATTGAGGCTCGTAGTGTGATCAAGTTTCTGCATTTGAAGGACAAAACTTCCCGGGAAATACATGACGAGATGACGCTTGTTTATGTAAATGTTTGCCCATCGTATGACACTATTTTGAGGTGGTAAAGGAATTTTCAAACTGGTCACATGTCCCTGACAGATGAGCCAAGAGCTGGTAGACCGTCAGCTGTCACAGTGAAGAAAGTGTAGTGTTTAATACTGGAAAACAGACGAGCAACCATCCAAATGATCATTAATAAAACACATCTTAGTTCTTTTTTTTTTAAATTTACGTCCTTCAACGTTAACTCATATTCGACGATGAATAGAATCGGTAAAATGATGCTCAAATGAGAACAGGCTCCATAGAGCTTAGTTACCCGATATTAGTCCTTCAGGATAACGGAAAACCCAGAAAAACCTTATCCAAGTAGCTCACTCTTACCGAGATTCGAACTCGGGACCTGTTGAACGCGAGGAAGACGCGCTACCACCACGCTACAGAGACGGGCATCTTAGTTATGGTAGTGTGTGGACGAACTGTACATGTCTAAGGTGTCTGTACGGTGCGTTCCACGTTTGCTCACCGCTTTCCAAAAGCAAACACGGCGTGACTTTTCAAGACAGATGTTGATGCTCTTGGAATAGGATGAAGATGATTTTTTTGATCGTCTGGTAACCATGGATAAATCCTGGATCTATCAGTAGGATGCAGAGACAAAAACCATGTGCATGGAATGGAAACATGCCGATTGCTGCCTCCTAAAAGGGTCTTCTTCTCTACTGGCTCTACAGCCCTTGGTGGGCTTTGGCCTGCTGCACGATCCTCCTCCACACATCTCTGTCTTCCGCTTTACTTTTCCAGCCTCTGATTCCGATCGTTCTTAGGTCCTCCATTACATCATCTAACCACCTCGGTCTTTCTTTTTTTCTTCTATTATACAACCTTCCTTTCAATATTTTTTTTGGCGTTCTATCTTCCGTCGTTCTCTCTGAATGCCCTAGCCATCTTATCCTTTGTGCTTTTATAAATTTCACAATATCTTTCTAATTTATTATTTCTTCTATTTCATGATTATATCTTATTCTCCATTGATCTTTATCTTTTACAGGTCCAAAGATTCGTCTTAATATTTTCCTTTGAAATCTTCGAAGTATTTCTTCATCTGCATTGTTTAGGGTCCAAGTTTCAGCAGCGTATGTTACTGTTGGTCTTATCAGGGTTTTATAAATCTTGTATTTTGTCCCTCTACTAATAAACCCATTTTTGAATAGTGATGAATTTGCATAATATGCTGAATTTCCACTTTGGATTCTTTCTTTTATGCACTCGTTTAAATTATTATCATTCTTTACAAATATCTAAATTTGGATACCCCTTCAAATGTTTTGTCTCTAACTATTAGATTTGAAATTATTCTTTTGTTTTATCTGCTGTCATTTTTATGTATTTAGTTTTTTCCTCGTTTACTTCTAATCCTATTTCTTTAGACCTTCTTTCTAATTCTTCATAAACTTCAACTAACTTTTTTTTTGTCTCTTGTCACGATCACTACGTCATCTGCATATGGACATATTTGACTGGACTTAAAGAATATCGTACCTTTAGAATCAAGTTTTTCTATTGCTCTGTGCAGGGCTAGGTTGAGTAGAGTTGCAGACAGTCCATCACCTTGTCTTACTCCTGCATTATAATCAAAATCTGGACTCATTTTATTCATTACTTTCACTTTGGCTTTTGTATTTTCCATTGTCATTTTTATTAGCCTTATTATTTTTGGTTGCATTTTAAAACATTGCAGAGTTTTATAGAGGGCCCTCCTAAAAGGGTAAAGGTGCAAAAGTCAGTTGGGAAGGTCCTGCTTTCAGTTTTCTGGGACTGTCGTGGAGTCATCCTTACAGATTATCTTGCCAAGGGTCAAACCATCAATGACAGATACTACTGCAATCCTCTGGACAAGTTACGAGTACCTCTGATTAAGAAACAATGCAGTATGCTCTCCAAAGTTGTTCGTCTTTTGTCTGACAATGTACCAGCTCATTCATGTCAAGTTGCATTTGACAAAAGAAGGGAATGTGACTTAGAGACATTATTCGCCCGATCTCGCACCAAGTGATCTTTTCTTGTTCCGTAAATGAAGAATCCTTCCGTGGTCGCCGATTTGACAACACAAAGCACGTCATTAATAAAGTGGCAGTGTGGTTTAAACCGAATTCTGTAGGCTTCTGCAATCAAGGTATCCGGAAGGTCAAGAAACGCTGCGAAAAATGTGTAAATCTGTATGATAACTGTGTAGAGAAGGACTAACAAGCACATATCAAGACTAGCTTTCTATCACACTTTTTAAAGGGTGATAATTAAAACTTTATGACATCCCCTCGTACTTATGACCATTCCACCTTCAAATCTTCTCCTACACTCGGGTAGTATGAAAGAACAATTGAAGACATGCCCGGAAAAACGGGCTAACCCTCAAAATAAAAAAAAAAAAATGCGTTAAGTGCTGCCCTCTGTTGCTGCAACAGAGAGCTATCTTTTCTTGTGTTGGTCTATCTTCCAGCAATCATATAACGCTAAATAGAGAGAGGTGAAGTTCTTGCGTTTAGTGATAACCTTTTCATATAATGTCAAAATCGGGTTAACCTGTTCAGCTCTGTGCCTGTCATCTAGTGGCATTTATGGTAACTAACATATAAACAGGATAACCAACAGAGCTACAAACGTTTTATATGATTGTATCCTTTCAGTTTAACTATCATTATATTTTATGAAACCAGCATAGATTTAGTTATAAGAATAAAGCGATACATGGAAAATAGACAAGTATTTGGCCCACTTCATAAGTAATAACTACCACAAACCGTAGTGCTTCAGCAGTGCGTTATGTTGGTAAACTCTACTGTGAATGTAAACAAACAATGGCAGAACTATTACCCGGTCATACATTTTTGCCTTGTGGTCGTGACTTCGGCCTTATAGAGAAAAAGAAGAGGCAAGCAGCTTACATTTATGTTCCAGATCAGTGGATGGAGCTAGTGAGGAAAACCATGTTTCCAAAATGACAAATGTTCATCTCTGCAAAGCCTCTTCTCGACAAAGTACAGAAAAGAACAGCTTCAGAATCTGGGCAAAAGGTACTCTTGGGCAAAGGACATGCATGAAAGTATTTAAAGACCACGGTGGGGTTGAGGATTACGACACTTTGGACATTCGAAGGAACATAATATCTGGCAAACCATCCCTTACTTATGTGACATTTCTTCCAAAATACAATGGTCCAAGACCTATAAATCCTGAAAAATTAAAGGACTTACAGGATCTGATGAATTATAGCCCACCAATTTATCATAAGTACTATAAAACTCTTAAATCTGAGAATATTACTAATGAAGCATTTTCTATCAGCCTGACTACAGCTAAAAAGCTTGTACCTAGCTTCCAAAATGATATACTTACTGAAAAATGGAATAATCCAAAGTGTACCATGTATAAATATGCCAAAAGACACACCTATTACTTTCACCTAAAATTGTAAATGTATATAGAATGAAACTTAAGTAAAAGCTGAAAAAGGTTTTCACTTTATTTTCATTATTTTATTTTTATTGTTATTAGATCAGTCATGTTTTGGGTTTTATTTTATGTTTTTATGTTTTTTGGGTTTTACTGTATTCTTGAGACTCATATTCTCAGAAATGAAATACAATAATGTTAACAATTTCTTTCAGCCTCATTCACAAAACATCTGTTTTCTCCATTTTTAAAAAATGTGGGTTAACCCGTTTTTCCGGGCATGTCTTCAATTAATGTTTAATGTTAGTTGTTTAGGAATCATTTACATCTGGTTCAATGACACGGATATTTTCCATTGCAAGAGAGGGAGTGGAAGTAATTCTTGAGTTTACTTTAGACAGGGAATATTTACGACGTTTTGTTTACGCAGTCATTTGTTTCGGGGTAATATCCGGTGTCGCTACCTGAGCGCTGGTATAATTAAAAAAACTGAAAGGACGTTATGATATTCGGGGTCCCGCTGTCGGTCTGTTTTATAATTGTTTCCGTTTGCAGCGCCCTCTATAAACTAATTATATCAAATGTTCTAGTAACAAACGCAGCTCTGTTATTTTCTGGAAATTGAAATGGACCATGAGTTCCCAGGATTTTAAATTAATGTCCTTTAGAGTGGCGCGAACCTTTGGTACGCTCGGGTTACAGTCATAATAGGAACTTATTGGTTAATTAGAACACAACTTCCTCTAAGTTTTTATATTCTGTATGTACTGATGTAAAAGTAATTATTCATTCTTTGCCACGTTATTCACGAAACGTTTTAATTTGGTTTCTATTCAAATTAAGAGAGAACTTAGGCATTAAGGTACATACAGCATAGTAAGTCGCCATTAAGGTAGTTGTCTCATGTGTTTATGAGAACTCCTAGTGGTTTACCGGGGAAAACACGAGTCAGTTGTACCTAATAGTGGTCCGAACTATAAAGCCCGGGCCTTAAAGTACTTACAGCATAGTAAGTCGCCATTAAGGTAGTTGTCTCATGTGTTTATGAGAACTCCTAGTGGTTTACCGGGAAAAACACGAGTCAGTTGTACCTAATAGTGGTCCGAACTATAAAGCCCGGGCCTTAAAGTACTTACAGCATAGTAAGTCGTCATTAAGGTAGTTGTCTCATGTGTTTATAAGAACTCCTAGTGGTTTACCGGGAAAAACATGAGTCAGTTGTACCTAATAGTGGTACGAACTATAAAGCCCGGGTCTTAAAGTACTTACAGGATAGTAAGTCGTCATTAAGGTATTTGTCTCATGTGTTTATAAGAACTCCTAGTGGTTTACCGGGAAAAACACGAGTCAGTTGTACCTAATAGTGGTCCGAACTATAAAGCCCGGGCCTTAAAGTACTTACAGCATAGTAAGTCGTCATTAAGGTAGTTGTCTCATGTGTTTATGAGAACTCCTAGTGGTTTACCGGGAGAAAGACGAGTCAGTTGTACCTAATAGTGGTCCGAACTATAAAGCCCGGGCTTTAAAGTACTTACAGCATAGTAAGTCGTCATTAAGGTAGTTGTCTCATGTGTTTATGAGAACTCCTAGTGGTTTACCGGGAGAAACACGAGTCAGTTGTACCTAATAGTGGTCCGAACTATAAAGCCCGGGCCTTAAAGTACTTACAGCATAATAAGTCGTCATTAAGGTAGTTGTCTCATGTGTTTATGAGAACTCCTAGTGGTTTACCGGGAAAAAACACGAGTCAGTTGTACCTAATAGTGGTCCGAACTATAAAGCCCGGGCCTTAAAGTACTTACAGCATAGTAAGTCGCCATTAAGGCAGTTGTCTCATGTGTTTATGAGAACTCCTAGTGGTTTACCGGGAAAAACACGAGTCAGTTGTACCAAATAGTGGTCCGAACTATAAAGCCCGGACCTTAAAGTACTTACAGCATAGTAAGTTGTCATTAAGGTAGTTGTCTCATGTGTTTATGAGAACTCCTAGTGCTTTACCGGGAAATACACGAGAATTTAATTTAATTTAATTTAATTTAATTTCCATTAATTGTACCTAATAGTGGTCCGAACTATAAAGTCCGGGCCTTAAAGTACTTACAGCATAGTAAGTTGTCATTAAGGTAGTTGTCTCATGTGTTCATGAGAACTCCTAGTGCTTTACCGGGAGGAACACGAGTCAGTTGTACCTAATAGTGGTTAACTATAAAGCCCGGGCCCTAAAGTACTTACAGCATAGTAAGTCGCCATTAAGGTAGTTTGACTCATGTGTTTATGAGAGAATCTAAGTGATTTACCACGAAAAACACGGGTCAGTTGGAGAATTTAATGTCATGTCGGCACGTTGGCAATAGTAGCTCAATGGTTTAGAACGGCTGGACGAAAACCGGAACATCCGTGGTTCAAATCCCGGCTATGGCATAGAATTTTCAGTCTAGCTCTACCCTTTCATAGTGCGTCCTACACACGGCTAGTGTGAAAGAACAATTAATTTCCAAGAACTTCACTTTTTGCTTCCTCTTCTAAAAAAGCACGTCTTCCAACTTAAGTCATATCTAGGGAGCTCATTTATAGGCAGTAAAAATGGGCAAAATAGGCACAAACATTTGCTAAGTAAACACTTAGAAATACACAATTTTAGTAAAATGGCTTTTAAAATGTACTATTACAAAATGACAATATTCGCAACATATGCTGCAACAAATTCGCTAAACACATACTATTTTGCGGTTCCCTAGACGAAATAGTTCCACATTTAATCCAAATTTCATAAGTGGCTCCACAGCAAGTTAAAACAACAGATATTGTCGTATAATTAAACTACGAGGGCTGTTAAATAAAATTCAAATTTATTATATTCTGTTATCTTAATGTGAAACAAACACGCCGTAGTAGTTTCATTGTTGGTACTCCTGGTTCCCGCCTGTGACAACCAGACAAGTTCAGACATGTTCAGTATCGCCTACCGCTACAATGGAGGTAACATGCAGTTAAAGTTGATGTTAGAGGAAGATCTGGAGTTTCTTTCAAACGTAATCACTGCTGATGAAACTTGGCTACATCATTTTGATCCTGAGAGCAAACAGCGAAGCTCAGTGTGGAAATCTCCTTCATCGCCAACCCCCAAAAAAGCAAAAGTGGTTGCTTCTGCTGGGAAAGTTATGCTCATCTCATTCTTTAATATTCATGGAATGGTTTATCAGCATGTTGTACCTGCACACACATCAGTAACTGGACAATACTACAGGGATGTCCTGAAAACATTGCAAGTCCATATCAGACGCAAAAGACTACATTTCCGTGAAGCAGGCTGGATGCTGCACCACGATAATGCACGGCCGCATATTCCCAATGGTGTTGCTGAATATCTTGCAAAAATCAACCTGAAGTGCATCCCTCACCCTCCCTATAGTCCGGATTTATCCCCATGTGACATTTTTCTATTCCCTAACTTGAAGAAACGCCTTCGTGGGAGACATTATCCATCATCAGAAGCAGTGATGAAGACTGTGGAAGCAATTTTAAAGGATCTCTCAAAAATTGTTTCCAGCATGTCTTTGAAGACTGGCAGAAATGCTGGGACACGTGCATCGCATTCAGGGGAGACTATTTTGAGAAGGACCATCAAAATTATGAGGATGAGTAAAGGTACGTATTCAAAAAATGAAAATTATCATTCTTTATTTATCAGCCCTGGTACATATAAATCCACTTCACTAAGTAAGAACCATAATGTGCAGAAAGGTGTGAAGTAATTAACTATGACAGAAAACAAAAACATGAATTTGGTGGAGAGGGGCTTAAGGGTGAAAATTCAGATATCTGAAGCTTTTGTTAGATTTGTTTCAAATTTATATCATTTATTTTTGTGATCGATCAAGAAAGGAATAATACCAAGTTTCAGCTTTCTAATTCCAATACTTTCTGAGGAATTAACAGTTAATATCTAAATTACAGGCGATTTTAAAAATGTCCCACATATTGTAATTTTAAAAATTAATACTAGGGGTATATGTTCCTGCATCCATTTTAACCTATTAATGACCTTTGTGAAGTATTTGTCTTTGCCTTATCAACGAAGGGAAAAATAATCATACCTATTTAACAATTTTTATTTTGCTAAGCGTTTTCAGCAAGAAGAAAGCATTATAATCCTTTTCAATACAAATAACAAAAACACAACAAATGTAAAGAGTACACTTAATATGCAGTTGTCCTTACAGACATGTTTAGAATTTCATACAGATTAATAGAAAACTGCATCCCGTGGAACATTTTTAAGTTAGGAAAATGTAGAAAATACGGAATTTGAGAAATCTGAGGTTAAAGTTACGTAATAGCAGCTACGATACAGATGTAGGGTTATTTAAATAGTCATATGACGTTTGCTGTAGTGCCACTAGGGGAAAGAAAACTTTATATTATTGAAGTATGTCTATATTAATTTTAAGACAAAAGAAAACGCTAAGTTTGCTATTGTAAGTTTTGGGCCAATTTGCACAGATGTGTCTCCTTAATAAAGCCATTTTTGTATATCCAATGTGCAGCAATAAGAAATTTCTCTTCTCCGAAAACTTCACGTTGAAACCAACAAATACAAAAACTGTTGACACAAATTACAAACAGAATTAATTGGCTAAAAAGGCAGTTTTAGACACTAACAAGCAAAATAGGCACAAACGTGTGAAATAGACATTTATAGGCACTATAAAGCTAAGAAATTAGACTAATAATTTTAGGAAACTAGCTTATAACTTAAAAAACTACGTTTCTGAACAAAGGAATAAAATAGACAAATAGGCCAAAATCCGCCACCTAGTCCTATCGGACGAAGAATGAAGTAATGTTCAAATGAGTACAGGGTACATAGAGCTTAGAGTTACCAGACATACATCTTTCAGGATAATAGAAAACCTCCAACGTTAAGTCATATCGGACGATGAATGAAATGATGTTCAAATAAGTACAGGGTACATAGAGCTTAGAGTTACCAGACATACATCTTTCAGGATAAGAGAAAACCTCCAACGTTAGGTCATATCGGGCGATGAATGAAATGATGTTCAAATAAGTACAGGGTACATAGAGCTTAGAGTTACCAGAAATTCATCTTTCAGGATAAGAGAAAACCTCCAACGTTAAGTCATATCGGACGATGAATGAAATGATGTTCAAATGAGTACAGGGTACATGGAGCTTAGAGTTACCAGACATTCATCTTTCAGGATAAGAGAAAACCTCCAACGTTAAGTCATATCGGGCGATGAATGAAATAATGTTCAAATCAGTACAGGGTACATAGAGCTTAGAGTTATCAGACATTCATCTTTCAGGATAACAGAGAACCTCCAACGTAAAGTTATATCGGACGATGAATGAAATGATGTTCAAATGAGTACAGGGTACATAGAGCTTAGAGTTACCACACATTCATCTTTCAGGATAAGAGAAAACCTCCAACGTTAAGTCATATCGGACGATGAATGAAATGATGTTCAAATCAGTACAGGGTACTTAGAGCTTAGAGTTACCACACATTCATCTTTCAGGATAAGAGAAAACCTCCAACGTTAAGTCATATCGGACGATGAATTAAATGATGTTCAAATCAGTACAGGGTACTTAGAGCTTAGAGCTACCAGACATTCATCTTTCAGGATAAGAGAAAACCTCCAACGTTAAGTCATATCGGACGATGAATGAAATGATGTTCAAATCAGTACAGAGTACATAGAGCTTAGAGTTACCAGACATTCATCTTTCAGGATACGAGAAAACCTCCAACGTTAAGTCATATCGGACGATGAATGAAATAATGTTCAAATGAGTACAGGGTACATACAGCTTAGAGTTAGCAGACATTCATCTTTCAGTATAAGAGAAAACCTCCAACGTTAAGTCATATCGGACGATGAATGAAATGAAGTTCAAATGAGTACAGGGTACATACAGCTTAGAGTTACCAGACATTCATCTTTCAGTATAAGAGAAAACCTCCAACGTTAAGTCATATCGGACGATGAATGAAATGATGTTCAAATGAGTACAGGGTACATACAGCTTAGAGTTAGCAGACATTCATCTTTCAGTATAAGAGAAAACCTCCAACGTTAAGTCATATCGGACGATGAATGAAATGATGTTCAAATGAGTACAGGGTACATACAGCTTAGAGTTAGCAGACATTCATCTTTCAGTATAAGAGAAAACCTCCAACGTTAAGTCATATCGGACGATAAATGAAATGATGTTCAAATGAGTACAGGGTACATACAGCTTAGAGTTACCAGACATTCATCTTTCAGGATAAGAGAAAACCTCCAACGTTAAGTCATATCGAACGATGAATAAAATAATGTTCAAATGAGTACATGGTACATAGAGCTTAGAGTTAGCAGATATTCATCTTTCAGGATACGGGAAAACCTCCAACGTTAAGTCATATCGGACGATGAATGAAATGATGTTCAAATGAGTACAGGGTACATAGAGCTTAGAGTTACCAGACATTCATCTTTCAGGATAAGGGAAAACCTCCAACGTTAAGTCATATCGGACGATGAATGAAATGATGTTCAAAAGAGTACAGGGTACATAGAGCTTACAGTTACGAGACATTCATCTTTCAGGATAAGGGAAAACCTCCAACGTTAAGTCATATCGGACGATGAATGAAATGATGTTCAAATGAGTACAGGGTACATAGAGCTTAGAGTTACCAGACATACATCTTTCAGGATAAGGGAAAACCTCCAACGTTAAGTCATATCGGACGATGAATGAAATGATGTTCAAATGAGTACAGGGTACATAGAGCTTAGAGTTACCAGACATTCATCTTTCAGGATAAGAGAAAACCTCCAACGTTAATTCATATCGGACGATGAATGAAATGATGTTCAAATGAGTGCAGGGTACATAGAGCTTAGAGTTACCAGACATTCATCTTTCAGGATAAGAGAAAACCTCCAACGTTAACTCATATCGGACGATGAATGAAATAATGTTCAAATGAGTACAGGGTACATACAGCTTAGAGTTAGCAGACATTCATCTTTCAGGATAAGAGAAAACCTCTTGGCAAGTTTACCAAGTGCTGGACGCAGCTCCAAGGCAAGGGTTGCCAGTGGCAGGGAAAGTGTGTGTACCCTGGTGAGACAAAGGGGTGTATTAAGCAGAAGGTTTCCTTGCTCGGTCAGTAACGGAATATGGGCATTGTTAATAATAGGATCCTGCACCGCGGAAGTGGAGTAATGACATATCACAGGTGACGAATTTCTGTGGAAATGATCCAAAAACGTCATCCTGTCTCACATGTCTGCAACAGTGACGTAACGGTCTAACCCATATACGCTGCCTTGAAAACTGTAAACCAGTTTAATAATTATTACAATACGAATTTTGTATAATAATTAAAAATATACAAACCTTTTTCTGTTGTTCATATATTTCTGACCTGTGTTTAAAGTTTAGAACCTATCTCCAAGGTATTTAAGATATACATAGGTTGTTTGAGAAGTATCCGACGCAATAAAGATATAAAAATTCCTTTGGATTTCATTTTTCAACATAGTCTCTTTGTAACTCTACACACTTCTCCCAGCGATGTTACCATCTCTGTAACACGTCCAAATAGTACTCGGCGTTTTTCAGCATAGTCTCCTTGTAACTCTACACACTTCTCCCAGCTATGTTCCCATCGCTGTAACCTGTCCAAATAGTACTCGGCGTTTTTCAACATAGTCTCCTTGTAACTCTACACACTTCTCCCAGCGATGTTCCCATCTCTGTAACCCGTCCAAATAGTACTCGGCGTTTTTCAACATAGTCTCCTTGTAACTCTACACACTTCTCCCAGCGATGTTCCCATCTCTGTAACCCGTCCATATAGTACTCGGCGTTTTTCAACATAGTCTCCTTGTAATTCTACACACTCCTCCTAGCGATGCTCCCATCTCTGTAACACGTCCAAATAGTACTCGGCGTTTTTCAACATAGTCTCTTTGTAACTCTACACACTTCTCCCAGCGATGTTCCCATCTCTGTAACACGTCCAAATAGTACTCGGCGTTTTTCAACATAGTCTCCTTGTAACTCTACACACTCCTCCTAGCGATGCTCCCATCTCTGTAACACGTCCATATAGTACTAGGCGTTTTTCAACATAGTCTCCTTGTAACTCTACACACTTCTCCCAGCGATGTTCCCATCTCTGTAACCCGTCCAAATAGTACTCGGCGTTTTTCAACATAGTCTCCTTGTAACTCTATATATTTCTCCCAGCGATGTTCCCATCTCTGTAACACGTCCAAATAGTACTCGGCGTTTTTCAATATAGTCTCCTTGTAACTCTACACACTTCTCCTAGCTATGTTCCCATTTCTTTAATCCGTCCAAATAGTACTCGGCGTCTTTCAACATAGTCTCCTTGTAACTCTTCACACTTCTCCCAGCGATGCTCAAATCTCTGTAACCCGTCCAAATAGTACTCGATGTTTTTCAACATAGTCTCCTTGTAACTCTACACACTTCTCCCAGCGATGTTCCTATCTCTGTAACACGTCCAAATAGTACTCAGCGTTTTTCAACATAGTCTCCTTGTAACTCTATTCATTTCTCCCAGCGATGTTCCCATCTCTGTAACACGTACAAATAGTACTCGGCGTTTTTCAACATAGTCTCCTTGTAACTCTACAGACTTCTCCCAGCGCTGTTCCCTTCTCTGTAACACGTCCAAACAGTACTCGGCGTTTTTCAACATAGTCTCCTCTTAACTCTACACACTTCTCCCAGCGATGTTCCCATCTCTGTAACACGTCCAAATAGTACTCGGCGTTTTTCAACATAGTCTCCTTGTAACTCTACGCACTTCTCCTAGCGATGCCCCCAACTCTGTAACACGTCCAAATAGTACTCGGCGTTTTTACAACATAGTCTCCTTGTAACTCTACACACTTCTCCCAGCGATGTTCTCATCTCTGTAACCCGTCCAAATAGTACTCGACGTTTTTCAACATAGTCTCCTTGTAACTCTACACACTTCTCCCAGCGATGTTCCCATCTCTGTAACCCGTCCAAATAGTACTCGGCGTTTTTCCACATAGTCTCCTTATAACTCTACACACTTCTCCCAGCGATGTTCCCATCTCTGTAACCCGTCCAAATAGTACTCGACGGTTTTCAACATAGTCTCCTTGTAACTCTACACACTTCTCCCAGCGATGTTCTCATCTCTGTAACCCGTCCAAATAGTACTCGGCGTTTTTCAACATAGTCTCCTTGTAACTCTACACACTTCTCCCAGCGATGTTCTCATCTCTGTAACCTGTCCAAATAGTACTCGGCGTTTTTCAACATAGTCTCCTTGTAACTCTACACACTTCTCCCAGCGATGTTCCCATCTCTGTAACCCGTCCAAATAGTACTCGGCGTTTTTCAACATAGTCTCCTTGTAACTCTACACATTTCTCCCAACGATGCTCCCATCTCCGAAACCCATCCAAATATTACTCGGCGTTTTTCAACATAGTCTCCTTGTAACTCTACACACTTCTCCCATCGATGCTCCCATCTCTGTAACCCGTCCAAACAGTACTCGGCGTTTTTCAACATAGTCTCCTTGTAACTCTACACACTTCTCCCAACGATGCTCCCATCTCCGAAACCCGTCCAAATAGTATTCGGCGTTTTTCAACATAGTTTCCTTGTAACTCTACACATTCCTCCAGTGATGTTCCCATCTATGTAACACGTCCAGATAGTACTCGGCGTTTTTTAACATAGTCTCCTTGTAACTCTACACATTTCTCCCAGTGATGTTCCCATCTCTGTAACACGTCCAAATAGTACTCGGCGTTTTTCAACACAGTCTCCTTGTAACTCTACACACTTCTCCCAGCGATGCTCCCATCTCTGAAACCCGTCCAAATAGTACTCGGCGTTTTTCAACATAGTCTCCTTGTAACTCTACACACTCCTCTCAGCTATGTTCTCATCTCTGTAACCCGTCCAAATAGTACTCGGCGCTTTTCAACATAGTCTCCTTGTAACTCTACACACTTCTCCCAGCGATGCTCTCATCTCTGTAACCCGTCCAAGTAGTACTCGGCGTTTCTCAACATAGTCTCCTTGTAACCCTACACACTTCTACCAGCGATGTTCTCATCTCCGAAACCCGTCCAAATAGTACTCGGCGTTTTTCTACATAGTCTCCTCGTAGCTCTACACACTTCTCCCAGCGATGTTCCCATCTCTGTAACACATCCAAATAATACTCGGCGTTTTTCAAAATAGTCTCCTTGTAGCTCCACACACTTCTCCCAGTGATGCTCCCATCTCTGTAACCCGTCCAAATAAAACTCGACTTTTTCAACATAGTCTCCTTGTAACTCCACACACTTCTCCCAGTGATGTTCCCATCTCTGTAACCCGTCCAAATAGTACTTGATGTTTTTCAACATAGTCTCCTTGTAACTCTACACACTTCTCCTAGCGATGTTCCCATCTCTGTAACACGTCCAAATAGTACTCGGCGTTTTTCAACATAGTTTCCTTGTAACTCTACACATTCCTCCAGTGATGTTCCCATCTATGTAACACGTCCAAATAGTACTCGGCGTTTTTTAACATAGTCTCCTTGTAACTCTACACATTTCTCCCAGTGATGTTCTCATCTCTGTAACACGTCCAAATAGTACTCGGCGTTTTTCAACACAGTCTCCTTGTAACTCTACACATTTCTCCCAGCGATGTTCCTATATCTGTAACACTTCCAAATAGTACTCGGCGTTTTTCAACATAGTCTCCTTGTAACTCTACACATTTCTCCCAGTGATGTTCCCATCTCTGTAACACGTCCAAATAGTACTCGGCGTTTTTAACATAGTCTCCTTGTAACTCTACACATTTCTCCTAGTGATGTTCCCATCTCTGTAACACGTCCAAATAGTACTCCGCTTTTTCAACATAGTCTCCTTTTAACTCTACACATTTCTCCTAGCGATGTTCCCATCTCTGTAACACGTCCAAATAGTACTCGATGTTTTTCAACATAGTCTCCTTGTAACTCTACACACTTCTCCCAGCGATGCTCCAATCTCTGTAACACGTCCAAATAGTACTCGGCGTTTTTCAACACAGTCTCCTTGTAACTATACACAGTTTTTTTAGCGATGTTCCCATCTCTGTAACCCGTCCAAATAGTATTCTGCGTTTTTCAACATAGTCTCCTTGTAACTCTACACACTTCTCTCAGCGATGCTCCCATCTCTGTAAACCGTCCAAATAGTACTCGGCGTTTTTCAACATAGTCTCCTTGTAACTCTACACACTTCTCCCAGTGATGCTCCCATCTCTGTAACCCGTCCAAATAGTACTCGGCGTTTTTCTCTGCGAAGGTCAAGAATAAATGACAGCAGGCTTATAGCCAGGACGCCTGAGTCAGCGAGTTAACTTTACGTCAGCTATTTCATATATTTGTACAGGATGTATGATACAGTACATACATTGTAATAAATTTGTAATGGATACTGTACAAATAAATAAAAAATACGTTGGGAATAAAAGAAAAAATCTGAAGAAATATTTTGTATCGTTATTAGGTCGGAAACTTTTCAGACCACCCCAGATACCTTAAGAGCACAAATACGTCCAACAATAGACGTAAATAATGTACGCAATCTGGTGAAAATGACAACAAACTGCATTACAAAGTGTTCTGTCAGTTAAAGCTGACCTTAAAGGTGATTTAATATCAGTCGAAATGTTATGATGCCCTAACCTCCTCACAGAAGTCCTCAATATGCAGGCCTACATAATCCGAAGGTAGTGTTTGAACTCTGTAACTCCAGGACGATGTGTCGCTGTTGCAGGGAGCGCCTGAGTACAAGCATCACTCCATCCCAACGCGCAGAGAGTTCTAAAAGAAAACTTGTTTTTTAATGTCTGTGTTATTTTGGTGTTGCCACTCCAAAAGTGCACCCATTCATGCTCCGGATGTTATTAGGCGCGTTCGTTCCCTTTGTTACCTTCCAGGCGAAGGTGTTAAACATTGTCAAAAAATACCAACACAATATTTTGTGTACATATATTCGTCGTAAATGGTATGTTGGGATTGAAAAGGTCTTCTAATGTGTTACACTCATACAACTCTCTCTGTTCGCTCTACTACTCTTAGAGAAACTTATTATAGCTAATTTTTACAGTAAAACCTCTCTGAAAGGTAAGAAAATGTTCCAACATGTATTTTCTGTTTACACAGCTTTCCGTCTTACATAGTTTTGTGTCTGATTACAAAGAAGTCACGAAATAGTCGCTCAGGTTTACATTGAAGGAATAACATACACTGACATGCTGATTTGTTTTATATTCGAGGTGTGTCCGTAAAAAATGGTGTCCAAGGCACTGGAGCCGCTGGAGCCGTGTTGGAACCACTAGACTTTGCTGGGCAGCCGTTTGCGATGGAGCTTCCTATCACTTCCACCGCCAAGTGAAAGTTGCGTGCTGTGATCCATTTTTTGAGTGCCAAGGGCACTATTCAAACTAAAATTCATCGTCAGTTATGGGCCACAGTAGATGGACATCAAAAACGTGCGAAAATGGGTCAGAGAGCTCAAAGACGGACGTACAGACGTCCATGAAGAACAGCTTTCTGGTCGGCCTTCGGTTTCAGCCGAAACAATTGCAAAAGTTGTGGCCTTTTACCTCCCCCGCTGCGTCTGCTGATACTCTGTCTCGGGTATCAGCCACTCTGGATGTGACCTTAGCAGCCTGGATCCCGGTGGTCTGGTCGCCTAGTAGATGCTCTATGAGTTGACTATTCTTTGCCCTGGCTAGTCATTAGAGCTGAGACCACGCTATCTACAGGGTATGCGTGAGATAGGTTGACGAAATAAAAACAACACAGTTCATCGTATCAGCTTTACTATTCAGTTCGTTTCGTGTTCACAGTTCACCAGGAGTTGCCGCCGCGTTCAGATCGAATTACTCTAGATTTCCACTATCACGTTAAAACTATACTGAATTGCTGAAATCTATCACGATGGAATAAATTACTAACACTGTTTTGAAAGTATACTTCGCCGCTTAATTAACTGCTGGGAGATCTTGTTCACTTAATAAGATTCTCATTACTGATTGTACTTCTCGGCGCAATCCGACGTTTGTCTCCCCGGCAGGCAAAACACGTCTACACGGTATCACGTCTCAGACTAGAAGACCGACGCTAAAACCTAATATTCCTTACCAAAACAGATATAGCCTCGCCTCCAGCTGGATTTCTCTGAAAAACTCTAGTTAGCGAGCTACAACCACGCGGACATTTCCCCGAAATACTGGTTTGGGCCAGGTTTGGACCGGTCTACTAATGACCCAGGTAGCGACCCATCCCGTGACCACAGCCTTTCGACGGTACATTTTCATCCATATAGACCAGCAACTTTATTACATAGCTCTGGGTTAAAATACTTATTCGCATTCTAGTAATTGAATTTAAATGCTGTTGCTTCGTTTCATGAACTTATCCATCTGTACTATTCATTATCTTAAATTCTTTCACCTTACTTCCTCATTATAATTTAATTATCATTTTATTCATTGTTAAAATCGTATTCAATCATACGGCTGATAAATACGGCATCAAAGTGGAGCAAGAAATGCTTAAAGATCGGCGTGTCGACTTATCCCTGAAGTCAGTAAGACTACGATTGACAAGATTTTGACCAAACGTTTGCATTATCGCAAGGTGTGTGCGAGGCGGGTCCCCAAAATGCTCACCGAAGACCATAAACGGCAACGTGTTGAAGCGGCCCACCGATTCCTGGAGCGCTATGCAGAACACGGCGAGGAATTGTTGGATTCAATTGTCACTGGCGATGAAACCTGGGTGCACTACACAACACCAGAAACTAAAGAACGTTCTCGTCAGTGGCGGCATTTGAATTCGCCGAAGCCGCGAAAGTTCAGACATTTTCTGCCAGCAAATTGATGGCCAGTGTGTTCTGGGACACAAAAAGGTGTATTGTTGTGCGAGTTTATGCCTACCGGCACAACAATAAACGCCGCTAGCTACTGTGAGACTTTAAAACAATTGCGACGTGTCATTCAAAGTCGAAGGAGGGGAATCCTGACGAAGGGAGTGATCTCTCATCACAACGCTCGTCCCCATTCTGCACATGCAACGCCTGATCTGGCCCAGTTCGGATGGGACATCCTCACCCATCCCCCCTACAGTCCACACTTAGCACCTAGTGATTATCATTTCTTTTCTGAGTTGAAGTCACACCTGGGTGGAACACATTTCCAGACCGATGAGGTTGAGCGCTACCTGCACAACTTGGCGGGAGAGTGCTATGACAAGGGTATACAAAAACTGCCACAGCGCATGCAAAAGTACATCGATCGCAATGATGATTACGTTGAAAAAATAGCTGTAAGTTCCGCCTGTCCATCAATGTAACATTCATTGGCAATAAACATCTTTTCTATATTAAATAAAATTGGAGACATTATTTTACGGACCCGCGTCGTACCATACTGTTCTATGCCATACTTTCAACTTATATACAATAATTGCACAGTGCGATCCATATAAATCTGAACCATTTCAATATGCCATAACCTTTGAACCAATAATAGGACACACGTACAACTTTGGGAGAATATAATACACAATTGGGAGATTACATTACACGATTTACATCTCAGAGAAAATGTTGGAAGTGTCCTCCACCAACGTCTACGAATCGTTGGTTCCATTTTCTTTGATACGACTGTAGACACTGAAGTTTATATGGGTATCTTCAAGACATTTGTGGAGCAGCTGGATGATATCGAATTGAGATAAGGTTATTTCCAGCAAGATGGAGCAACGTGCAATACATCTAATGACACCATGGAACTTGTAACCAGCTTCTTTGATACGGCTGTAGACACTGAAGTTTATATGGGTATCTTCAAGACATTTGTGGACCAGCTGGATGATATCGAATTGAGAGAAAGTTATTTCCAGCAAGATGTAGCAACGTGCCATACATCTAATGACACCATGGAACTTGTAACCAGTTTCTTTGATACGACTGTAGACACTGAGTTTATATGAGTATCTTCAAGACATTTGTGGAGCAGCTGGATGATATCGAATTGAGAGAAGTTTATTTCCAGCAAGATGGAGCAACGTGTCATACATTTAATGACACCATGGAACTTGTAACCAGTTTCTTTGATACGACTGTAGACACTGAAGTTTATATGGGTATCTTCAAGACATTTGTGGAGCAGCTGGATGATATCGAATTGAGAGAAGGTTATTTCCAGCAAGACGGAGCACCGTGCCATACATCTAATGACACCATGGAACTTGTAACCAGTTTCTTTGATACGACTGTAGGCACTGAAGTTTATATGGGTATCTTCAAGACATTTGTGGAGCAGCTGGATGATATCGAATTGAGAGAAGGTTATTTCCAGCAAGACGGAGCACCGTGCCATACATCTAATGACACCATGGAACTTGTAACCAGTTTCTTTGATATGACTGTAGACACTGAAGTTTATATGGGTATCTTCAAGACATTTGTGGAGCAGCTGGATGATATCGAATTGAGAGAAGGTTATTTCCAGCAAGACGGAGCACCGTGCCATACATCTAATGACACCATGGAACTTGTAACCAGTTTCTTTGATATGACTGTAGACACTGAAGTTTATATGGGTATCTTCAAGACATTTGTGGAGCAGCTGGATGATATCGAATTGAGAGAAGGTTATTTCCAGCAAGACGGAGCACCGTGCCATACATCTAATGAC
This sequence comes from Mantis religiosa, assembly GCA_030765055.1. NCBI lineage: Eukaryota > Metazoa > Arthropoda > Insecta > Mantodea > Mantidae > Mantis > Mantis religiosa. The sequence goes on from CM060954.1 coordinate 15,864,349, forward strand.
ACCATGGAACTTGTAACCAGTTTCTTTGATACGACTGTAGACACTGAAGTTTATATGGGTATCTTCAAGACATTTGTGGAGCAGCTGGATGACATCGAATTGAGAGAAGGTTATTTCCAGCAAGATGGAACAACGTGCCATACATCTAATGACACTATGGAACTTGTAACCAATTTCTTTGATAACACTGGGCAAAAAAAAAAAAAAAGTTTGGAGTACCTCATGAGGAAATTCCAACTAATTTTGTTTTTGAGAAAAACAAATGTGCAATGAAAAATTTCTATTAGCTCTAGTTTCTATGATATACACAAGGTGGAAGTATTACATATTAACGGATTGAGAGAAAAGGATACATTTTAATTACATACATGCTAACAACAATGAAAGTGCATTTGATTTTTTTTAACTGGTAATTACATGCTAAGAGTTCTAAATTGCTGGGAAAATACTTCAGAGATAGTCGTGGCTGAAGAGAATCATGACTTCGTCGTCTTTTAGCTTGCCTCTTGTGATGGAGTTCCGCAGAATCCCTATACAAAGACCAACAGTAATCCGCAAGCATTACTTCATTCCAACGGCCCTGATATCTTTGTTCCATAACAGAAATGTCCTTATGGAATCTTTCCCCATGTTCATCACTAACAGCTCCACAACTAGGAGGGAAGAAGTCTAGGTGGGAGTGGTAAGGGACATGTTGCATCCAAGGTTACGGTATTTTTGTAGGAGCACTATAATCAAATGCTTGTAGTTGTCATCTGTTTTGTTGCCTAAAAATCAATGAACAACGCCCTTGAAGGCTTCCCAAGCTTCCTTTTCTTTCCCCTCCAAAATTTGTTCAAATGCAGGATCCTTTACAAGTTCTCTTATTTGTGGTCCGACAAAAATGCCTTCCTTAACTTTTCCATCACTCAATTTCCAAAATTTCTCTCTGATTGTGTTTTGTTATTTGACAGGTGTGCCAACTCCCAACAAAAATTCCCCCAAACTTGAAATCTTTACTCTAAAAAATGAAATGTCACTTTATCTTCAAAACAAGAGTTAATCTATCATTTTTGTGGTGAATTTTTAATGCAGCAGATGGAAATACATATAAATTCAATACTTTTAAGCCCGAAAATTTTCATTGTTGCCCAGTATAATCGAATAATCTCGAAAGATCTGTGGCCCCCACATCCCTGACCTAACCTCACTGGATTTTTTCTTATTGAGCTACTATGGCCAACATGACGATATGACATTGGAAGGAATGGACATGCCTGGACGGGAACCAGAAGATCCGTGGTTCAAATCCCGGCTATGGCATTGAATTTTTCAGTCTGGCTCTACGTTTCCACAATTTAGCCTACACACGGCCAGTGTGAAAGAATAATTAATTTAAAAAAAAAAAAACATTGGCTAAAACGATATAAGAACATTTCGATATGTGACAAACTTGAATAGTCCATGTTCTCTGAATTACTACGGGGAAAAAAGGAACATCAACCTACAGCTTAAAAAAATATATAAGTATTTGACTACTTAAAGCAATAACAAGAAATAGCGAGGAAGTAGATAACGATAAGAAGTGTAAATAAACGCATAAAATGTACATTTTATATAGTAAGGTTTTGTCTAACAGTTTACCCGTTATACAAAAGTTATTCAGAATAAAAAGGATTTCTGAGGACATATGCTATTTTATTCAAAATCTTCAGTAATTTTTGAGAAATTAAAATTTTGCAAAAGAATTTTCTTAAAGAAACTTAATCTGGAGTGTAGAACATTTTTGATAAGCTTGTGTCTCATTTTTGTAAGGTACTGAAGTTGGTATTTGCGACGCTGTTCACACTTTTTCCCCCAAAATTTGGTTGGATACAATGTTTTCTTTTGACAAAATTAAAAATAACATTGTTACTTACAAATGTTACGGTTAATTTAGGTGAGGCAAACGTTTCGTCACTGTAATTAAGAAAAGTGAAGGATATTCGCCCCCTGAAAATGTTGGTAGCCCTGGAGGAGTGTTTTGGTAACCTTCAAGCGTGGACTTGTGCCAGAGAGTGTCCGATTTAGACCATTGGTTCACTGTGGAACAATGAAGATGACTCGTCGCTCAGATGTTTATGGGATACAAGCAACGCGCGTACCAAACGTCATTCAACTGTTACTTCTCGACTACGTAAGGGGAACTATTACACACAACTCAACAAGTTGGGAAAAACCTCTAGGTGTAAGCACACGGCGCATAGAATATTTTTCGAAAAATCTGATTTATTAAAATAGCTTTAGCAATTTTTATTCAAATACCATATGTTCAGGATATTTTCTATGGCATCCACTACTCTGCTCACAGGATTCCTAGAGATTTTTATTCTCCAGTAGATAAACCAAAGAGTTTACAATTATTATATTTATTTCTACAAGACTGTAAGTTAACTTCATCAATATGAAAATCTTTCCACTATTTCCTAGGCGTATGCCAGGGCTGCCAACTCTCCCATATTATACGAGAACTTCCTTATTTCGTAAATTTGTTGTATCTCCCACCTCCCATTTTCATTTAGGCTGGGAGGTAAATCGACCGTATTTCAGAAAATGCCACTAGATTGACACTTAAACCATTCAACCAACGCCATTTGCATTCGCTTATGCATCGGTTGAAATCAGGTTGAGTTGAAGACATTAACTTGCGTTTAATTGTTGTAGTAAAGTAATTTAGTAGTGAATTATGGATGAAGATGGGCACAAACCCCTCTTAAAAATAAAGGGAAGTATACACAGCTGCTCCGAAAAGTTTCCGACCTAATAAAGATAAAAGACATAGTCTCCTTGTAACTCCACACACTTCTCTCAAGGATGCTCTCATCTCTGTAACCCGTCCAAATAGCACTCGGCGTTTTTCAACATAGTCCCTTTGTAACTCTACACACTTCTCCCAGCGAAGCTCCCATCTCTGTAACCCGTCCAAATAGTACTCGGCGTTTTACAACATAGTCTTCTTGTAATTCTACATACTTCTCCCAGCGATGCTCTCATCTCTGTAACCCGTCCAAATAGTACTCGGCGTTTTTCAACATAATCTTCTTGTAACTCTACACACTTCTCCCAGCGATGCTCCCATCTCTGTAACCCGTCCAAATAGTACTCGGCGTTTTTCAACATAGTCTCCTTGTAACTCTACACACTTCTCCCAGCGATGCTCCCATCTCTGTAACACGTCCAAACAGTACTCGGCGTTTTTCAACATAGTCTCCTTGTAACTCTACACACTTCTCCCAGCGATGCTCCCATCTCTGTAAACCGTCCAAATAGTACTAGGCGTTTATCAACATAGTCTCCTTGTAACTCTACACACTTCTCCCAGCGATGTTCTCATCTCTGTAACCCGTCCAAACAGTACTCGGCGTTTTTCAACATAGTCTCCTTGTAACTCTACACACTTCTCCCAGCGATGCTCCCATCTCTGTAAACCGTCCAAATAGTACTAGGCGTTTATCAACATAGTCTCCTTGTTACTTTACACACTTCTCCCAGCGATGTTCTCATCTCTGTAACCCGTTCAAACAGTACTCGGCGTTTTTCTCTGCAGAATAATTGTTCACAAAGGTGCTTGCCTCTTCATTTGACGAAAATCTCTGTCCTCCGAGCGCAATTTTTAGATGAGGGAACAAAAAGAAGACGCTTGGGGCTAGATCTGGTGAGTCAAGCAGTTCAAAACGTAATTCGTGGATTTTCGCCATTGCAACCACTGAGATGTGAGACGGTGCGTTGTCTTGGTGAAACAAGATTTTCTTTTTCTACAAATGTGGCCGTTTTTCCGCAAGTTCTGCTTTCAGCTTGTCAAGAAATGATGCGTAGTATGCTACTGTAATGGCTTTTCCTTTTTGAAGACAATCGATTAAAATAACTCCATGACTATCCAAAAAAGACAGTAGCCATCACTTTCCCAGCAAAAAAAAAGGGGGCGGGAGCCGGTTCCCCCTGTGCAGTCAAATGTTTGGACTGTATTTTTGTTTCGGACGTATAATGGTGTATCGAAGTTTCATCTACAGTAATTAATCGGCGCCAAAACTTTGATCTATTGGGCCTAAACTGCGCCAACAGAACGTTGGAAATGTTCCTTCGAACGCGTTTTTGGTCTAACGTGAGCAAACGCGTCAGCCAACGCGCGGACAGCTTTCTCATGTCTAAATGTTGATTTAATATGTGACAAACACGTTCTTTTTGCATGTCCATAGCCTCCGCTATCTCAATTTAATTCGGCGGTCGTCTAGCACCATTTGGTGAAATTTGGCATGTTTTCATCGGTAGTTGTAGTTTATGGACGTCTCCGAACGTTAATCGTCTCCCAAGCTCTTACGGACACATTTAAATTGAGCTGTCCAAAATTTCACTGTGGTAAATAATGGTGCAGAGTCCCCATACACAGAATGTCTATCCCAAAGTAGATAGAGCAATAAGTGTTTGTACAAGAGTAGAGAAAGTCATGTGTACATCACACAACGACCAGCTGTTTAAAACATTTGACTATCACTTAAAGTCTACTGTATTCCCTTGTAACTACAATAAGATAATGTTTATCTTGAAGTAGATAGAGCAATAAGTGTTTGTACAAGAGTAGAGAAAGTCATGTGTACATCACACAACGACCAGCTGTTTAAAACATTTGACTATCACTTAAAGTCTACTGTATTCCCTTGTAACTACAATAAGATAATGTTTATCTTGAAGTAGATAGAGCAATAAGTGTTTGTACAAGAGTAGAGAAAGTCATGTGTACATCACATAACGACCAGCTGTTTAAAACATTTGACTATCACTTAAAGTCTACTGTATTCCCTTGTAACTACAATAAGATAATGTTTATCTTGAAGTAGATAGAGCAATAAGTGTTTGTACAAGAGTAGAGAAAGTCATGTATACATCACATAACGACCAGCTGTCTAAAACATTTGACTATCACATAAAGTCTACTGTATTCCCTTGTAACTACAATAAGATAATGTTTATCTTGAAGTAGATAGAGCAATACGTGTTTGTACAAGAGTAGAGAAAGTCATGTATACATCACATAACGATCAGCTGTCTAAAACATTTGACTATCACATAAAGTCTACTGTATTCCCTTGTAAATACAATAAGATAATGTTTATCTTGAAGTAGATAGAGCAATACGTGTTTGTACAAGAGTAGAGAAAGTCATGTATACATCACATAACGATCAGCTGTTTAAAACATTTGACTATCACTTAAAGTCTACTGTATTCCCTTGTAACTACAATAAGATAATGTTTATCTTGAAGTAGATAGAGCAATAAGTGTTTGTACAAGAGTAGAGAAAGTTATGTATACATCACATAACGACCAGCTGTCTAAAACATTTGACTATCACTTAAAGTCTACTGTATTCCCTTGTAACTACAATAAGATAATGTTTATCTTGAAGAAGATAGAGGCGTAAATGTTTTTTCAAAGGTAGAGAAAGTCATGTGTAAAGTAGAGAAATACATATCAGATATTTTTTCCCTTGTTTTTACTAGAGTTGATGGAGTCTGTTAAACAATGTATCGAGATGAGAGCTGTGTGACAGGTGTGTGGTTATTCCAAACATCTGACAGTCGACGAGTTTCCCATGGAGACGAAAAGAAACATCTGAAACCAAAACCACAAAACAGAAATTAACTGCTGAAGTAGTTAACACAACATTTGATAGTACAGCCTGCGGTTTCATTTATGTCACGTCCAGCTTTATCAGGCATTCCCTTAAATTCACTTCCAACAACAAATATGATGAGTTTCTTTACCCACTCTCTACAAACTATCCTTAAAAAATGTATTTACTTATTTATTTTAACTCTTTTCTATTAAGCGAGCTCAAATTTACTGCAAATAATGTTATTATCAATTATTGAGACTCCATTCTCTTTGCATAGCACGACAGAACAAATGAATGGCGAATTAGCACTTAGAATAATTGAAGGTTCAGAAGAATAACAACGCTGGCCGCGTAGCTCAGTGGGTAGAGCACCTGCCTGCCGTGCTAGGGGTCCCGGGTTCGTATCCCTGCGGTGGAGATGGGGATTTTTCTCCGGCCAAGATAATTCCTCATCTTTCCCAGATTCTGGAATAAGTGTGCGAATGTGTGTGTGATCTAATGATTAAAACTCAACGAATACGAGATAACACCTTCGATATGTTCCAAAGGAGAACGGCCGCCGATATGACCATTGTAGTTAAAGCCGAGGTATAAATGTGTACGTGATCTAATGATTAAAACCCAACGAATACGAGTTAACACCTTCGATATGTTCCAAAGGAGAACGGCCGCCGATATGACCATTGTAGTTAAAGGCGAGGTATAAATGTGTACGTGATCTAATGATTAAAACCCAACGAATACGAGTTAACACCTTCGATATGTTCCAAAGGAGAACGGCTGCCGATATGACCATTGTAGTTAAAGGCGGGGTATAAATGTGTACGTGATCTAATGATTAAAACCCAACGAATACGAGTTAACACCTTCGATATGTTCCAAAGGAGAACGGCCGCCGATATGACCATTGCAGTTAAAGCCGGAGTATAAATGTGTACGTGATCTAATGATTAAAACCCAACGAATACGAGTTAACACCTTCGATATGTTCCAAAGGAGAACGACCGCCGATATGACCATTGCAGTTAAAGCCGGAGTATAAATGTGTACGTGATCTAATGATTAAAACCCAACGAATACGAGTTAACACCTTCGATATGTTCCAAAGGAGAACGACCGCCGATATGACCATTGCAGTTAAAGCCGGAGTATAAATGTGTACGTGATCTAATGATTAAAACCCAACGAATACGAGTTAACACCTTCGATATGTTCCAAAGGAGAACGACCGCCGATATGACCATTGTAGTTAAAGGCGAGGTATAAATGTGTACGTGATCTAATGATTAAAACCCAACGAATACGAGTTAACACCTTCGATATGTTCCAAAGGAGAACGGCCGCCGATATGACCATTGCAGTTAAAGGCGGGGTATAAATGTGTACGTGATCTAATGATTAAAACCCAACGAATACGAGTTAACACCTTCGATATGTTCCAAAGGAGAACGGCCGCCGATATGACCATTGCAGTTAAAGGCGGGGTATAAATGTGTACGTGATCTAATGATTAAAACCCAACGAATACGAGTTAACACCTTCGATATGTTCCAAAGGAGAACGGCCGCCGATATGACCATTGTAGTTAAAGGCGGGGTATAAATGTGTACGTGATCTAATGATTAAAACCCAACGAATACGAGTTAACACCTTCGATATGTTCCAAAGGAGAACGGCCGCCGATATGACCATTGCAGTTAAAGTCGGGGTATAAATGGAACAAATAAAAAAGAATATCTAGTAAATGGTTAATTCTAAAAGAAAAAAGTTGAAATAAATATTGTGTTATTACTTTATAAAACAAGTATTTGTCCATCCCTTATGTTTAATTACACAAAGTTACCTAAAAGCCCTTTACATAAGGATGACGTCACAAACCGTTCCCACAAAATTCAAGACGTTCATTTGTTTTGCCATGTAAATATTTTAATTATTTGTCGTACTCTAAACTCTGTTAAGGAAATTGACACGTGAGATAGTAGTTTTTCTAGTCATTTAACTGAGATATACTTTCAATTTTTTCTTATATCAACATTATTCGATTTATTAAATTATGAATCCACTCGATACAAATAGAGCGACTTTTTAAAACTTCAGTCCAATTTATCTGACTATAGCGCATGAAAGTGTAGTATTACTTCATTTTACGAGGCACAATTGAAAATAAAATCAATTTTTAATTCTATATTCGACATTTCCAGTGCCTTAAACAAATTTTAACCAGTTTAAAAAACAGTAACTCGAAATTTCGAAAACAGAAACAGCCAATTATACGACCGATTTAATTCCCTGTATTTTGGGAATTTTAAATGAAAAAATTTCATGTGGGGGATTTAAAAAAAAAAAATAATTTACTTAAAAAATGACATTCTCATGATTAAAACATTTTTTTTAATGCTACGTCCTCCAACATTAAATCATATTGGACGATGAATGAAATGGGTGAACTGATGCTCAAATGTGTCCAGGATCCATGGAGCTTATATTAACCCGACATTCGCCTTCCAGGGTAAAGGAAAACCCCAGAAAAACCCTAACCAGGTAACTCACCCTGACCAAGATTCGAACTCGGTACCTTTTGAACGTCAGGCAGACAGGCTACCACCACGCCACCGAGGCGAGCTTAACGTTGTTTATACAAATATTAATATTTATTAAATAATATAATGAATAATTCTGAATTTATGTCATGGAAATCGTATAACTTTATTAATTTCCTTATGATTTACCAACTATATAAAGAATTCAAACTTTCCAAGTACAAAATTATCCACATAAAGTGCACTAACAAAAATCCCAGTGTATATTTTCAATTGTTAAAGCCCTTTTGTGAGAAAATAGAGCACACAAAAACGTTTACGTGTAATTGGATGATTTCACAAGAAACCTAGGCCATTTTTGTACATAAATACGTTATTTTAGGATAAAGGAACCTTGAAATATACATTTTAAATAATTTCAACGCATATCGTATATCCTGTGTAAACAGAAATTAAGTTAAATATAGTAAAACGCAACCTGCACTTGCAAATGAAACGTACACATCAGTCTGTTCTATATTCCCTTAAGCATTTCCTGCATTACATTGAAAGAGCTCAGTTTGGACAGGAATAGGAAGAGCAACCAACTGAATTTCAGCATTAGCATTTGAAAGAACAATGTAAAAAAGTAATAAACGAATAATTCAGTCCCTCATTTACGATAACAAATTAAACTGAAAGAGTTTTAAACGGGAATACATACGCAAGCACACTATTCTTGTTATATACCGGTTTTACGGAGGGACTTATATACATCCTCTGGTAGCTCAGTTGGTAGAGCGGTGGACTGTAGTGGTTAACTTCAAATTCAGAAATCCATAGGTCGCTGGTTCAAATCCGGCCCGGAGGATAACTTTTTATTTAATCTAAAACACACTTAAATGTAATATACTACCACGTGATTTACTATTACAATTTTGTTTTCATACCCACGGTACTTTTTTTTTTTTAAATTCTATAATTTCAACATCAAACGTCTGAACGTTAATTCCCTATCTTTAAATGTGCATTGTTTGGTGCACTGATTTTACTGTTATACTAATGTTAGAAGATGTTTATGTTCTTGAGAATAATAAAAAGACCTTAAAGGATAAAGATTAAGTTAAAAGTGACCCTAAAAATTAGATTTGTTCTTACAAATACTTTAAAATCACATACACCTACAACAGAGACTATATCAGATGAAAATATCTAATAATGTATAAAAATTACACTAAAAGGGATTTCATTTCATTCAGAAATTTAGAAGCCACGTACGAATAGGTATTTTGTACAGAGCATCATCAGAAAAAAGATGCAAATGCCTCGAGATTCAATGGCTTTTGATAGAAAAATACCACGAAGGGTTTATATGGTTTCAGTATCTCTACCACCTAACAATAACAGGTAGAGGAAATACTGCATTCCATCTTATACACAAAGAATTAAACGTTAAACATTATAACACGTGAAAACATATATTTGACTTGATAATATTTACCTTTAAGAAATGTATCGTGCAACGTCTTGATTCCAGAAGACCCGAGGTCAATTCACAACTATGGCGGAAGAATCATGTTTAATTTCCACCTACGCCTGCTTATGCGAGATACTTAAAGAAATTTCGAAAGAAAAATCCACAGAATATGACCTCAAACATTTAAGAAAATGGAGCCAATGGCAGTTTGCTTAAAAGCCAAATGTGATATTCTACATGCCTGAAAAATAAATAATTTTCTTAATTTCTTATTACTTATACAATTACTACACATATCTATTCCTTCTGTATGTTGGCACTTTCTACTTAGCTCGCCTCTTTAGCGTGATAGAAATTGTGTCCGCGTCACGTTCAAGAGGTCCCGAGTTCAAATCTCCGTGAGGGGGAGTTACCTATCGGGATAAGGACTTTCAGGGGTTTTCCCTTATCCTGAAAGATGAATGTCTGGTAACTCTAAGCTCTATGTACCCTGTACTCATTTGGACATCATTGCATTCATCGTCCGATATGACTTAACGTTGGAGGACGTAAACTGGAGGGGAAAAAAGAGCTGTTTAAAACATTTGACTATCACTTAAAGTCTACTGTATTCCCTTGTAACTACAATAAGATAATGTTTATCTTGAAGTAGATAGAGCAATAAGTGTTTGTACAAGAGTAGAGAAAGTCATGTATGCATCACATAACGACCAGCTGTTTAAAACATTTGACTATCACTTAAAGTCTACTGTATTCCCTTGTAACTACAATAAGATAATGTTTATCTTGAAGTAGATAGAGCAATAAGTGTTTGTACAAGAGTAGAGAAAGCCATGTGTACATCACATAACGACCAGCTGTTTAAAACATTTTACTATCACTTAAAGTCTACTGTATTCCCTTGTAACTACAATAAGATAATGTTTATCTTGAAGTAGATAGAGCAATAAGTGTTTGTACAAGAGTAGAGAAAGTCGTGTTTCGGTAATGAATTAGAATTTTTTTCTATACCTACATATATCTCTTATGTTTCAGTGTGGTTTCTTCTTTATTTTACGTTTTCCAAAAATCCTTTCTTGCTTCTCGTAATATATATTGGTCTCCCATTCCCCTATTTTACAGTATTTTCAATACCTACTTGACAGTTTTCTTTGCTAATGTAGACATAACTTTAAACTGTTTGTCTTCTCCTTTATTAGAATTCTATTTCACTTTTCTGTTGTTGGTTTTGAAATTCCTTATAGATAAATCCTTCCAAAAAATGTTTTTTTTAGAATTGAACATCCTTAAACGGTGGTTCAGGGTTTGTGTTACATTGACCCGGTTTTTCCAGCCCAACATCGTTTATTTTTTGTGTATCTTTCAAAACCCTTTTTTTAAAGGCTTGCTTTTCTATTTATTTCGTGTTACTGGAGACAAACATACACAAACGTGCAAAGTTTGATATTTTGTGTTCTTTCCGTGTAACTACAAGAAACAAATGAACCTTGCTTTACCAGTTCATAAGAATATGCCTGTTGGGAAATTAAAACAAGAGAAGGCAATAAATTGTGCACATTTGTTTTAGTACGTTTTGGTACCGATAAGGTGCCCGAGGTACTTAAGGCTTTGGACTCGTGAACTGTGGTTTAAATCCCGTTAGGACCGATGTCTTTTTGTCGTGTTTTTCTCAGCTTTCATAACGTAGGGAAGTAACCTAAACTTGGCCTGGACTTTTTCCCCTCGCCGTAAGAGTAAAAACGTAAACAAAATGTGTATGTCTTACAGTTTACAATTATGGAAACGTAGTTCAGAAATGCACATCTTAGATTCTCTGAAAAATTTGAAGCATTGCTCATAAAAGAATAGAAAACATACAAACTAACAAACAAGTTGTTTCTTTTAGTTATAGTCAGAGGCAGGAATTTTTTAACGATTTTTTCGCGAATTTTCGTGAATTTTTCCTTTTTCGAGAGTAATTTTTTAGCAATAAATGAGAAAATTTCTATAATTTTTAGTCTGCATAAAAATATCTACATTTATTTCAAATTGCATAAATATAACTATAATTTAATATTCATGTCTTCATAGCATGAAGCTAGAAGTCATGAAAAAAATGTTTACATATTTAACAAAGCAAGATAAAATTTAACATTTAACAAAGCTAATACAGTGACATCATCATGCGGACTGAAGTAACAGTTAAGCGGTGCAACAATAAACTGACACCACAGCACTCTGCGAGTCCGTGATAGGTACTGAGAACTTTGTCGTATGCCAACTGGAAATGTTACTTATTGAATACCACACCGTGCACAGCAAAAAATTCCTGTTATATATAGTCAACATGAAAATTTCAATGCCATGGCCGGGATTTGAATCACGGATCCCCTGGTTTGCGTCCAGTCGCTTTTACCCATTGAGCTACCATGGCCAACGTGCCGTCCTGACATTAAATTCTCCAATTGACTCATATTTCCCCGGTAGACCACTAGGGGCTCTCGCATCCGAGATACACCGCTTGTGGGGACTTACTATCGTAAGTACTTGAGTCCCAGGCTTCATCATTTAACTCTTATTATTTTAGTTAATTGATGGAAATTATTTATTTCTCCACACTAGCCGTATATACACTAAGGTTTTTGATAGACAGAGTCAACACAAAAAATTCAATGCGACTGGACGGAAATCAGGAGCTCCGTGGTTCAAATCCCGGCCATGGCATTGAATTTTTTATGTTGACTCTATCTATCAAAACCTTACCGGGAAAAACACGAGTCAGTTTACCTAATAGTGGTCCGAACTATAAAGCCCGGGCCTTAAAGTACTTACAGCATAGTAAGTCGCCATTAAGGTAGTTGTCTCATGTGTTTATGAGAATTCCTAGTGGTTTACCGGGAAAAACACGAGTCAGTTGTACCTAATAGTGGTCCGAACTATAAAGCTCGGGCCTTAAAGTACTTACAGCGTAGTAAGTCACCATTAAGGTAGTTGTCTCATGTGTTTATGAGAACTCCTAGTGATTTACCGGGAAAAACACGAGTCAGTTGTACCTAATAGTGGTCCGAACTATAAAGCCCGGGCCTTAAAGTACTTACAGCATAGTAAGTCGTCATTAAGGTAGTTGTCTCATGTGTTTATGAGAACTTCTAGTGGGTTACTGGGAAAAACACGAGTCAGTTGTAGCTAATAGTGGTCCGAACTATAAAGCCCGGGCCTTAAAGTACTTACAGCATAGTAAGTCGCCATTAAGGTAGTTGTCTCATGTGTTTATGAGAACTCCTAGTGGTTTACCGGGAAAAACACGAGTCAGTTGTACCTAATAGTGGTCCGAACTATAAAGCCCGGGCCTTAAAGTACTTACAGCATAGTAAGTCGTCATTAAGGTAGTTGTCTCATGTGTTTATGAGAACTCCTAGTGGTTTACCGGGAAAAACACGAGTCAGTTGCACCTAATAGTGGTCCGAACTATAAAGCCCGAGCCTTAAAGTACTTACAGCATAGTAAGTCGCCATTAAGGTAGTTGTCTCATGTGTTTATGAGAACTCCTAGTGGTTTACCGGGAAAAACACGAGTCAGTTGTACCTAATAGTGGTCCGAACTATAAAGCCCGGGCCTTAAAGTACTTACAGCATAGTAAGTCGCCATTAAGGTAGTTGTCTCATGTGTTTATGAGAACTCCTAGTGGTTTACCGGGAAAAACACGAGTCAGTTGGAGAATTTAATGTCATATCGGCACGTTGGCCATAGTAGCTCATTGGTTTAGAGCGGCTGGACGGAGACCAGAAGTTCCGTGGTTCAAATCCCGGCTATGGCATTGAATTTTTCAATCTGGCTGTACTCTTTCATAGTGCGTCCTACACACGGCTAGTGTGAAAGAACAATTAATTTCCATCAATTAACTGAAACTTCTGTTATGCTGACTAAAGGTACTGAACTTCTAGAAGCTACTCTCAGACATTACATTAATATGAAAGTATTGTCCCTCAGGGCTTAAGCATGTATTCCGAAATGTGCGGAAGTTAAAAAATGAATACCAAAAATTTCCTCACTGTAAACCACCCAGATTTACAAGCTAAACTGTTCCCATTGCTTGTCCTGACAGAATGCAGGTGGGTTTAATTCAGTAGTTTACATTGTCAGATATTTTGATGCAATTGTCGATTTCTTTTCTAAAAGAAGTTCCTGCGCAACATTTGTTAAATGATCATTTTTGAGACGCCAAGTGCTGCAAAATTGGAAAGTTACAACAGCAACAATATTTGTTTCTACAATGTGAAGAGTGATAACAGATCCAATATTAACAAAAACTGTGGCTTACCTATCTTGTTTTATCCGAAATCAACTCGCTGAGAGTGGTCACTTCGGGAACAGAGTAAGTGCACTTGTAGATCATATCATGGATCCCAGTGTTAGAGCAGCAGTAGAAGAGAATCTAAAAGTTTGCTGTCGTATGATTTTGTCTAAAGTGAAACTCCATTATGGCAAAAGAAACTGATGATGTAATAACCATAAAAGCTACATCTTTTGTTTGAGCCTTCTAGGCTAGTTACTAAATCAAGTATACGTGATTTAAATCATGTAATGGCAGCATTTAAACAACTAAATGCATTTAAACCCATTGGTGTTACTTGTGATTCTGATTTGTTTCTTTGTTACATTGTTGAACAACAAAGCCATGGTGGTAACGATAACAGATTAGATGTAGTAACAGCACTCTTGACATTGAAGACAAAAACTGATTCTTACCGCAATTTCTGTGAAAAGTCCCTTCAATGTCTTTGGTTGCCGATGTCAAACGCTGACAGTGAGAGATTTTTCTCTACATATAACTTAATTGTGACAGACAAATGAACAACTTGCTGTATGCTGCAGTTTGGAGATGTCTCACGTGTGATATTTGATCTTCTTCATGTTACCTACTATCTGCTGATTTCAAATAAAATGTTCGAATTTGGAAAAACAGTTACCTGTCACTTTTCATTTTAGCCATTTCATTCATTACTCATTAATTCTCCTCCACAAATTTGCGCGAAATTAATGGGAACTTAAGGTTAAAAAAACACAAAACATCGACATTTAAAATCATTAATGCTAATTTTATAAATAACTGTCACCACAAAATCCTGTCTCTGGTTATAGGTATTTACATGTTTTGTTAAAATGTAATACCTATGCCACGTCTTTAACACGGACTATAAAGTGGTCCATTTTGGAGCACCAGTGCTCCACCATGATGGTTTTGCGTCATGTTTCAGTAAAAATAAAGGAACTGTTAAGTTTGCAGGTGATAGTTGCTATGGTAACCCGACAAGGTGTGTCTTGTGAATTAATTCCGCACTCTAAGGGGGGAGGGGATGGAGGGAGGGAGAGTGTGGTGATGGAGGAGGGGGAGATAGGTGGAACAATGGCACACACACACACTCAACATATGTCTGCCAACATCACAACTTGCTGCACTACAAACAATTCCCAAAATTTATCTCAGAAATCCTTGCTCTCGTATGCTTAACGTGAAAATTAGTTTAAAAATCTAATTTTTAAATTATTTTTTCGAAAGCTAAAGCTGTGAAGTGAATCTTTTGAATTTATATACATAGAAAACTGTTATATTTGGTGCGTATGTAGTAAATATGTTAAAACACTTCAGAATTAGGCCTTTGTGTATACAGTTTTAAGCTATTTTAGTAATTAACACTAATTTTCACAATTTTGTAACCGATATTCAGATATATTTTCCTTATTGAGCTGTAAAATACGCAGCGTTAGCCTTTACACGGCTATTCTATGTTATTGGTTTGAAAGTTGAAATATTTATACTCTTTTTTTGACGTGATAAGTAGCTATTCAATTTTTTCGTGATCTGGCAATGAGCAATGAATTGTACGTCGTGACAGCGATTCACGCTTTTTCTTTTTCAATAAAAAAAAAGACAGTCGTATTAGTCTAATCTACAACGAAATATAAAATCGTTGACAAGAAATAGAAGAATAACTTCTTGTACGAAAATACATTGAATGGTTTCCAGTGCCCTGGATGACGAATTGGCCTACTGATGCCAAGGTCGTAGGTTAATACCCGACCCACAGTGACAGACCTGTGTCAGTAGATATGCAGGCATTTATAAGAACTCCTACAGAACAAATTCCGGCACACCGGCAGCGTTGATGTGACAATGATAATCGATAACCAGTAGAGAAGCGTGCAATCATGCGCTGGAAGTGCCACTTCCCCAAGAATTACCGCGGAAAAAACAAGACAAATCACAAAATTCATGCTAAAAATATTTTATTTGCGAACATCCGGACGGTTTCACAGATGCTTAGATTTGAGTGACCAGTTTCGTGAGCTCATTCAGTACAGAATATCTCTGAATTTACGCATTCGTAACCTTGAATACATTTTTCTCTTATTGGCGCTTTTAAATACATCTGTAAGTATATCTCCATAGCTTTGCAATAGTAATTTACGTTGATTGGTAATTTATTGTTGAGAAATAGGAAATTCCTGTGAAGTTTTAAGTTATTAGCAAAATATATTAACCGCAAACTTTCTCCATTTTAGACTAACAGTTTCGGCGATGTGGACCAGTCCTAGGAAAGATTGGAATGTCTGAGTGGAGAGGAGGACCAGCCATATGTCTGCTTGTAGTGCGACCAGTCTTGCAATGCATGAACGGGCTATGTGTGACTGTACAGTAGAGAGAGTACAAAAGAGTACCCTTAGCTCTTTGAATCATTATTCTCCCTTATTTTAATGAAAATTATTATTAGGAGCTTCCCTCACCTTGAAAGTCACGCCTCGGTCCTGGACCTACGTGTAACTGTACAATAGAAAGAGTACTGAAGGGTAGCTTTAGTTCTTTGAGTCATTATTCTCTCTTATTTTAATGAAAATTATTTGGAGCTTCCCTCGCTTTGAAAGTCACACCTCGCTTCTGGACCTACGTGTGACGTACAATAGAAAGAGTACTCAAGAGTAGCCTTAGTTCTTTATTATTCTCTCTTATTTTAATGGAAATTATTATTTGGAGCTTCCCTCGCTTTAAAAGTCACACCTCGCTACTGGAGCTGGAGTGACTGTACAATAGAAAGAGTACCAAAGAGTAGTCTTAGTTCTTTGAGTCATTATTCTCTCTTATTTTCATGAAAACTACTATTTAGAGCTTCCCTCGCTTTGAAAGTCACGCCTCGCCATTGCACCTACGTGTGACTGTACAATAGAAATGGTACTTAAGTGTAGCCTAAGTTCTTTGAGTCATTATTCTCTCTTGTTTTAATGAAAATTATTATTTGGAGCCTCCCTCGCTTTGAAAGTCACACATCGCTACTGGACGTACGTGTGACTGTACAATAGAAGGAGTACTGAAGAGTAGCCTTAGTCCTTTGAGTCACCATTCTCTCTTATTTTAATGATAATTATTATTTGGAGCTTCCCTCGCTTGGAAAGTCACGCCTCGCTACTGGACCTACGTGTGACTGTACCATAGAAGCCGTACTAAAGAGTAACCTTAGCTCTTTGAGTCATTATTCTCTCTTATTTTAATGAAAATTTTTATTTGGAGCTTTCCTCGCTTTGAAAGTGACGCCTCGCTATTGTACCTACGTGTGACTGTACAATAAAAAGAATGCTGAAGAGTAGCCATAGTTCTTGGAGTCATTATTCTCTCATATTTTAATGAAAACTATTATTTGGAGCTTACCTCGCTTTGAAAGTCACGCCTCGCTACTGGGTCTACCTGTGACTGTACAATAGAAAGAACACTGAAGAGGAGCCTTAGTTCTTTGAGTCATTATTCTCTCTTACTCTAATGAAAATTATTATTTGGAGCTTTCCTCGCTTTGAAAGTCATGCCTCGCTACTGGACCTACGTGTGACTGTGCAATACAAAGAGTACTAAAGAGTAGCCTTAGTTCTTTAAGTGATTATTTTCTCTTATTTTAATGAAAATTATTATTTGGAGTTTTCTTCGACTTGAAAGTCACTACGTGTGACTGTACAAGAGAAAGAGTAGTGAAGTGCAGCCTTAGTTGTTTGAGTCATTATTCTCTCTTATTTTAATGAAAATTATTATTTGGAGCGTCCCTCGCTTTGAAAGTCACACCTCGCCACTGGACCTACGTGTGACTGTACAATAGAAAGAGTACTGAAGAGTAGCCTTAGTTCTTTGAGTCATTATTTTCCCTTATTTTAATGAAAATTATTATTTTGAGCCTACCTCGCTTTGAAAGTCACACCTCGACACTGGACCTACGTGTGACTGTACAATAGAAAGAGTTCTAAACAGTAGCCATAGTTCTTTGAGTCATTATTCTCTCTTACTTTTATGAACTTTTATGAAAATTATTATTTGGAGCTTCCCTCGCTTTGAAAGTCACACCTCGCCGCTGGCTGTACCTTGGGAACAATGAACAGTTGAAGTGATACTATCTCTGTGCTATAGGTGACAGAGAGCTGTTTCTGTCGAACATTCAAGTTATGTCGTGTTCTAATAGTGGTAATACACAAACCAAGACCTTGCACAAGGCGTACAAAGTCCCAGAGGTATCCACATGAAGATATTTAACCTAATATGGCCACATCAGAATGCTCCTGTCATGGAAAAGTTTTCGAAAATATTGCTTTCCTCAAAAAATATCTCTAGTACTTTTTATTAAAATACAACTTGTTTAGTGAATTTTTATAACAATTGTAATGTACAGAACAACGTTTCTGGGGATCTCCTGAGAAGCCCTCCTTATTCTAGATGACTGTACTATAACTGATAAACCTTAAGAGAGAAACAAAATATTACTACACACCTTTAGTGAATGATTTAGTGATCTTATTTGCACCTTATACCTTACCTATTGGTAGCTCCACATCGCATTTTTTCAAAAATTACGTACTTAAATAATAAAGTTTACTGTTTAACACATAATCATTATTTTAATTATTATTTTTATTATTATTAAAGACGTAGCAGGCTGTGGCCCAGTAGAAGAGCATGATGCAGCTCACATTAGAGAAGTGTCAGCAACGCCTGAGATGCCCTCCAGGAGCAGGTGCAGCCCAAACAATAAAACACTTCTCTCTCTCTCGTCATTATTCGCAACTGAACATTCATTTTCAAATTGCTGCATCTTGCTTTGTTCGGCCAGACCTTCAACTGTTTAGTGAATATTCACGAATGGCAGCTATATCCTGTCGAGTTTCAGGATGTACTGCAACTAGATATTTATGATCAAATTTTATCTCAAAATCTAACCTGCTACACTCACACGACTTTCTCTACTCTTGTACAAACACTTATTGCTCTATCTACTTCAAGATAAACATTATCTTATTGTAGTTACAAGGGAATACAATAGACTTTAAGTGATAGTCAAATGTTTTAAACAGCTGGTCGTTATGTGATGTACACATGACTTTCTCTACTCTTGTACAAACACTTATTGCTCTATCTACTTCAAGATAAACATTATCTTATTGTAGTTACAAAGGAATACAGTAGACTTTAAGTGATAGTCAAATCTTTTAAACAGCTGGTCGTTATGTGATGTATACATGACTTTCTCTACTCTTGTACAAACACTTATTGCTCTATCTACTTCAAGATAAACATTATCTTATTGTAGTTACAAGGGAATACAGTAGACTTTAAGTGATAGTGAAATGTTTTAAACAGCTGGTCGCTATGTGATGTACACATGACTTTCTCTACTTTTGTACAAACACTTATTGCTCTATCTACTTCAAGATAAACATTACCTTATTGTAGTTACAAGGGAATACAGTAGACTTTAAGTGATAGTCAAATGTTTTAAACAGCTGGTCGCTATGTGATGTACACATGACTTTCTCTACTTTTGTACAAACACTTATTGCTCTATCTACTTCAAGATAAACATTACCTTATTGTAGTTACAAGGGAATACAGTAGACTTTAAGTGATAGTCAAATGTTTTAAACAGCTGGTCGTTATGTGATGTACACA
The DNA here is from genome assembly GCA_030765055.1 of Mantis religiosa. NCBI lineage: Eukaryota > Metazoa > Arthropoda > Insecta > Mantodea > Mantidae > Mantis > Mantis religiosa. The sequence continues at coordinate 15,883,932 of CM060954.1, forward strand.
TGACTTTCTCTACTTTTGTACAAACACTTATTGCTCTATCTACTTCAAGATAAACATTACCTTATTGTAGTTACAAGGGTATACAGTAGACTTTAAGCGATAGTCAAATGTTTTAAACAGCTGGTCGTTATGTGATGTACACATGACTTTCTCTACTTTTGTACGAACACTTATTGCTCTATCTACTTCAAGATAAACATTATCTTATTGTAGTTACAAGGGAATACAGTAGACTTTAAGTGATAGTCAAATGTTTTGGTCGTTATGTGATGTACACATGACTTTCTCTACTCTTGTACAAACACTTATTGCTCTATCTACTTCAAGATAAACATTACCTTATTGTAGTTACAAGGGAATACAGTAGACTTTAAGTGATAGTCAAATGTTTTAAACAGCTGGTCGTTATGTGATGTACACATGACTTTCTCTACTTTTGTACAAACACTTATTGCTCTATCTACTTCAAGATAAACATTACCTTACTGTAATTACAAGGGTATACAGTAGACTTTAAGCGTTAGTCAAATGTTTTAAACAGCTGGTCGTTATGTGATGTACACATGACTTTCTCTACTTTTGTACGAACACTTATTGCTCTATCTACTTCAAGATAAACATTATCTTATTGTAGTTACAAGGGAATACAGTAGACTTTAAGTGATAGTCAAATGTTTTAAACAGCTGGTCGTTATGTGATGTATACATGACTTTCTCTAATCTTGTACAAACACTTATTGCTCTATCTACTTCAAGATAAACATTATCTTATTGTAGAGACAAGGGAATACAGTAGACTTTAAGTGATAGTCAAATGTTTTAAACAGCTGGTCGCTATGTGATGTACACATGACTTTCTCTACTCTTGTACAAACACTTATTGCTCTATCTACTTCAAGATAAACATTATCTTATTGTAGTTACAAGGGCATACAGTAGACTTTAAGTGATAGTCAAATGTTTTAAACAGCTGGTCGCTATGTGATGTACACATGACTTTCTCTACTCTTGTACAAACACTTATTGCTTTATCTACTTCAAGATAAACATTATCTTATTGTAGTTACACGGGAATACAGTAAACGTTAAGTGATAGTCAAATGTTTTAAACTGCTGGTCGTTATGTGATGTACACATGACTTTCTCTACTCTTGTACAAACACTTATTGCTCTATCTACTTCAAGATAAACATTATCTTATTGTAGTTACAAGGTAACACAGTACACTTTAAGTGATAGTCAAATGTTTTAAACAGCTGGTTGTCTTGGTGACGTTCTTCCATTTGCTTCTTTTTTTTCGCGACACTGCCCATTGAGTCAAGTATGTGAAGTATTGGAGAATTTAGACAAATGACAAGGACCACTCCACATAAAAAAGAAATGTATTTATCATAAATTGTGTTTTAATGAAACCGTATTTTTTGTGTAGTAATACTTTGCCTGTCTCTTACAGTTTAACAGCTGAACAAGGGCTTCTGAGGTCAATTGGCTAAGAAGAGGCAAAGTTTTTACGCGAACATCTCACACAATATTCACCTTTACTTCCAAGAGATTTTGTATTTTCTATTTTTTTTTTTTTTCAAAAATTCCTCTAATGGTTTTCAAATGCACGTGCTGAATAGATGAACTGTAAGAGATAAGTTATTACTACACAACTAATGCAGATCTTGTTTGTGCCATGAACCATTTCTGAGATTTTGCTTGTTATTTTTAAGAACTTTTAATGCTTTTCTAGAATGGCGAAATCATGTTTATCTCTCTTCCATAGCAAGAGAATGTATTATATAAGTACCATCTCCACAACAGAGTTACAAACATGAGTCTATAACTTAAACTAGCCACCACAATAAGACAAGCAGGGCCTGAACAGGGACAGGGGCTTGAAGTGTTTATCTGCTCTTGTAGTGCATCTGTTTACTTCGAAATGCGTGTATGAGACTACATAGGCACCCTGCCACATACGTTAATGTTTATATTCAATTAGGCAGAGCAATAAATGTTTGTATAAGAGTAGAGAAAGTCATGTATACATCACATAACGACCAGCTGTTTAAAACATTTGACTATCACTTAAAGTCTACTGTATTCCCTTGTAACTACAATAAGATAATGTTTATCTTGAAGTAGATAGAGCAATAAGTGTTTGTACAAGAGTAGGGAAAGTCATGTATACATCACATAACGACCAGCTGTTTAAAACATTTGACTATCACTTAAAGTCTACTGTATTCCCTTGTAACTACAATAAGATAATGTTTATCTTGAAGTAGATACAGCAATAAGTGTTTGTACAAGAGTAGAGAAAGTCATGTGTACATCACAGAACGACCAAAACATTTGACTATCACTTAAAGTCTACTGTATTCCCTTGTAACTACAATAAGATAATGTTTATCTTGAAGTAGATAGAGCAATAAGTGTTTGTACATGAGTAGAGGAAGTCATGTATACATCACACAACGACCAGCTGTTTAAAACATTTGACTATCACTTAAAGTCTACTGTATTCCTTTGTAACTACAATAAGATAATGTTTATCTTGAAGTAGATAGAGCAATAAGTGTTTGTACATGAGTAGAGAAAGTCATGTATACATCACACAACGACCAGCTGTTTTAAACATTGGACTATCACTTAAAGTCTACTGTATTCCCTTGTCTCTACAATAAGATAATGTTTATCTTGAAGTAGATAGAGCAATAAGTGTTTGTACAAGAGTAGAGAGAGTCATGTATACATCACACAACGACCAGCTGTTTAAAACATTTGACTATCACTTAAAGTCTACTGTATTCCTTTGTAACTACAATAAGATAATGTTTATCTTGAAGTAGATAGAGCAATAAGTGTTTGTACATGAGTAGAGAAAGTCATGTATACATCACACAACGACCAGCTGTTTTAAACATTGGACTATCACTTAAAGTCTACTGTATTCCCTTGTCTCTACAATAAGATAATGTTTCTCTTGAAGTAGATAGAGCAATAAGTGTTTGTACAAGAGTAGAGAGAGTCATGTATACATCACACAAGGACCAGCTGTTTTAAACATTGGACTATCACTTAAAGTCTACGGTATTCCCTTTTAACTACAATAAGATAATGTTTATCTTGAAGTAGATAGAGCAATAAGTATTTGTACAAGAGTAGAGAAAGTCATGTGTATATCACATAACGACCAGCTGTTTAAAACATTTGACTATCACTTAAAGTCTACTGTATTCCCTTGTAACTACAATAAGATAATGTTTATCTTGAAGTAGATAGAGCAATAAGTGTTTGTACAAGAGTAGAGAAAGTCATGTATACATCACAGAACGACCAAAATATTTGACTATCACTTAAAGTCTACTGTATTCCCTTGTAACTACAATAAGATAATGTTTATCTTGAAGTAGATAGAGCAATAAGTGTTTGTACATGAGTAGAGGAAGTCATGTATACATCACACAACGACCAGCTGTTTAAAACATTTGACTATCACTTAAAGTCTACTGTATTCCTTTGTAACTACAATAAGATAATGTTTATCTTGAAGTAGATAGAGCAATAAGTGTTTGTACAAGAGTAGAGAAAGTCATGTATACATCACACAACGACCAGCTGTTTTAAACATTGGACTATCACTTAAAGTCTACTGTATTCCCTTGTCTCTACAATAAGATAATGTTTATCTTGAAGTAGATAGAGCAATAAGTGTTTGTACAAGAGTAGAGAAAGTCATGTGTACATCACAGAACGACCAAAACATTTGACTATCACTTAAAGTCTACTGTATTCCCTTGTAACTACAATAAGATAATGTTTATCTTGAAGTAGATAGAGCAATAAGTGTTTGTACATGAGTAGAGGAAGTCATGTATACATCACACAACGACCAGCTGTTTAAAACATTTGACTATCACTTAAAGTCTACTGTATTCCTTTGTAACTACAATAAGATAATGTTTATCTTGAAGTAGATAGAGAAATAAGTGTTTGTACATGAGTAGAGAAAGTCATGTATACATCACACAACGACCAGCTGTTTTAAACATTGGACTATCACTTAAAGTGTACTGTATTCCCTTGTCTCTACAATAAGATAATGTTTATCTTGAAGTAGATAGAGAAATAAGTGTTTGTACAAGAGTAGAGAGAGTCATGTATACATCACACAACGACCAGCTGTTTTAAACATTTGACTATCACTTAAAGTCTACTGTATTCCCTTTTAACTACAATAAGATAATGTTTATCTTGAAGTAGATAGAGCAATAAGTGTTTGTACAAGAGTAGAGAAAGTCATGTGTATATCACATAACGACCAGCTGTTTAAAACATTTGACTATCACTTAAAGTCTACTGTATTCCCTTGTAACTACAATAAGATAATGTTTATCTTGAAGTAGATAGAGCAATAAGTGTTTGTACAAGAGTAGAGACAGTTAGGTTGGTACATTTTGTGTGTGTAGCTGAACGAAATCTGCGGTCTAAATGCTTTGGATGTGAATGGATCAAAGAATAGGATTTATAGACTTTTTTTTAGTGTATTTCTGCAGAAACGCTTATGATTTAATGACTTTACAAAGATATTTTTTTTTCATTTGTTTTAATCACATGTCAGTGGCGGTGTCCCATATAAAAAAAAAAGGAAAAATCTGGTGTGTGTAGCGTTAACATCAACTTTTCTACTCAGACATTACAAATTGTTGTTATGAAAGTTTAAACTTGCATTACGTTGTCGGTGTAAGAAGACGCTAAACGATAGTCAGATGTTTTGATCTGTTTAATACTCTAAGGCGAATGAAAGACCAACAGAAAAGACTTAACACTTGAAGAATGTTTATAGAGTTGAAGACGCAAAAACAACAAAGAATACCTTGTAAGTGGTTAGCGCTATGACATATTTTGTATGCTTTGTGTAGATATATATTTCTTATGTAGTAAGATTCTGTCATGAACAGATCTTAAACTGGATTTAGAGCACGTCAAAACGTGTATTTGCAGTTGAAATGTTGGGTATTGAATTTGTAGGTTGAATGTAAATTGAGTGGAGCTGACCCTGCGCTGGGCCCGGGAGGCGGGGCATGTCTCGGAGGAGTGGCCAATAGGAGGAGGTCGGGGGGCGGTCCTGGAGGCGGTACCACTCCTGATATAATAGTCACTAGTATATATACCTGTACAGAGTTTTGCATATGGCGCCTGTGTTTTGTTCATAATAACCTGGTAACAATTCATTAATTATGTTTCGGGCCGCCAGGGGTGGCTAACCTACGGCTCTCAGCTCAACGTAGCCATTACCGTCCGTCTTTTGTTATTTAATCTACACTTCTCTAGCACTGCGGTCAAACGTTCAACACCGAAATACACGTTTGGAGTTTCCCTGAACAGTTTACATGCTTCTAAGATACGAGTTTTCGAAAATATTTCCGCCAGTCCGAACTAACCCTTACATTTTAATATTTGTAGGTGTTTACATAAATGACTAACAATTTTAATTAAAATTAAGGATGGGGCAATACGATAATCTACTTCTAGTTTCAAAACAAAGTAGGATGGAGAAATATGTAATATAAATGAGACAAAACTTAAAACCGTCAGTATACGAGGATGGTCAGAAAAGCTTCCCAACTCGACATGACAGCTCTCGTAAATAAAAGCTAGTGTGATTCCCGCTGTTCATCTGTTGACAGTCACTCACCAAAGTTTCAGCTATTTTCGACGCTCAGTTGTTATGTAAGCGTCGTTTGACTGAATTGATGTGTCTTTATGAAAATCGACAAAATAGAGTATCGAGCTGTCATTAAATATTTGTTTTTGAAAGGCAATACGCCCACGCAAATCAAAGATGAGTTGGATTCTGTGTATGGGGACTCTGCACCATCACTTAGCACAGTGAAATTATTAATAAACATTCATCTTTCAGGATAAGAGAAAACCTCCAACGTTAATTCATTTCAGACGATGAATGTAATGATGTTCAAATGAGTACAGGGTACATAGAGCTTAGAGTTACCAGACATTCACCTTTCAGGATAAGGGAAAACTAACGTCAATTCATTTCAGACGATGAATGTAATGATGTTCAAATGAGGACAGCGTACATAGAGCTTAGAGTTACTAGACATTCACCTTTCAGGATAAGAGAAAACCTCCAACGTCAATTCATTTCAGACGATGAATGTAATGATGTTCAAATGAGGACAGCGTACATAGAGCTTAGAGTTAACAGACATTCATCTTTCAGGATAAGGGAAACACTCCAACGTTAAGTCATATCGGACGATGAAAGAAATGATGTTCAAATGAGTACAGGATACATAGAGCTTAGAGTTACCAGACATTCATCTTTCAGGATAAGAGAAAACCTCCAACGTTAAGTCATATCGGACGATGAATGAAATGATGTTCAAATAAGTACAGGGTACATAGAGCTTAGAGTTACTAGACATTCATCTTTCAGGATAAGAGAAAACCTCCAACGTTAAGTCATATCGGACGATGAATGAAATGATGTTCAAATGAGTACAGGGTACATAGAGCTTAGAGTTACTAGACATTCATCTTTCAGGATAAGAGAAAACCTCCAACGTTAAGTCATATCGGACGATGAATGAAATGATGTTCAAATAAGTACAGGGTACATAGAGCTTAGAGTTACCAGACATTCATCTTTCAGGATAAGAGAAAACCTCCAACGTTAAGTCATTTCCGACGATGAATGAAATCATGTTTAAATGAGTACAAGGTACATAGAGCTTAGAGTTACCAGACATTCATCTTTCAGGATATGGGAAAACTTTCAACGTTAAGTCATATTGGACGATGAATGTAATGATGTACAAATGAGTACAGGGTACATAGAACTTAGAGTTACCAGACATTCATCTTTTAGTATAAGGGAAAACCTGTAAAATGTGTTATCCAGGTATCCGAGTTTCGAACTCCGAGCTCTTCAGTGTGAGATAGGCGTGTTACCATCTGCGCTGCAGAGCCGGACGATCTGCTGGGTGTAAACCTTACAAAATTTTCGTCTAATTTTGCTGAACCAAAGAGTGGGTACGATTTTGTGAAAACGTCTACACTTTTTGCTACTTTTAGCTTTAACCCCTGTTTTCGATATTTAGATAAAATTGTGTACACTTAGAACTTCAACTGTTAAAAGCTACCTCTACGCATTATTCAATCCTTATGTTAAAATATCTAATTTTTTAACATTCTGGTTTAATATTGTAGAAGTTACATTGGAAATCTATTAATTTGCACTAAGCCAGGGAGGGTTCAACCCTAGGACGAAGTAATGTTTGGTTATTTTTCTCTGGGTTCCCCGACTTGCTTTACAGTTTATTCTACCATTACCTTTCCTTTTAGCATTTGTAATGGATGCTTCGTCATCCTAGTTCCTTTACTCCTCGGTAGGTGTCTGATTACAGGCACTTAATGTGTAAGTTCTGCATATGTAGAGGATAAAAGTGGGGAAAAGCTATCTACCATTTACTTTATTTTCAACGCCTTATTTTTCCACCTCGGTAGCGTAGATGGTAGCGTGCCTGCGTCACGTTCAAAGGCTGCTGCCTCATGTTCAAGAGGTCCCGAGTTCGAATCTTGGTCAGGGTGAGTTACCTGGATAAGGTTTTTCCGGGGTTTTCCCTTATCCTGAAAGACGAATGTCGGGTAACTCTAAACTCCATGGACCCCGGACGCATTGAGCATCATTTCACTCATTTCATTCATCGTCCGATATGACTTAAGGGTATGTATGACTGAAATTTCATGAAAATCGTGAAAATAACGACTTTTTTTATTTTAATTCTATAAAATAATCTAGACATTCCCGAATGTGAAAAATGCATAATTTGCCTCCGGACGTCATTTTTAAATGCTTATTTAAATGTCGGTGGCCTTTAAACTCTGTCAGAGTCACGCCCTCTTTTGCCTACATACAAATTCTTTGTCTGTTTTCCGTTCTTAAATTTTCAATTCAAGAAAAGAAAAATAAGGTTTTAGAAGACAAAATAGTTCCTAAAATGTTGCCAATATATTAGAGGCTGGCTTCTACAACATTACTAGAGAGGTGCAAAACAGGAAAAACACAGAATGCCAATGAATCTTTGCATCATGTCATATGGAATAAGTGCCCAGAGGAAGTGTTCATATCAAAACAAAAATTGGATCTTGCTGTTATTAAAAGCATCAGTGAGTTTAACATGGGTAGTCTTAAGTCATTGGAGCTGCAGCAAAATATCAGAGGTGAAAGTGTAGTAGACTCAGCAAGGAAAACTTCAGTGCAGCGAGATCAGACTCGTATCCTGCAAAGCAAGAAGCGAAGTTGTGCAGAAGAAAAGCAACATCTAAAGAAGATAAAGGTGGAAAAAGCAGCAACAGAGCAGAGTAAAAAGAAATCTGAGGGTCCAACCTATCAGCCTGGTGGATTTTAATGTGAGTTATGCAATCAAATCTTTAATCGCTGTTTTCTCAATGTTCATATTTTCAGCATTTTTCTTCCTGTAAAATGCTCCTTGCGATGCAGTTTTTGTACTACATTCATGAAATTTCCTACACAGGTTCAGAATATCATGAGGAATGGAAATTGTCCTAGGTTTTATTGTGAAATATATATAAGCATATATTTTTAATTTTCAAGCACAAAACTTACAGTTTTCTAGACAAAAAAAGAATATTTGGAAATTAAAAAAATTTTGTGACCTAAACTAAAGGAGACACAGAAAAACCCAGAGCAATTTCAAAAAGTATGTGTATTATGAACATAGGGTTAAAATATTAGACCAAAATTCAAAATATTTTGTCGCAAGGGACTTTTTTAGTGATGTAACAAAAAACATACAAAATTTATCATAATTTCTAAACTGCTGGAGAAAAATGGTTTAAATGTTGGTTGTAACATGTTTACATTATACTACACCTATGGTGTAAATTTGAAAAAGCTAGCATTATTAGTTCAGAATTTGACAATTTCAGTCATACATACCCTTAAGATAATACAGTTAATATGCACAATTTTTTTCATAATTTTCCATTGTTTATTTGTAATGCTACATATTTTTTCTATATGCAGAGATATTTAGAATCTTAAGCCCATTTGTTTCAAAATTCACATATGCTATCTTTCTGAAATTTGGTATATTATTTTAGAACACACTAAAAATGAATTTGTTCGATTTAGACTTCTTATTGAAGCTGTATAGAATTTAAAAAAAAAATGTTAATCATATGCATCCTTTAAAAATTAAAATAATTTCATATATTTTGTATGATCACATTCCATCTGGAGCTTAATCTTAAATTCTAGAACCAACAAAATGTTCATTGTGGTATAAGAAAGCTGTGTGCTAAATTGTATCACTATAGATGAAGTAGTTTAAGAGAAAAATGGGTTGAAGTTGTAGAAAATGCAAGTTACGGGGAAAGGCAATTAAAAATACAATAAGTATTATTCAGTTTGCCTTTAGAAGACTTCTTTTCTGACTACAATTATTCATTCGTTGAATTCGAGGAAGTCGTCAGCTTATTGGCACAGAACAGTGCGAGGCCCTGTAGGCAAGTCAGACATGTAGACAGCAAAGGGTAACGGCGACAGTACACTGCCTTCCGGGACTCCCGCCGCTATGGGTCTGACGAAGGAGAGTTTGCCTTCGACCCGCACCCTGAAGGTTCGATCCCGTAGGAAACTACTGATCAAGGTGAGGTATGGGGATGGGAGTTGTGCCTCCTTGAGCCTGTATAACAGTCTCACGTTGTGGCGAAGGCCTTGTCCACGTCCAGGAGCACCGCGACGGTTTTGAGGTTGTCCAGAAAACCCAGGGCAGACTTTTCTACCAATCGCAGTAGCTGCAGGGTCGTGGAGTGGCTTTTTGCGAGCCGTCACCTCCTTAAAAACCTATTTCGTACATCGAGACTCTTCGAGAAGAATAAAGAAACCGAATAATCAAGAAATTAATTGTTCTTTCACACTGGTCGTGTGTAGGCTAAATTGTGGAAACGTAGAGTCAGAATGAAAAACTCAATGCCATAGCCGGGATTTGAACCACGGATCTTCTGGATTCCGTCCAGCCGCACTACCATTGTGCTACTATGGCCAACGTGCCGATATGACATTAAATTCTCCAACTGACTCGTATTTTTCCCGGTAAACCACTAGGAGTTCTCATAAACACATGAGACAACTACCTTAATGTCGACTAACTATGCTGTAAGTACTTTAAGGCCCGGGCTTTATAGTTCGGACCACTATTAGGTACAACTGACTCGTGTTTTTCCCGGTAAACCACTAGGAGTTGTCATAAACACATGAGACAACTACCTTAATGACGACTTACTATGCTGTAAGTACTTTAAGGCCCGGGCTTTATAGTTCGGACCACTATTAGGTACAACTGACTCGTGTATTTCCCGTTAAACCACTAGGAGTTCTCATAAACACATGAGACAACTACCATAATGACGACTTACTATGCTGTAAGTACTTTAAGGCCCGGGCTTTATAGTTCGGACCACTATTAGGTACAACTGACTCGTGTTTTTCCCGGTAAACCACTAGGAGTTCTCATAAACACATGAGACAACTACCTTAATGTCGACTAACTATGCTGTAAGTACTTTAAGGCCCGGGCTTTATAGTTCGGACCACTATTAGGTACAACTGACTCGTGTTTTTCCCGGTAAACCACTAGGAGTTGTCATAAACACATGAGACAACTACCTTAATGACGACTTACTATGCTGTAAGTACTTTAAGGCCCGGGCTTTATAGTTCGGACCACTATTAGGTACAACTGACTCGTGTATTTCCCGTTAAACCACTAGGAGTTCTCATAAACACATGAGACAACTACCTTAATGACGACTTACTATGCTGTAAGTACTTTAAGGCCCGGGCTTTATAGTTCGGACCACTATTAGGTACAACTGACTCGTGTTTTTCCTGGTAAACCACTAGGAGTTCTCATAAACACATGAGACAACTACCTTAATGACTACTTACTATGCTGTAAGTACTTTAAGGCCCGGGCTTTATAGTTCAGACCACTATTAGGTACAACTGACTCGTGTTTCTCCCAGTAAACCACTAGGAGTTCTCATAAACACATGAGGCAACTACCTTAATGACGACTTACTATGCTGTAAGTACTTTAAGACCCGGGCTTTATAGTTCGGACCACTATTAGGTACAACTGACTCGTGTTTCTCCCAGTAAACCACTAGGAGTTCTCATAAACACATGAGGCAACTACCTTAATGACGACTTACTATGCTGTAAGTACTTTAAGGCCCGGGCTTTATAGTTCGGACCACTATTAGGTATAACTGACTCGTGTTTTTCCCGGTAAACCACTAGGAGTTCTCATAAACACATGAGACAACTACCTTAATGACGACTTACTATGCTGTAAGTACTTTAAGACCCGGGCTTTATAGTTCGGACCACTATTAGGTACAACTGACTCGTGTTTTTCCCGGTAAACCACTAGGAGTTCTCATAAACACATGAGACAACTACCTTAATGACGACTTACTATGCTGTAAGTACTTTAAGGCCCGGGCTTTATAGTTCGGACCACTATTAGGTACAACTGACTCGTGTTTTTCCTGGTAAACCACTAGGAGTTCTCATAAACACATGAGACAACTACCTTAATGACTACTTACTATGCTGTAAGTACTTTAAGGCCCGGGCTTTATAGTTCAGACCACTATTAGGTACAACTGACTCGTGTTTCTCCCAGTAAACCACTAGGAGTTCTCATAAACACATGAGGCAACTACCTTAATGACGACTTACTATGCTGTAAGTACTTTAAGACCCGGGCTTTATAGTTCGGACCACTATTAGGTACAACTGACTCGTGTTTCTCCCAGTAAACCACTAGGAGTTCTCATAAACACATGAGGCAACTACCTTAATGACGACTTACTATGCTGTAAGTACTTTAAGGCCCGGGCTTTATAGTTCGGACCACTATTAGGTATAACTGACTCGTGTTTTTCCCGGTAAACCACTAGGAGTTCTCATAAACACATGAGACAACTACCTTAATGACGACTTACTATGCTGTAAGTACTTTAAGGCCCGGGCTTTATAGTTCGGACCACTATTAGGTATAACTGACTCGTGTTTTTCCCGGTAAACCACTAGGAGTTCTCATAAACACATGAGACAACTACCTTAATGACGACTTACTATGCTGTAAGTACTTTAAGGCCCGGGCTTTATAGTTCGGACCACTATTAGGTATAACTGACTCGTGTTTTTCCCGGTAAACCACTAGGAGTTCTCATAAACACATGAGACAACTACCTTAATGACGACTTACTATGCTGTAAGTACTTTAAGGCCCGGGCTTTATAGTTCGGACCACTATTAGGTACAACTGACTCGTGTTTCTCCCAGTAAACCACTAGGAGTTCTCATAAACACATGAGGCAACTACCTTAATGACGACTTACTATGCTGTAAGTACTTTAAGGCCCGGGCTTTATAGTTCGGACCACTATTAGGTACAACTGACTCGTGTTTCTCCCAGTAAACCACTAGGAGTTCTCATAAACACATGAGGCAACTACCTTAATGACGACTTACTATGCTGTAAGTACTTTAAGGCCCGGGCTTTATAGTTCGGACCACTATTAGGTATAACTGACTCGTGTTTTTCCCGGTAAACCACTAGGAGTTCTCATAAACACATGAGACAACTACCTTAATGACGACTTACTATGCTGTAAGTACTTTAAGGCCCGGGCTTTATAGTTAATCACTATTAGGTCAATTAATGGAAATTAGTTGTTCTTTCACACTGGCCGTGTGTAGGCTAAATTGTGGAAACGTAGAGTCAGACTGAAAAATTCAATGTCATAGCCGGGATTTGAACCACGGATCTTCTGGTTTCCGTCCAGCCGCACTACCATTGTGCTACTATGGCCAACGTGCCTATATGACATTAAATTCTGCAACCGACTCGTCTTTTTCCCGGTAAATCACTTAGGAGTTCTCATAAACACATGAGACAACTACCTTAATGGCGAATTACTATGCTGTAAGTACTTTAAGGCCCGGGCTTTATAGTTAACCACTATTAGGTCAATTAATGGAAATTAATTGTTCTTTCACACTAGCCGTGTGTAGGCTAAATTGTGGAAACGTAGAGTCAGACAGAAAATTGGAGAATTTAATGTCAGATTAATAGAAAACTGCATCCTGTGGAACATTTGTGAAGTTAGGAAAATGTTGAAAATATAGAATCTGAGAAATCTGAGGTTAAAATTACGTAATAGCAGCTACGATACAGGTGTGGGGTTAATAAAATAGTCATGTGACTTTTCTGTATTGTCACCAGAAAAAAAAAAAAAACTTTATATTGTTGAAGTGCGTCTATATTAATTTTAAGACAAAATAAAAGGCTAAACTTGGTATATTTGTAACTTTTGGGCTAATTTGTACAGATGTGTCTCCTTAATAAAGCCATTTTTGTATATCCAGTGTGTAGAAGTAAGATATTTCTCTTCCCCGAGAACTTCACGTTGAAACCAACAAATACAATAGCTGTTGTCACAAATTACAAACAGAAGAAATTGGCTAAAAGGCAGTTTTAGGTACTAATAAACAGAATAGGCACAAACGTATGAAACAGGCATTTATAGGCAATATAAAACTAAGAAATTAGACGTGCTTCTGTTCTGCTAAGACAAACACGTCATCAGAGCCTTCAACCCTTTACAAAGACACCTCCGCCTCACAAAATAGTGATATCGGCGTTTGTGGATGTCCGTTAACCCGGACAAAAGCCACACCATACTTTTTACAAACCGCCACAACCCCGCAGACTGCCCCAACTTCAGCTTCCGGGGCTGAAGGATACAGTGATGTCCGTTAACCCGTACAAAAGCCACGCCATACTTTTTACAAACCGCCACACCCCCGCAGACCACCCCAACTTCAGCTTCCGAGGCTGAAGGATAGAGTGATGTCCGTTAACCCTGACAAAAGCCACGCCATACTTTTTACAAACCGCCACACCCCCGCAGACCACCCCAACTTCAGCTTCTGAGGCTGAAGGATAGAGTGATGTCCGTTAACCCGTACAAAAGCCACGCCATACTTTTTACAAACCGCCACACCCCCGCAGACCACCCCAACTTCAGCTTCCGAGGCTGAAGGATAGAGTGATGTCCGTTAACCCTGACAAAAGCCACGCCATACTTTTTACAAACCGCCACACCCCGGTAGACCGCCCCAACTTCAGCTTCCGAGGCTGAAGGATAGAGTGATGTCCGTTAACCCTGACAAAAGCCACGCCATACTTTTTACAAACCGCCACACCCCCGCAGACCACCCCAACTTCAGCTTCCGAGGCTGAAGGATAGAGTGATGTCCGTTAACCCGTACAAAAGCCACGCCATACTTTTTACAAACCGCCACACCCCCGCAGATCGCCCCAACTTCAGCTTCCGAGGCTGAAGGATAGAGTGATGTCCGTTAACCCGTACAAAAGCCACGCCATACTTTTTACAAACCGCCACACCCCCGCAGACCACCCCAACTTCAGCTTCCGAGGCTGAAGGATAGAGTGATGTCCGTTAACCCTGACAAAAGCCACGCCATACTTTTTACAAACCGCCACACCCCGGTAGACCGCCCCAACTTCAGCTTCCGAGGCTGAAGGATAGAGTGATGTCCGTTAACCCTGACAAAAGCCACGCCATACTTTTTACAAACCGCCACACCCCCGCAGACCACCCCAACTTCAGCTTCCGAGGCTGAAGGATAGAGTGATGTCCGTTAACCCGTACAAAAGCCACGCCATACTTTTTACAAACCGCCACACCCCCGCAGATCGCCCCAACTTCAGCTTCCGAGGCTGAAGGATAGAGTGATGTCCGTTAACCCGTACAAAAGCCACGCCATACTTTTTACAAACCGCCACACCCCCGCAGACCGCCCCAACTTCAGCTTCCGAGGCTGAAGGATAGAGTGATGTCCGTTAACCCGTACAAAAGCCACGCCATACTTTTTACAAACCACCACACCCCCGTAGACCGCCCCAACTTCAGCTTCCGAGGCTGAAGGATAGAGTGATGTCCGTTAACCCGTACAAAAGCCACGCCATACTTTTTACAAACCGCCACACCGCCGTAGACCGCCCCAACTTCAGCTTCCGAGGCTGAAGGATAGAGTGATGCCCGTTAACCCGTACAAAAGCCACGCCATACTTTTTACAAACCGCCACACCCCCGCAGACCACCCCAACTTCAGCTTCCGAGGCTGAAGGATAGAGTGATGTCCGTTAACCCGTACAAAAGCCACACCATACTTTTTACAAACCGCCACACCCCCGCAGACCACCCCAACTTCAGCTTCCGAGGCTGAAGGATAGAGTGATGCCCGTTAACCCTGACAAAAGCCACGCCATACTTTTTACAAACCGCCACACCCCCGCAGACCACCCCAACTTCAGCTTCCGAGGCTGAAGGATAGAGTGATGTCCGTTAACCCGTACAAAAGCCACGCCATACTTTTTACAAACCGCCACACCCCCGCAGACCACCCCAACTTCAGCTTCCGAGGCTGAAGGATAGAGTGATGTCCGTTAACCCGTACAAAAGCCACGTCATACTTTTTACAAACCACCACACCCCCGTAGACCGCCCCAACTTCAGCTTCCGAGGCTGAAGGATAGAGTGATGTCCGTTAACCCGTACAAAAGCCACGCCATACTTTTTACAAACCGCCACACCGCCGTAGACCGCCCCAACTTCAGCTTCCGAGGCTGAAGGATAGAGTGATGTCCGTTAACCCGTACAAAAGCCACGCCATACTTTTTACAAACCGCCACACCCCCGTAGACCGCCCCAACTTCAGCTTCCGAGGCTGAAGGATAGAGTGATGTCCGTTAACCCGTACAAAAGCCACGCCATACTTTTTACAAACCGCCACACCCCGGTAGACCGCCCCAACTTCAGCTTCCGAGGCTGAAGGATAGAGTGATGTCCGTTAACCCGTACAAAAGCCACGCCATACTTTTTACAAACCGCCACACCCCCGTAGACAGCCCCAACTTCAGCTTCCGAGGCTGAAGGATAGAGTGATGTCCGTTAACCCGTACAAAAGCCACGCCATACTTTTTACAAACCGCCACACCCCCGCAGACCGCCCCAACTTCAGCTTCCGAGGCTGAAGGATAGAGTGATGTCCGGTACCTTGGAGTGAAACTGGACAGAGGTCTAACTTTCAGCCTGCACATCAGGGACGTAGTGGCGAGGGTGCAGGGAGCAATTGTTTCCCTGTACCCAATGCTGGGGTCGAGCTCGATGCCGATTGGTCTGAAGTTATACCTGGCAATTCCTGTGATGCTATATGCCTGCGAGATCTGGGGCATGGCCGCAGACAGCTGGCTGGCATGGCTTCAACGTGCACAGTTCTATATATTCTGTGGGACATTATTTTCCTACCAGGTTGCTGCGTGAAGCCTCAGGTCTTCCATACGTGGAAGATGAAATTAGGCGTCGGGCTTCAAAATTATACACCAATTTACCTAAACATAGAAGCGCCCTTGTTAGATCCTTGGGACATTATGATCCCACTAGACACCCTTCCAGGCTGTTTATGGGTACCCGCATGGCTTGTGGGCACCCGAGATAATCCAGCAGCTGAAGCTGAGCTCCACATAAATCTTCTAAGCCATTTGGCATCAAATTTTTCATCCTAATCAAAAATTTTAAAATTAGAACACCAGGGTGCAAGGTATTGCAGCCATTCCGACAACTGAAGGTTATGCGCAGAGGATCTAACCAAAAGTCCGAGGACACTTCTACTTGGGAGCGATGAATACTCCGGGGCACTTTCCATAGGGCAATAAAGCCCTGCCGTTGACAACAACGTCAAGACGGGGTGGAATTAGATACACCATTTACGCGCGTCAACCCCGCAGAGAAGACTACCGAAAACGTCAGTGGGGCCGCCTGGAGATCTAGCACACCTTCTACTAGCTCTACAGGCTAGTACCCAGGACTTACGAGGAACCCTCTATCCCCTCCGGACGGCCCTATCCTGATGATCTAGCACACCTTCTACTAGCTCTGCAGGCTAGTACCCGGAGCTTCTGAGGCAACTCTCTACCCCCTCCGGGCGGCCGAAGTCTGGTGATCTAGCACACCTTCTACTGGCTCTGTAGGCTAGTACCCGGGACTTACGAGGCAACCCTCTACCCCCACCGGACGGCCCTATCCTGGTGATCTAGCACACCTTCTATTGGCTCAGCAGGCTAATACCCGGGAATTATGAGGCAACCCTCTACACCCTCCGAGCGGCCGAAGTCTAGTGATCTAGCACACCTTCTACTAACTCTGTAGGCGAGTACCCGGGACTTATTAGGCAACCCTCTACCCCCTCCGGGCGGTCGTAGCCTGGTGATCTAGCACACTTTCTACTAGCTCTGCAGGCTAGTACTCGGGACTTATGAGGCAACCCTTTACCCCCTACGGGCAGCAGTAGCCTAGTGATCTAGCATATCTTCTACTAGCTCTGCAGACTAGTACCCGGGACTTATTAGGCAACCCTCTACCGCCTCCGGACGGCCATAGCCTGGTGATCTAGCACACCTTCTACTAGCTCTGTAGGATAGTACCCGGGACTTATGAGGCAACTTTCTACCGCCTCCGGGCGGCCGTAGCCTGGTGATCTAGCATATCTTCTACTAGCTCTGTGGGCTAGTACCCGGGACTTATTAGGCAACCCTCTACACCCTCCGGGCGTCGTTGCCTGGTGATCTAGCACACCTTCTACTAGCTCTGCAGGCTAGTACCCGGGACTTATGAGGCAACCCTCTACCCCCTCCGGATAGCCGTAGCCTGGTGATCTAGCAGACCTTCTACTAGCTCTGCAGTCTAGTACCCGGGACTTATGAGGCAACCCTCTACCCCCTCCGGCGGCCGTAGCCTGGTGATCTAGCACACCTTCTACTAGCTCTGTAGGCTAGTACCCGGGACTTATTAGGCAACCCTCTACCCCCTCCGGGCGGCCGTAGCCTGGTGATCTAGCACACCTTCTAGTAGCTCTGCAGGCTAGTACCCGGGTCTTATGAGGCAACCCTCTACCGCCTCCGGACGGCCATAGCCTGGCCGGAGGTACCCGATTTCCCGCGGGTGTACGGAACACACTGCCCCCTCGATTCCAACCCAAACCGAACAACTCCTCGACGGTAGGGGCTCGGCATTTCGGCCCGAGGTTCGTCTAGTAACTTCAGAGGTACCACGAGTGCTAAGGGTCCGCAGCGCCCCCACCACGGCAGCTGAAGGGGGCGGATCCCCTACCCTACGAGAAACCTGAAGCTACATAAAATTGTAACCTCTAAAATAATTTCTACCTCAAAACCCACAACACATCCTACAAAATCCCTAAAAGAAAAACCTTAACGGGTGGGCACCCAGCTTTGTACAGCCAGCCAGTACTTCGGTCGGTCGGTACTTACTGTGTACGTGTTTTTAGGTGAAAGTGTGACCATAGTAATTACTAAACTCCATTAAAAATAGTTCGGTGATGTTCATGTTTTTATTGCTTCTTGATCATTCTGTAGATAATCCAGATTTTCATTAACTAGGATCGCCCCTGGTCCCAGTTGATCCGGGTAAACGATTTTCTACTGTAGTTAAACAGAGTGCATAGCTAAAAGAATAAAAGCAAATTTGTCACTTCTTTTAAGAGAGTTCTGGTGTACTGATCCATACCTGGTGTACATCTAGCTTGATTACAGCATCAAATCAGTTTTATAAATATATTTCAGTTTTTAGTTATTGAAATAACACTAGAATACAAAATGACTATTAAAAGTTTTAAAATTATCAATCTGAATGGAAAATTGGAAATTGGTTTGCAAATAAGTTCGCATTAATTTACAGGAACCGAATATATTTTTAATAAACTCTCGCGGATACAATCCGGACATTTCATGTAGTATATAAGGACGGCTGACATCACACCGTAGCGGGGAGGTCCGAGGCTACAGGGTCATTCTTCAGAGTCGCAATGTACCTTATGTAAAATATGAAATACCGAAAGACGGCACTAAGCGACAGTGCGCAATGTGGCAGCAACCCATGTAGCGACTATGACTTCCCTTTTGAACAATTTTAGAAACATTTATGATGAATTATATTTCTCTAGATCCTTTCATGGAAGTGTTGAAAACAGTGTTGTATAAATTAAATTAATTGGCAGTCGATTAATGACACTAAACAACACTTACTTTTAAATTTTCCCGGAACTAGTTTCAGAGGCCTTCCCTCTATCTTCAGCCGGACATCGACTGGTTCTCATTGGTGTAGCTGGCAATATTTTGTCATCGGTCACCTCTGGTGGCGGTTCGAGGAACTTGCTGAACAAATCTTTCTGGGGGATGTCGAAATTGAATACTTTGTTCCTTGCAACTGCTGGCAACTGCTGATTTTACTAATTGTTTGTATTTTATGAATAAACTTTGTCATTTACAGAAAACCAACACAGACAGACAACTACATAAAAGCTAATGGCTACAATCCAAGATCCCACAAACAGGCAATCTTTAATAGTTTAGCACACAGACTGGTCAACATCCCTCTCACAGCAGAAGAATACAAAATAGAATACAACAAAATTATTGAATTAGCACAGAAAAATGACTTTCCTAAATCACTAGTAGACAAAAAAGTGAACTTAGCAAATAAGAAGAAACTTCTAAAGGAAACCACAACCCTCTCAGCTAAAGAAACTAAAATGATCTTCAAAAAATTCACTTACCATGCATGAGCCTTTGATAAATTCAAAAAAGTCTTCAAAAAACAAAACATTCAACTAGCTCCTGTGAACCATTACTCCTTAAAAAACCTAATTTGCTCAAACATCAGAGATGCCATTCCATCTAACAAAAAATCTGGTATATATCAAATTGAATGCTGTGACTGTAGTCAAATTTATATTGGAAAAACCAAAAACTAAAAGAAATTTAGAAACAAGAGCAAAGGAACACTTATAACTATGTTCTTACTCAATTCTTAACTGGACATGGCAAATTTTCAGCCTACTTATTTCGATTAAAAATCAAATCCACATCTAATTGCATTTCTGGAAATCACGTTCAGGATGTCCCTCACATTTTACTTGATTGTCCATTTTTCTGTTTTGAAAGATACGAACTTGAATTATTGCTTCAATCCTTAGGTTACACTTTCTCAAAACCACTTACACATATTCTGATGAATTGCAAAACTTATCAATATTTCATGGCTTTCTTAAAGAAAATATTTCTTAAGCTAAATGATTCATCTTGGTGTTTACTGTTTGTCAGCTTGATATGGAGTTTTGTTATATTATTGTAAATACACATATTTTGTGGTTATAACATTTAGTAAAATATCCTCAATATAGGAGGGATATATGCTTCCGAAACTTCGATTTCTATCGTCTTTTCACCTGGCTTGCTTCCCGACAAGATCTCCAACAAGCTATTTGTCTATTTATTGCGGTTTAACAGATTTTCAAAAATCGTTGAGAATGAAAATACATGCACAAGATATTACGTAAAACCTAATATATACCTACATTTTACTTATCCTGTAAAAATTTTAAGCATTGGACATTTTAAACAAAATCAGAGTTTTCTTGAGGTTTCTGATGACCTCAAAACATGCATTTCGCGAATTCTCGGCGTCGAATTTTTCTGTGCAGTACTGCATAATTTTATAACTAATAAATTCCACGACAAAATTTGTGTAAAGTGAGTAGAAAAAGTTTGTG
The DNA here is from genome assembly GCA_030765055.1 of Mantis religiosa. Taxonomy (NCBI): domain Eukaryota; kingdom Metazoa; phylum Arthropoda; class Insecta; order Mantodea; family Mantidae; genus Mantis; species Mantis religiosa. The sequence continues at coordinate 15,904,696 of CM060954.1, forward strand.
AATGTAAGACATTTAGAAATTGCAGCATTTGCGTGTGTTTGTTGTAGAAGTACGGTTTGGCACGTCTGTTACTTGTGATTCATTACTGAGATCTTCCTTAGGGGCAATTTTTTTCGTTAATTAGTTGCCACGAACCCCTGTAGAGGACCCAGACATTAATAAACCCCATTTCTTTCTTTTATTTTCTGGAACACTGAAAACAAAAAGCGATAAGTAGCGCCTTGTGTGGGAGGTACAGTCGCCTCTATAATCTAGTTACTAATAAACAGCTTAAATGTGAAACTACGCCGGCTGTTCAATAAATAATGATCACATTTGTTTTTATTTGTTTATTTGTTTATTTGTTTTTATTTTATTTTATTTTACTCATCCTCATAATTTTGATGGTCCTTCTCAAAATAGTCTCCTCTGAATGCGATGTACTTGTCACAGCGTTTCTGCCAATCTTCAAAAACATGCTGGAAACCATTTTTGAGAGATACTTCAAAATCACCTCCGCAGCCTTCACCACTGCTTCTGATGATGGATAATGCCTCCCACGAAGGCGTTTCTTCAAGTTAGGGAATAGAAAAAAGTCACATGGGGCTAAATCCGGACTATAGGGAGTGTGAGGGATGCACTTCACGTTGATTTTTGCTAGATATTCAGCAACAACATTGACAATATGAGGCCGCGCATTATCGTGGTGCAGCATCCAGCTTGCTTCACGAAAATGTGGTCTTTTGCGCCTGATATGGTCTTGCAATGTTTTCAGGACATCCCCGTAGTATTGTCCAGTTACTGATGTGTGTGCAGGTACAACATGCTGATAAACCATTCCATGAATATCAAAGAATGAGATGACCATAACTTTCCCAGCAGAAGCAACCACTTTTGCTTTTTGGGGTTGATGATGAAGGAGATTTCCACACTGAGCTTTGCTGTTTGCTCTCAGGATCAAAATGATGTAGCCAAGTTTCATCAGCAGTGATTACGTTTGAAAAAATCTGCGGATCTTCCTCTAACATCAACTTTAACTGCATACAGACCTGCATGCGAATGTCCTTTTGTTCGGGAATCAACAGTCTTGGAACACATCGCGCACAAACACGTCTCATGTGTAATGTTTATGTCACCAACGTGTGGGTGATGACCAATGAAATGTTCAGTATTTCAGAAAGTGATCTTAAGGTAATTCGTCGATCCTCTCTCACAATGGCAGCAGCAGTGTTGAAGTTTTCTTCCGTAAGAGCAGTAACTGGAGCATCGGCACCACCTTCGTTTGAAACTGACTGTCTCCCCTAATTAAACATTTTAAACCAACTTCGAGCTGTGCTGTAGGGAAGAACAGACTCTTCATAGGCCTCCTGTAACATTGTATAGGCCTCAACTGAAGATTTTTTTAGACTAAAGTAGAATTTCAAAGCCGCATATTGTTTCTCGCGTGTTATCTCCATTGCAGCGGTAGGCGATACTGAACATGCCTGGACTTGCCTGGTTCTCACAGGCGGGAACTAGGAGTACCAACAATGAAACTACTACGGTAACAGAATATAATAGGTTTGAATTTTAGTGCGAAAAATTACGACCTTAGAAAACTTATGATCATTCTTTATTGAACAGCTCTTGTACTTAAATATTTAGCTATATTAACTCCAGCAAATAATTAAGTAAGACATTTTACTCATTTTTAAATAAGTGATATATAAATTACACTAGAGTTAATACCCAAACAATCTAAAAGCATTACATTGAAAATGTTCTGTTGGTGTACTACTTACACAAAATTAACAGTTGAAATTTTAATCATCGTGAATCAAAATTTGTGTTAATGTTTATAACAATCAAGATATTACTATGTAAGTACAGTGCGATCCATATAAACCTGAACCATTGAAATTGGCCATAGTTTCCCTTTGAATGCTCGTAGAATGCAGAGATTTCTTTCAATGATCTTAGTGGCTCTGTGATAACTGACAACACTGACAATTGTTGACAATTGACTGTTAAATGTACAGTCATAACAGCAACTGCAATACTCACTACGAGAGCTTGAGACATATTCCTAGGTAACAACACAACGGGAATTTCGAAGAGAATTTAATATACGTGATGTTCCGACAAAGACAACAATTTTATCGCTCGTAAGAAAGCAGGAGACAACTGAGAGTGGAAAACATCGACCGTCATCTGTTACAGATGTTCGCAGAAGGCTATTGAATTCTCCAAACAAATCGTTGTGTCGATTGAGCCAGGAATCAGGGTATTCATATGGAACATGTCAAAGAGCTGCGACCTTAGAGAGTGCATATGGTGTAACAACTGAAAGAAGCAGATTATGATAAACGAATCAGTTACTGTCGATGTTTCCACGTCCAGACATTCTCTCCATAACGTGGTTTACAGATGAGGCATGGTTTCATCTGTCAGGCTACATAAACACACAAAACACCAGATATTGGTCTGCTGTAAACCCCCAAGTGATCCACGAAACCCCACTGCATGATGGTGCGTGGTGTCAGCTTCCAGGATCGTTGCTCCCATTTTCTTTGATACGACTGTAGACACTGAAGTATATATGGGTATCTTCAAGACATTTGTGGAGCAGCTGGATGATATCGAATTGAGAGAAGGTTATTTCCAGCAAGATGGACCAAAATGCCATACATCTAATGACACCATGGAACTTGTAACCAGTGTCTTTGCTACGACTGTAGACACTGAAGTTTATATGGGTATCTTCAAGACATTTGTGGAGCAGCTGGATGATATCGAATTGAGAGAAGGTTATTTCCAGCAAGATGGACCAACATGCCATACATCTAATGACACCATGGGACTTGTAAACAGTTTCTTTGATACGACTGTAGACACTGAAGTTTATATGGGTATCTTCAAGACATTTGTGGAGCAGCTGGATGATATCGAATTGAGAGAAGGTTATTTCCAGCAAGATGGACCAACATGCCATACATCTAATGACACCATGGGACTTGTAACCAGTTTCTTTGATACGACTGTAGACACTGAAGTATATATGGGTATCTTCAAGACATTTGTGGAGCAGCTGGATGATATCGAATTGAGAGAAGGTTATTTCCAGCAAGATGGACCAAAATGCCATACATCTAATGACACCATGGAACTTGTAACCAGTGTCTTTGCTACGACTGTAGACACTGAAGTTTATATGGGTATCTTCAAGACATTTGTGGAGCAGCTGGATGATATCGAATTGAGAGAAGGTTATTTCCAGCAAGATGGACCAACATGCCATACATCTAATGACACCATGGGACTTGTAAACAGTTTCTTTGATACGACTGTAGACACTGAAGTTTATATGGGTATCTTCAAGACATTTGTGGAGCAGCTGGATGATATCGAATTGAGAGAAGGTTATTTCCAGCAAGATGGACCAACATGCCATACATCTAATGACACCATGGGACTTGTAACCAGTTTCTTTGCTACGACTGTAGACACTGAAGTTTATATGGGTATCTTCAAGACATTTGTGGAGCAGCTGGATGATATCGAATTGAGAGAAGGTTATTTCCAGCAAGATGGAGCAACGTGACATGCATCTAATGACACCATGGAACTTGTAACCAGTTTCTTTGATACGACTGTAGACACTGAAATTTATATGGGTATCTTCAAGACATTTGTGGAGCAGCTGGATGATATAGAATTGAGAGAAGGTTATTTCCAGCAAGATGGAGCAACGTGCCGTACATCTAATAACACCATGGAACTTGTAACCAGTTTCTTTGATACGACTGTAGACACTGAAGTTTATATGGGTATCTTCAAGACATTTGTGGAGCAGCTGGATGATATAGAATTGAGAGAAGGTTATTTCCAGCAAGATGGAGCAACGTGCCGTACATCTAATGACACCATGGAACTTGTAACCAGTTTCTTTGATACAACTGTAGACACTGAAATTTATATGGGTATCTTCAAGACATTTGTGGAGCAGCTGGATGATATAGAATTGAGAGAAGGTTATTTCCAGCAAGATGGAGCAACGTGCCGTACATCTAATAACACCATGGAACTTGTAACCAGTTTCTTTGATACGACTGTAGACACTGAAGTTTATATGGGTATCTTCAAGACATTTGTGGAGCAGCTGGATGATATCGAATTGAGAGAAGGTTATTTCCAGCAAGATGGAGCAACGTGCCGTACATCTAATGACACCATGGAACTTGTAACCAGTTTCTTTGATACGACTGTAGACACTGAAGTTTATATGGGTATCTTCAAGACATTTGTGGAGCAGCTGGATGATATCGAATTGAGAGAAGGTTATTTCCAGCAAGATGGAGCAACGTGCCATACTTGTAATGACACCATGGAACTTGTAACCAGTTTCTTTGATACGACTGTAGATACTGAAGTTTATATGGGTATCTTGAAGACATTTGTGGAGCAGCTGGATAATATCGAATTGAGAGAAGGTTATTTCCAACAAGATGGAACAACGTGACATACATCTAATGACACCATGGAACTTGTAACCAGTTTCTTTGATACGACTGTAGACACTGAAGTTTATATGGGTATCTTCAAGACATTTGTGGAGCAGCTGGATGATATCGAATTGAGAGAAGGTTATTTCCAACAAGATGGAGCAATGTGACATACATCTAATGACACCATGGAACTTGTAATCAGTTTCTTTGATACGACTGTAGACACTTAAGTTTATATGGGTATCTTCAAGACATTTGTGGAGCTGCTGGATGACATCGAATTGAGAAAAGGTTATTTCCAGCAAGATGGAGCCACGTGTCATATATCTAATGACACCATGGAAATTGTAACCAGTTACTTTGATACCACTGTATACACTTAAGTTTATATGGGTATCTTCAAGACATTTGTGGAGTAACTGGATGATGTCGAATCGAGAGTTGGTTATTTCCAGCAAGATGGAGCAACGTGCCGTACATCTGATGACACCATGGAACTTGTAACCAGTTTCTTTGATACGACTGTAGACACTGAAGTTTATATGGGTATCTTCAAGACATTTGTGGAGTAACTGGATGATATCGAATTGAGAGAAGGTTATTTCCAGCAAGATGGCGCAACGTGCCGTACATCTGATGACACCATGGAACTTGTAACCAGTTTCTTTGATACGACTGTAGACACTGAAGTTTATATGGCTATCTTCAAGACATTTGTGGAGCAGCTGGATGATATCGAATTGAGAGAAGGTTATTTCCAGCAAGATGGAGCAACGTGCCATACTTGCAATGACACCATGGAACTTGTAACCAGTTTCTTTGATACGACTGTAGATACTGAAGTATATATGGGTATCTTGAAGACATTTGTGGAGCAGCTGGATAATATCGAATTGAGAGAAGGTTATTTCCAAAGATGGAGCAACGTGTCATATATCTAATGACACCATGGAAATTGTAACCAGTTTCTTTGATACCACTGTAGACACTTAAGTTTATATGGGTATCTTCAAGACATTTGTGGAGTAACTGGATGATGTCGAATCGAGAGTTGGTTATTTCCAGCAAGATGGAGCAACGTGCCGTACATCTGATGACACCATGGAACTTGTAACCAGTTTCTTTGATACGACTGTAGACACTGAAGCTTATATGGGTATCTTCAAGACATTTGTGGAGTAACTGGATGATATCGAATTGAGAGAAGGTTATTTCCAGCAAGATGGCGCAACGTGCCGTACATCTGATGACACCATGGGACTTGTAACCAGTTTCTTTGATACGACTGTAGACATTGAAGTTTATATGGGTATCTTCAAGACATTTGTGGAGTAACTGGATGGTATCGAATTGAGAGAAGGTTATTTCCAGCAAGATGAAGCAACATGCCATACAACTAATGACACAATGGAACTTGTAACCAGTTTCTTTGATAATCGAATAATCTCAAAAGGTCTGTGGGCGCCCAGATACCTTGACGTAACCTCACCGGAGTTTTTCTTGTTGTGGTATCTATAAAATAGTGTACAAGAATAGTCCACGGACAATTGATGTTCTCAAGGAATCCATTCGAACCGAAATAAGTAACATTGGCGAGGATATTCTCCGTAAAACTTCAGAGAATATGACGAGACGAGTACAAACATGTATAGATGCTGATGGAGGACACTTCCAACATTTTCTCTGAGATGTAAATAGTGTAATGTTATCTCCCAATTGTGTATTATATTTTCTCAAAGTTTCACGCGTGTCCTATTATTATTTCAAAAGTTATGGCCTATTGGAATGGTTCAGGTTTATAGGAATAAGCTTGTAACATATTTAAAGCGAACATCTGAACGTTACAGGTCTGAAACATCTGACAACTGACTTCAAAAACAACTGACCTCTCTTCACAAGGGAATTCATCTCCTCTTTCGCTTGTTTCAAGAAACTCATCAAACACGTGAGTTGATTTGATTATAGATAGCTAGCTACCTATGTTTTAGGAATCAACGAGCTATTTCTGTTTGCATCCTGTGAACCACAGTAATTACAGTTATGAAAAAGGAACAAGTTTTAACTTTTCCGTGTGCAGTGTTTACAAATTTATATTACATGCGTTTAATCCAATTTTACCTATACTAAGCACACGAAACATTGTAACCTATACAAAATATAAAATATATAAAAAATTAGGCACAAAAAAGAACGTTCCGTCTGTGCGTGCGTATGTCTATGGATAGCACAATTCAAAATCAAAATTCTGATGGATACTAACCCGGTATGAACGTTCAGCGACTTCCTATATTAAGATGACGACACAAGGATATTTAAGAAAATACTTCACCCTAAACTACCCTTTACAGGTAACACTTTTCGAAACATTCATTTCTTTAAAACAGTATGTAAACAATTTTCATTAAGATAGACAGAATCTTTCAATTCGGAAAACAGATATTATTAGCCATTTCCTTTATCCTGAAAGATGAATGTCTGGTAAGTCTAAGCTCTATGTACCCTGTACTGATTTGAACATAATTTCATTCATCGTCCGATATGACTTAACGTTGGAGGTTTTCTCTTATCCTGAAAGATGGATGTCAGGTAACTCTAAGCTCTGTGTACCCTGTACTCATTTGAACATCATTTCATTCATCGTCCGATATGACTTAACGTTGGAGGTTTTCTCTTATCCTGAAAGATGAATGTCTGGTAACTCTAAGCTCTGTGTACCCTGTCCTCATTTGAACATCATTTCATTCATCGTCCGATATGACTTAACGTTGGAGGTTTTCTCTTATCCTGAAAGATGAATGTCTGGTAACTCTAAGCTCTATGTAACCTGTACTCATTTCATTCTTCGCCCGATATGACTTAACGTTGGAGGTTTTCTCTTATCCTGAAAGATGAATGTCTGGTAACTCTAAGCTCTATGTAACCTGTACTCATTTCATTCTTCGCCCGATATGACTTAACGTTGGAGGTTTTCTCTTATCCTGAAAGATGGATGTCAGGTAACTCTAAGCTCTGTGTACCCTGTTCTCATTTGAACATCATTTCATTCATCGTCCGATATGACTTAACGTTGGAGGTTTTCTCTTATCCTGAAAGATGAATGTCTGGTAACTCTAAGCTCTATGTACCCTGTACTCATTTGAACATCATTTCATTCATCGTCCGATATGACTTAACGTTGGAGGTTTTCTCTTATCCTGTAAGATGAATGTCTGGTAACTCTAAGCTCTATGTACCCTGTACTCATTTGAACATCATTTCATTCATCGTCCGATATGACTTAACGTTGGAGGTTTTCCCTTATCCTGAAAGATGAATGTCTGGTAACTCTAAGCTCTATATACCCTGTACTCATTTGAACATCATTTCATTCATCGTCTGATATGACTTAACGTTGGAGGTTTTCTCTTATCCTGAAAGATGAATGTCTGGTAACTCTAAGCTCTATATACCCTGTACTCATTTGAACATCATTTCATTCCTCGTCCGATATGACTTAACGTTGAAGGTTTTCTCTTATCCTGAAAGATGAATGTCTGGTAACTCTAAGCTCTATATACCCTGTACTCATTTGAACATCATTTCATTCATCGTTCGATATGACTTAACGTTGGAGGTTTTCTCTTATCCTGAAACATGAATGTCTGGTAACTCTAAGCTGTATGTACCCTGTACTCGTTTGAACATCATTTCATTCATCGTCCGATATGACTTAACGTTGGTGGTTTTCTCTTATCCTGTAAGATGAATGTCTGGTAACTCTAAGCTCTATGTACCCTGTACTCATTTGAACATCATTTCATTCATCGTCCGATATGACTTAACGTTGGAGGTTTTCTCTTATCCTGAAAGATGAATGTCTGGTAACTCTAAGCTCTATGTACCCTGTACTCATTTGAACATCATTTCATTCATCGTCCGATATGACTTAACGTTGGAGGTTTTCTCTTATCCTGAAAGATGAATGTCTGGTAACTCTAAGCTCTATGTACCCTGTACTCATTTGAACATCATTTCATTCATCGTCCGATATGACTTAACGTTGGAGGTTTTCTCTTATCCTGAAAGATGAATGTCTGGTAACTCTAAGCTCTATGTACCCTGTACTCATTTGAACATCATTTCATTCATCGTCCGATATGACTTAACGTTGGAGGTTTTCTCTTATCCTGAAAGATGAATGTCTGGTAACTCTAAGCTCTATGTACCCTGTACTCATTTGAACATCATTTCATTCATCGTCCGATATGACTTAACGTTGGAGGTTTTCTCTTATCCTGAAAGATGAATGTCTGGTAACTCTAAGCTCTATGTACCCTGTACTCATTTGAACATCATTTCATTCATCGTCCGATATGACTTAACGTTGGAGGTTTTCTCTTATCCTGAAAGATGAATGTCTGGTAACTCTAAGCTCTATATACCCTGTACTCATTTGAACATCATTTCATTCATCGTCCGATATGACTTAACGTTGGAGGTTTTCTCTTATCCTGAAAGATGAATGTCTGGTTACTCTAAGCTCTATGTACCCTGTACTCATTTGAACATCATTTCATTCATCGTCCCATATGACTTAACGTTGGAGGTTTTCTCTTATCCTGAAAGATGAATGTCTGGTAACTCTAAGCTCTATGTACCCTGTACTCATTTGAACATTATTTCATTCATCGTCCGATATGACTTAACGTTGGAGGTTTTCTCTTATCCTGAAAGATGAATGTCTGGTAACTCTAAGCTCTATGTACCCTGTACTCATTTGTACATCATTTCATTCATCGTCCGATATGACTTAACGTTGGAGGTTTTCTCTTATCCTGAAAGATGAATGTCTGGTAACTCTAAGCTCTATGTACCCTGTACTCATTTGAACATCATTTCATTCATCGTCCGATATGACTTAACGTTGGAGGTTTTCTCTTATCCTGAAAGATGAATGTCTGGTAACTCTAAGCTCTATGTACCCTGTACTCATTTGAACATTATTTCATTCATCGTCCGATATGATTTAATTTCGGTGGTTTTTGTTGTGTAATGTCGGCTACCGCACCTAGGTATAGGTTGCCATAGCAACAACAGTTCCTTACGTAAATACTTTGGTGGGTTTCACATTCATCCTGGGTACACGACGACACTAACCTAAGCACGTGGCTAGGTATGTGGATAGTTTTCGCGCTGTCCTTGGTGTACGTATATTTTGTGTGGAGGACGTGAACAGGCGGGCGGGCGGTAAGTGAAACTTGGCCTCCTACCTGGTGGCAGGTGGTATATATCCCTAAATCAACGGCAACATCAGTTGTTGAAGTTCCTCCAGGGCCTCCTGTAACGAGTTCATTACCATATTATTGTACTATCATCTTGTAGCGCACCGGCAGAGGCGATCGGAAAGTAACAACCGTCGTCACTGACGTCAAATGTGCACAAACTTCCCGTCCCTATGTTTCGCTAAACTGCAGTGTTGATACAAACTTCGGTAGGGAATTCTTTTCTCTGTCTCCCCTCATCTTCCGAATTCTGGATGGTCTCCAGTTCCCTCCTCAAACTGTAGGGCTCTATTCTTTGCTGTAGTCTCTGCTCTTACTACACTCTAGCCTCATCCCTCTCTTCCCGTTAGGAACATGGGTACGAAAGATCTATAGTGCGATCCATATAAGACTGAACCAATTCAATAAGCCATAACTTTTGAACCAATAATAGGACACATGTGAAACTTTGGGAGAATATAATACACAATTGGGAGGTTACATTACACTATTTACATCTCAGAAAATGTTGGAAGTGTCCTCCACAGCATCTATACATGTTTGTAGTCGTCTCATCATATTTGTATTAATCCGCCCTCAAAAGTTCAGCAGGTTACAAAGGTGATATAGAAACAGTTTCAAAAATTTTGTCCACCGAACTCTAAGGTACGGTTTGCAGGAACAAGTGATTACTTTTAATGACGAATTTTGATTGAAATACATCCGCTTCGTATATTACAATGAATAACTCGAATTCTCTGGAATTTGCCTCTGAAAAGTACTCTTCGTTCCAAATAATGTATGTGTAATTCTGTATCACATTCTGAGATACACGCAAAAAGATACTTTACAAAATACGTACATATATTTAAATAAAAAAACTTAGTATTTCAAATACATTTTTCGCTGTCACATGAACCATTTTCAAGGTATTGTTTGTTACTTGTCTGCATTTTACAATATTACTCGTATATTCCTTTCAAATGATAAGTCGCTATTCATTTTTTTATCCTTTACAAATACAATCAGAACGGAATTTCTAGACCGTCACATAGCGACCAGCTGTTTAAAACGTTTGACTATCACTTAAAGTCTACTGTATTCCCTTGTAACTACAATAAGATAATGTTTTTCTTGTAGTAGATAGAGCAATAAGTGTTTTTACAAGAGTAGAGAAAGTCATGTGTACATCACATAACGACCAGCTGTTTAAAACATTTGACTATCACTTAAAGTCTACTGTATTCCCTTGTAACTACAATAAGATAATGTTTATCTTGTAGTAGATAGAGCAATAAGTGTTTGTACAAGAGTAGAGAAAGTCATGTATACATCACATAACGAACAGCTGTTTAAAACATTTGACTATCACTTAAAATCTACTGTATTCCCTTATAACTACAATAAGATAATGTTTATCTTGAAGTAGATAGAGCAATAAGTATTTGTACAAGAGTAGAGAAAGTCATGTGTACATCACATAACGACCAGCTGTTTATAACATTTGACTATCACTTAAAGTCTACTGTATTCCCTTGTAACTACAATAAGATAATGTTTATCTTGAAGTAAATAGAGCAATAAGTGTTTGTACAAGAGTAGGAAAAGGCATATGAGTTCAATTTTTTTCTTAGTTAATATGTCGTTAACGTGAGTAACTTTTTCGTTAAAAAGATGACAACTTTTATATTATGTCTATGTTTTCTAAACCAGGAGGTCATCCTGGGACGTCATTACCTAGTACCGGTTACTTTCCTATCAGCCTTGATAATGCGCAACAATTATCGTACGGAGTTGCGTTGCACGCTGGTGTGAGTTTCCTGAAAAGGAAGAAAGCCCAGGAAGGTCTAACAAATTGAGGGAAATTTCTCCTACAAATTACCTTTCCGTGGGTTGGTACCTGGAGGGGAAGTACCGAACGCTGTTTAAAAATGCATTCCGCCATTATCATATCATTAGTGCCTCGTAATGTGTGAAAATGTTAATGTACTTCCTATGGATAAGGTTTCACCCACATCTCACAAGTTTTCAGGTCCTAGGAATCTAATAGAGCATTTCAGCTGAAAGATCCGTGCGTCTGTAAACATGAAACTAAAGGCTGGTCCCTAGCTCGGGCGGTAAGGCACCTGCGTGCCATGCTAGGGGTCCCGGGTTCGATTCCCGGCGGTGCGGGTGGGGATTTTCTCCGACCAGGATAATTCCTCATCCTCCCCGGAGTCTGGAAGTATGAATGAGATTGCGAATGTGTGCGTGATCATCATCATCATCTAAATCAGCATCATCATCTCGGTATAAGCCGTTCCGACTTCAGGGAAATTGATCGGACCATCTCATTCGTGGCCTGCCAACATTTCTTCTACCTACAGGTTTATACTTCTATACTGTGACTTTGTGGCTTCGTAAAATTAAAAGGTTCAATTACACCACTCAAAAATGTTCTTTATTTCCACCTTATTCCAATGTCACAATTACAATTTCGTAATGTACGCAATTACAACTAAGCCAGTTCGTCTTTCCACGTACACTCGGCGCGCCTTACACTACTGCTCGCCACGACTCACTCAACACAACTAACTCCTGTCACCTCTCCCGTATTGATCCGCGGCCCGAAGTTTCTCGAGATTTCCTTTTATGGAGGGGGAAAACATTCTCGATGCTTCGCCCTCCTTCGGGCGGCAGGAGGAGGGGGAAACGAAGACTGAGCTACCCCTGCGGTCTCCCCTCCCTTCACCGGCCTTCATTTATTGATCGGCGTCGTGAGTTTGCCGCTTGGGTAACAATACTATTTATGGTGTACGGTCTTCGGTCATTCTCTGTACATGATTTTGCCATTTTTGCCTGTATGCAATGATTGTTTCACTTAGACTTTGAATTTTGAATTCTCTTCTAATATCCTCGTTTCTTTTCTTGTCTATGAGTCTATAACCTGCCACCTGTCTCAGAAATTTCATCTCAGCAGCCTCCACTTTCTTCTGTTGTGAGATAGGCAAGACCAGTTTTCACACCCATAAAGTAGCGTTGGGATCGCCATTATTTTATACAGTTTTAACAAAGTTTGACGATCACAATTTTTAAAATTTCTTTTTACTGTGCCACACATTGTTTGGAATTTGTTTATTTTGTTTTGTATATCTCTATTACTGGTATATGACACAATATAGCCAAGATAATTAAAATAACTTTGTTGTTGGATAGGTTTATTATTTATGCAAATTTTTGCTCTGAAATGGCTCGTTCCTATAACACTAGTTGACAAAAATGAACCCTTTTTCTATCACAAGAATTAAAATGACATTTTCTAGAAGTATTTGTTGTGCTGAATTCAAATATAATTTTAGTTTTTACCCATCAGGCAGGAGTTTTGTGTGATATTGATTTGAATTTTTATAATATTCTAAAAAAAAATCTGTAACTAGCTATCTAACTCAAAATTATAACTACTCATTCTGACTTACCTAGAAAGTGTTAGGTAGTGATTTCCGGGCACATTTTGTATCTGGAACGTCTCTCTTCTTGGTCCAACAGTAGTCAGCCAGCATATTGGAACTCCACTTGTCTTACTAACTCTTTTCCATAGTAGAAATTTGCTGATGAAAACGTTCACCTTCCTCATCGCTGACAGCTCCAAGATTTTCGGGGAAGAAGTCTAAGTGAGAGTCCAAGAAGTGAATTCTTAAAGACGTGTTGCATCCCATAGCTTTATACCACTTCCTTCAGAGAAGCAGTCCTTGAAATCACTATGGCGGCCACGATAACTACATATTCTTACTTCTTTTTGGAGTAGATTCCACCCTTTGAGTCTGGAAGTTAAACCTTCAGCTTGCTCTTTAGACAGATTTAAATCCCGAATCAGGTCGTTAAGGTCTTTCTAATTGGGAAAGTATGTTCTGATGATGCTTCAATGAGTCCGGGGTCCACGGAGCTTAGAGTTACCCGACATTCGTCTGTTAGGATAGGGAAAACCCGTAAGAAACCCTATCCAGGTAACTCACCCTGACCGAGATTCGAACTCGGGACCTCTTGAACGTGAGGCGGACACCCTAGCATCTACGCTACAAAAGCGGGCAATATTACATTAAACTGAAGATTCAGAACCTCAAAATTTCACTTTAGTTTTTAAATGTTTAACAGCCCTTTTTACTGCAGGTGGTGACACTGGTGGTATATATGAAATAAAATGGAGCACAGGTAGAATGAGATGGCGGGGAAAACCGGAAGCCCGACCCCACGCAATTTTGTCCACCACAAATTTCACATTAGGTCGCCTAGGGCCGAACCCGGATCACTTTGGTGAGAGTCGAGTGGTCTAACCCCTCGTTATGTGTTTATTTGTTAAATATTTTGACTTTTCCAACTAAACAGTTTACGTCAATTGTAAATAGACTTGTGCTCTAAGAGAATATAGGTGAACATACATGCTACTTTTGGGGATGACACCACGTTGTAATGAAGTCTTCACGCATTAGAACTTGAGCAATATTTGTTATGCCTTAAGTCGCGTGAAGGTTAAACATTCTTAAAATGTTTTGAACAAGGACACTGTTGAAGTATTCCCTGAAGAGCTGTAATATTTGTTACTTTATACATGTCCCAGTAACGTGTGTTAAATTGAAAGGAGCTTCTTTATGTGTAACTCCGTAACAGTTGACAGTCTCTCAAATTTAAACACTTACCAAAGTTGTTTGTAATTCACTGATAAATGTGCAAGTAAGTCAACAAATGAAGATAGACTTCTAGATCATTCTTTGTTCTTTTATCTCACTTTAAATACATTTTCAGTCCTTGTTTTGGTAAAGTTTACCTTATTAACAAGTACAGACAGGGAAGTGATGTGATTGTAACACTTTTTATTTGTTAAATATATTTTCTTGGTAAGTATGACGTGAAGGAAGGAGACATTCCGTGTTTCGAGGCTCTGCATGTGTCCCCTAGGGCGGTTTACCAAATTACCAATTTCAGAAAAATGTCTTTGTAGCTTGCTGCAGGCCAGGAAACATTAGAAACGAAATTACAGAGCCACGCAAAGAAATTACCAAGTAAAAGTAAAATTGCTTAAAGGGAACAGACTGCGGAGAAACCAGAAGTTGGTTCACCACCTTCCAGAATATTCTCCTACCCCTAACGACCATTTAT
>CM060954.1:15927031-15949531 GCA_030765055.1 Mantis religiosa
AAAAACTTCGAATCCGGTCTCTCGACAAGATCGGAAACTGTGACCGGCGAAGATGAAAGTCGCCGATCGGCGTCCTCTCCAGATTATTTCTCAGATGTTGTTCACGGAGATGTTCGCGGACTTTTGTGCTGGATAGCTCTTCTTTCACTGTGCTTACTATTTACCTTGAGGAAGTCCGTTCTGTCATAAGTGGTCTTAAATTTCCTTGGCGATACATTATATATTACCGGTTCACTTGTTCTTGAAGTAGATGCTTTCGGCGGCGACTTGGCTGAAACCTTCTTCTTAGGACTGGACTTGGTCGGCGCGCTCACTGTTGTTCGTGTTGGTGATTGTTGCTTTGGCTGTGATCTTGGTGTAATTGATCTTTGAGATATTACTTTCCCGTTTATGTTACTGGTTTGTGTTGCGATTCCACGTCTAGGTGTCCGCGTAGCTGCAACTGCAGTATAAGTAACGGTCCTAGGTACAGAAGTCTGGCGAATACGCAAGAGTTTCCGGGCTTCCACGAAGGACACCCTCTCTCTTACCCGGATCTCTTGTATCACCTTCTCCTCCATAAAACGGAGAGATTCTCTGGAATTTGCTGAGTGATTACCACTGCAGTCCAAATAAGAAGGGCAGATCTATACAGCTTGATAATCAAGTTAAGTAGTTACGTTTCTTTGACACAATTTTCTATACTCACGCCATCTCCTGACCTGGAATTTAATTACTGAAAACAGTCTTTTGCTCAGTAATGCGAATTTTGATAGTGTTTTGTCTTTGTTTATATTTATGTTATATCCAGTATTTCATTTGTGGTTATAACATTTTATAAATATCCTGATGATGGGAGAGATGTACACTCTCGAAACGTTGATATCTAATTGTCTTTGCAACTGGCTGACTGCCCGAAAAGAAAGTGAGCGTATTCCTCGCCAGGAAAGCTTCAGGTTTTATTTTACAAACAAGTTTTGGGCTTACCACGAGCTTCACCAAATGGAGTGCCGCAAGCAGAATTGGGAAGACTGGAAACTAGAGGGATAATGGCGGGAAAGGGTGTTAAAATATTGGACGAGAATTAGGAGTTTAGATGAGTAGAATATTCTGTGTCAATGCTTGGTAGTACAGGAAATACTAAATCAGAAATATTATGGCTAAATAAGATAAAGGAAATTATTCTCATAAACTATTTTTAGTTGGTTTATTAATACTGGTCATTTACTTGTTTATATTTATGAGAGACTAGTTTCAAAGGCATTCGCCTCCATTTTCAATCTCTTTCCAACTGGCATCTGTTGTCTGCTCTCTCTCTCTCTGGTGGTGGAACTATGAACTTCTTTGTCAAATTATCTACTGGTGGGATTTCAAAGTTCATTACGCCATCCTTATTTTTCCATATTTCAGGATAAGAGAAAACCCCGGAGTCACTTTGTCACCCTGACTGAGATTTGAACTCGGGATCTCTTAATACGCTACCACTATGGTACTAAGTTTACCTTAGACACAGGCTGTTCTTCTTCTCCCCTTATTTAATGCATGATTGTTGCTGCCAGACACGGCTGTTATAACTGCAAAACCAAAACACAAATAACAAAATAAAGCAAAAATTTTAATTTTTCAAAGTTTTCATAAATAAACATAAAGGAATTATTTTAGATTTATTTTTTATCAATTTTAAACACCCTTGCAAGTCAATCATATCAGGTGACGTAGAAACTGGATTATTCTACTTCCTGTAAAGTTGGAACTTAAGTGTTTTGCTTTAAACTGTAGCACCGTACTTTAAGAAACTTTTTATCTTTGTAATATTTCATTTAAGTATTTTTAATATTGTCTCAGACAACTGATCATTTATCATTTATTTAACTGAAAATGCCAAGCTTGGGAAAAACGAAGAGAATAGACTTAAAGTGACAGTCAAATGTTTTACAAGGCTGGATGTCTTTGCATTACATTCTCTTTGTATGTCCAAGGTATAAAAAATGAATAACGATCTTGCATTTGAGAACAATATAAGTACTGTAAAATTAAAAAAATGAGCAAAAAATATCACGGAAATTGTCTGCACTAATATATATTTGGCTTAAGTCGTTTGGTTCAACTAGATTTACATTTTTTGTGTACCTAGTAAGATTTTGTCTAACTTTTAGAGTTTATCATTTAGACAAAATCATGAAGAATGAAGAGGACTTCTGAGGACATTCTCAGAAAATTAAAGATTTGCATTTAATTTGTTAAAAAAATTCCTAAATATACGATACTTTAATGAATCTTATTAGAACCATTGGTGCAATTTTCTTGATAGCATTTTTGGTGTTTATTTTTCGTTTTTTTGGCTTATACTGCTCACAAATTCTCCCTTTCTCTCACACAGGGGACCTCAAAACGCACGTTTCCACTGAATATCAGTATCGAATATTTTGATGATATGCAACACTTCCCTCTGATGACCATATCTACTATAGAAAGTGAACACAAATACCAATTTATAATGCTACACAAAAGACAACAAAATATAAGTTTCTCATTTAGTCTGTACTTAATGATACACAAATATGATTTTAATTGTAAATAGGCAGTAGGCTCCATGAGATCAGGTTCATCATTTTTCCCGCGGCACAATGACACCGCTGTTTCTGGCGCGTTCGGTTTGATCGTCTTTTGTTCGGCGGCTGGAGCAGCAGGTGAAACGACTGTGGCGCCGGTCGCCTTCACAAACTTGACAGATTATTAATAAGAGTAACAGCGAGTACAAAACAAAAAAGGAGCGACGCGCGGAACAAAGAACCAAACTCTTGTGTTATTGTAAACGTTGCTGGGACCCAGCCGTTGCACCTTTAGCGTGCTTTTTCTCGCTAGCCCTTCAGATGTTTCTGTTTCTATAGCTACACATCGCTCACCAATCACAATCGAACGTTTTCTGTTGTTTTAAACGGAGATTATAAAAAGTAGTCCAGAAAAAGCTAGAATCAGAAAACTGACACATTCAATTGTTTATCCTTAGGAAAAGACAGATTCCGTTACCATTATTCAGATGTTCCCCTCTCTGGGTTATGTACTGAGGTAAAGAAAATTTCAGTATCCAATAAATTTTCAAGTTTCATTTTAGAAATCAAAATATTTTGATAAAGTTTAAGAGCTATTTGATTAACTTAAATGTACACCATGGTTTCAATTAAAATAGTAAACTTCACAACCTCAGTGGTATATATAAGAAATGGCATTCGTAATAGAGTACGGCCTATGAGGAGAAATGATTTTGAGGAGTTATCAGAAGAAATTTTTTTACAGAGGTATGGACTGTCCAAACAAGTTGTTATGAAAGTTACTGCGGAAGTACAAGAGAGGTTAGAACATGCATCGAAAGGAATATGCCGATCTCGCCTTAGCTTCAAGTGATAATAACTTTGCGATTTTATAATTCACTGAATTATGTGGATAATACACTGTCCACCTCCCGTCTTGAAACGTTCAAGTCACTCGTCACTTGTCCTTCGCTCCTCGTTTTAAATTTACGTAATAGTAAGTTAGAACATGCATCGAAAGGAATATGCCGATCTCGTCTTTGCTTCAAGTATTAATAACTTTGCGATTTTATGATTCACTGAATTATGTGGATAATACACTGTCCACCTCCCGTCTTGAAACGTTCAAGTCACTCGTCACTTGTCCTTCGCTCCTCGTTTTAAATTTACGTAATACTGAGTTAGAACATGCATCGAAAGGAATATGCCGATCTCGCCTTTGCTTCAAGTATTAATAACTTTTGCGATTTTATAATTCACTGAATTATGTGCATAATACACTGTCCACCTCCCGTCTAGAAACGTTCAAGTCACTCGTCACTTGTCCTGCTTCGCTCCTCGTTTTCAACTTACGTAATACTGAGTTAGAACATGTATGTATGTATTTACTGATTGCAATTGGGTACTACCCGGTGGCAGAGTTAAGAATACAGATCAAATTACAAATACTAGATTTACAGCAATAACACAGTAAACAATACAAACATGATATTATTTTACTTTAGTCATTTAAAACATATCTAATTACTTCTCTATTTACATATTATATACCATTATAATTCAAAAGTTAAACTATAAACCATCTAGATTTTTTCTAAATTTCTTCAGCGACAGGGGACAGCCCTGAAAGACTGCTACAGGCAATTCATTCCATTCTTCAATGGTTCTATTAACAAAAGAAAATTTTCCTACGTCGGTTCTGTATCTTCTACCCTTAATTTTATACCTATGATCGTTTCGTCCATAATAATCCGGATTATCTAACCTTACACTAACGTCCACCCATGGACACATACATCGAAAGGAATATGCCGATCTCGCATTTGCTTCAAGTATTAATAACTTTGTGATTTTATAATTCACTGAACTATATGGATAATACACTGTCTACCTCCCGTCTTGAAACGTTCAAGTCACTCGTCACTTGTCCTTCGCTCCTCGTTTTAAATTTACGTAATACTGACAAGTTGTTTGGTGCTTGTAGTAGTGACAAATGCATTTAAATTAAATTCGTTTCCAATTATTTCCCATGAGACATCTTTCTCTTTTCGCATCCGTCCTCTTATTTTCCACAATATCCTTATGCATGTCAGCAATTCAATTAATAATTCTCTCTCCATCGATGAGAGATTTGTCTCACGACTTTTGTTTACGATTTTGTTTGCCCGCCATTTTAAGCTGTTTGCAGATGGAA
Organism: Mantis religiosa; assembly: GCA_030765055.1. Lineage (NCBI taxonomy): Eukaryota > Metazoa > Arthropoda > Insecta > Mantodea > Mantidae > Mantis > Mantis religiosa. Next base: position 15,931,736 of record CM060954.1, read on the forward strand.
ATGAAAACAAACGCGCATCGCAGTACGTTCGGAAAATAATACGACTCATCCATAGCCTTTCATAGTTGTAATATTTACAAGTTTTATAGCGTTAACACGTGTTTGTTAACATTTTCAGAAAACAGGTTGGTGAAATTTGTTAGTGCTGTTACAATTGTTACGTTACACATGTTAACGGCGATTTAATATCTGTTGGTGAAATCGGATATTAAAGTCATATGAGAAATATGTCAGATTTATTTTTTTAATTCCTGTCTTATGTATATGGTAGAGAGCCTTATATATCACCAGTACTCGTATTACTAAAGATTACATACAGAATTAGTAAATTAAGATTAATTTTATCTTGTGTATAGCTAAAAAATGACGTGATGGTTTGTTATCGACTGAGATACTGTGTTGTGTTTGTTTACTTATACCCTCAGTGAATAGTGATAGGTTTAAAAATTGTTGAAGCAAACTGGATTATAAACAGCGATATGAGAAATGTGTATACATGAATAACGCTTATCTGGCACCATAAGCAAAAACACATCATAACGCAATGCTTTTGTTACTGAAAATTAGGCCTATTACTGTTGAATAATTCGAATAATTTATTCGTGCAATTTCTTTTTTACAATCTTTTACATTATTCCTTATACCACATTATTTGTCTTTACCTTGTTGCCACCTTGAATTACGTGACACCCTGGTCTTCTGCTCTGTCAGGTAGCTCTTAACCTCCATGTCTCCTTGTTACTTAATTAACCCCTTTCTTCCTCCTCATCTTCCTTTCTTATATTCTTTACATTTATTTGTTTTCACCTTGTTGCTACCTTGTCTTACATGACACCCTGGTCTTCTGCTCTGTCAGGTAGCTCTTAACCTCCATGTCTACTTGTTACTTAATTAACCCCTTTCTTCCTCCTCATCTTCCTTTCTTATATTCTTTACATTTATTTGTTTTCACCTTGTTGCTACCTTGTCTTACATGACACCCTGGTCTTCTGCTCTGTCAGGTAGCTCTTAACCTCCGTGTCTCCTTGTTACTTAATTAGTCCCTTTCTTCCCCCTCATCTTCCTTTCTTATATTCTTTACATTTATTTGTCTTTACCTTGTTGCTACCTTGACTTACGTGACATCCTGGTCTTCTGCTCTGTCGGGTAGCTCTTAACCTCCGTGTCTCCTTGTTACTTAATTAGCTCCTTTCTTCCTCCTCATCTTCCTTTCTTATATTCTTTACATTTATTTGTCTTTACCTTGTTGCTACCTTGTCTTACATGACACCCTGATCTTCTGCTCTGTCAGGTAGCTCTTAACCTCCATGTCTCCTTGTTACTTAATTAGCTCCTTTCTTCCACCTCATCTTCCTTTCTTATATTCTTTACATTTATTTGTCTTTACCTTGTTGCTACCTTGTCTTATATGACACCCTGTTCTTCTGCTCTGTCGGGTAGCTCTTAACCTCCATGTCTCCTTGTTACTTAGTTAGCCCCTTTCTTCCCCCTCATCTTCCTTTCTTATATTCTTTACATTTATTTGTCTTTACCTTGTTGCTACCTTGTCTTACATGACACCCTGATCTTCTGCTCTGTCAGGTAGCTCTTAACCTCCATGTCTCCTTGTTACTTAGTTAGCCCCTTTCTTCCCCCTCATCTTCCTTTCTTATATTCTTTACATTTATTTGTCTTGACCTTGTTGCTACCTTGACTTACATGACACCCTGGTCTTCTGCTCTGTCAGGTAGCTCTTAACCTCCATGTCTCCTTGTTACTTAATTAGCCCCTTTCTTCCCCCTCATCTTCCTTTCTTATATTCTTTACATATATTTGTCTTTACCTTGTTGCTACCTTGTCTTATATGACACCCTGTTCTTCTGCTCTGTCGGGTAGCTCTTAACCTCCATGTCTCCTTGTTACTTAATTAGCGCCTTTCTTCCCCTCCATTTTCCTCTCTTATATTCTCTACATTTATTTGTCTTTACCTTGTTGCATCCCTGGCTTATATGACACACTGGTCTTCTGCTCTGTCGGGTAGCTCTTAACCTCCTACACACTTCTCCCAGCGATGCTCCCATCTCTGTAACACGTCCAAATAGTACTCAGCGCTTTTCTCTGTAAAATAAGTTTTCACGAAGGTGATTGCCTCTTCATTTGACGAAAATCTCTCTCCTCCGAGCCCAATTTTCAGATGAGGGGACAAAGAGAAGTCGCTTGGGACTATATCTGGTGAGTCAAGCAGTTCAAACCGTAATTCGTGGATTTTCGTCTTAGCAACCGCTGAGCTGTGAGATGGTGCGTTGTCTTGGTGAAACAGGTGTTCTTTTTCTGCAAATGTGGCCCTTTTTCCGCAAGTTCTGCCCTCAGCTTGTCAAACAATGATGCGTAGTATGCTCCTGTAATGGTTTTACGTTTTTGAAGATAATCGATTAAAATAACTTCATGACTATCCCGAAAAACAGTCCCCATCACTTTCCCAGCCGAAAAAAGAATAGCATTTGTTGTTTTTGGAGCCAGTTCCTCCGTTGCAGTCCACTGTTTGAACTGTATTATTATTTCGGGCGTATAATGGTATATATAACAAGTAACCAAAGTACAAGAATTTATATGTACATCCGCATTGCAAACAAAATGTATACCTCAATTATTTAGCCTGAGAAGTTTCCTTTTCTCTACTTTCTTTCCTATTTTCCTTAAATGATGCCGTGCAACGTTAGAGTCCGTAGAGGTTATGTTCATTGTATAGGATAAGGGAAAACACCCGAAAAAACTTATACACATAACTCATGCTGACCGAAATTCCAACTAGGAACTTATAGAGCTTCAGGAAGACACGCTATTACCTATGCCACAGAGTCATGCAACTCTTTATTCCTATTAGCTGTGCGTAATATTTTATCACTAGTATATCATATTATATAAATAAAGTCTTGCTTCGTAAACATTGCAGATCTCGTAGAAGCATGCATTATCCGAGTGTGGGTCAAAAGGTAGTGCCTCCTATTTTTTTCTCCTTTAATTGCCAAGAAAATTGAAACCAATTTACATAGCTTGAAAACTACAACTTTGACGATTATTTTGTCACTATTCAATATAATCTCCGTCCTTTTCTACAGATTTGGTCTACCTTTTAACTAGGGCATGAATTCCAGTGTGGTAAAACACACGGTCTTGCTTCCTAAGCCATTGACGCACGGACGTTTTCACAGCCTCCTCATCTTCAAAATGAATCCCACGATGAGCTTCCTTTACTGGCCCGAACAGATGAAAGTCTGATGGTGCCAGGTCAGGGCTGTAAGACTTGCATTCCAATTTCTGCAGTGGTGTAACGGCTGGTGTGTGGTCTTGCATTGTCATGCAAAAGAAGAACATCCGCCATAGTTTTTGTTGGGCGAACTCGGCGAGAAGACGTGCTTTCAGCTTTTTGAGAGTTCTGACGTATTGGACAGAATTTATTGTGCATCCCTGCTCCAAAAATCAATCATAAGCACACACTCTGCATCCCAAAACCCTGTCGCCATAAATTTCCCTGCCGACCGCTGAGTTTTGAACTCTTTTTTCTTCGGTGACGTGTGATGTCATTCCATTGACTGCCGCTTTTATTCAGGTTCAAAGAAATGAAACCACATTTCGTCTCCAGTAACACTTTTCTCCAGAAACTGCTCTCCCTCCAAATCGAAGTGCTGCAATTGTCCGGAGGCTATTGTTTTTCTTGTTTCTTTGTTTTGGGCGGTTAACATTCTTGGTACCCAACGTGAACAAACTTTTGAGTAACCCAGTTGTTGAATAATCGTCATCACACTGCCTTTACTGAAGGAGGTAATGCGACACAATTCACCTGTTGTTACCCGGCGATCACCACGAATGCTGTCATCGACTCACTGAATGTTGCATGGAGTCACCGCAGTCACCGACCTGCCGCTTCGCTTTTCATCTGTCAATGGTGTTTGCCCTTCAGCTTCGTTACAGCGACGAACCCATCGTCTAACAGTGCTGACATCCACCGTTGCATCACCATACACATTTTTTAGCCTTTCGTGAATGCGAATTGGCGTTTCACCTTCCGCAGTCAAAAATTCAATCACAGAACGCTGTCTAATACGAATGTCGATGTCAGCCATTTCGCAAGAGGATGCAGTGCTGCCACCTGTTGACTTAGGAAGTTACTACTGCAGGGGATTGGAGAACAAGGTTTGAGGAATTGCGCCAAATTCAAAGTTTTCACATATCTTACTTATTTAAGGACCCACCCTCGTAATAAAAGTTTATAACATTAAAAAATCTAAAATCTTTTCAGGAGTATTTTTGCTCTATATAAAGTTTTCCAAATCTTTTACCTCTTTAAAATTCTAAGCGTCTAATCTTATGTTTGGGCAAACTCATGGCAAGAACATAGAATTTCAAACACAGTTTACAGCAATCCACTTATGAAACAATTTACTATCACTTCATCTTTATCGATCTCTCTTCCATCTACAACAAAATGCGGAATATTACGATATGCGTAAATGTATATCAAACTTGGGGAAGGTAGCATTTATAGAAGAGTGATTTGGAAAGATAATGTGACTGCCATAATCATCTTAGAATTATAAACTTATTTTATGTAAGGGGCGCTCCTCTTACGTCCCAGGAGAGAGAAATTTTGGTTGATAAGCGTCAAAGAAAATTGAATGCCTTTATGGAACGCTTCTTGTTGTCCAGAGATGGCACTGCCTGTAATGTATAGTCACGAGGAGGAAAATCTGGGACTATTGACTAAGTTTTGTAAGAAATTGAGATTTTGTTCATTGGATATAGCTCAGATTTAATTTTGACTTACTGTCTTGAAATAAAAAGCAGTTGTAGCTTATAGTGAGGTAAGAGAAAAGAAGAAAGTGTTGAACGTGAGAACGAAAGTCTTTTGAAGGAAATACATATTTACGGTTTTCACAAATTTATTTCAATTAAAAATTTAACTTCGATGAAAATTATTTTGGTAATTGTATTGTAATTGTATTGTACAACCACTGTAACAACTGCTTAGGTCGCACCATGGCTGGGTATTCAGACGTGGTCTCACCAAGGCTGTCATTCAGGTGGCCCGAGTTCATCTACAGTAATTAATCGGCGCCAAAACTCGGATTTATTGTGGCTAAAGTGCGCCAAAACAGCGTTGGGCATGTTCATTCGAACACGTTTTTGGTCTAACGGGAGCAAACGCTACACCCAACGCCAAGACAGCTTTCTCCATGTCTAAATTTTCATTTAATATGTGACAAACACGTTTTTTGACATGTTCATAGACTCTGCTACCTCTCTCACTTTAATTCGGCGGTCATCTAGCACCAGCTGGTGAACTTTGGCGACGTTTTCGTCGGTTGTTGCAGTTCTGGACGTTCCGAACGTTCATCTTTCCCCAAGCTCTTACAGTCACGTTTAAATTCAGCTGCCCAAAATTTCACTGTAGTGAATGATAGTGCAGAATCCCCATGCACAGAATCCAACTCATCTTTGATTCTCGTAGCCGTATTGTCTTTCAAAAACAAATATTTAATGACAGCTCGATACTCGATTTTGTTCATTTTCATATAAACACTCTCATCAGCGCACTCAAACGACTGTTACATAACAAATGAGCGTCCAAAATGGCTGAAACTTTGGTGATTAACTGTCAACACATGTACAACGAAATGACTAGCTTTTATTTACGAGTGCTGCCATCTTCATGTTGAGGTCGGAAGCTTTCTGGACCACCCCCACATAACATCTGACATGGATTCTAAATCTTGCAAAACATTTTTAGTATTTTTTAATTCATAATTCTTGGATAATGGATAAAATTGCATTTGTTACTAGCGATATTTGACGTTTTTCATGCTCTCGGTGCGGCGTTATATTTTTACACTCGCTAATAAACATCAACCTATCTCTCAGATCCCATAAATAATTTTTAAAATCCTTGTTTTGTATTTATTTCTTGCAACTATTTTCATTAATTCCGCCAAACGTTTATGATAAAGATATAAAAAATAGAACAGCGTATAACAGCGAAACAAAATGCAATCGCTTCCACTGGCAACTTAAACAAAAGAGCATCAAAGGAAGATATTAGGGATCTTGTACACGGTTTTACAGATATATTACGTAATTGTTGCTGAGCGATCCGCGCTAGAAAGACGAGACTTTTTTCCCATGGTGTTTATAATGCATAAATATTTCTTTTGATACGTTGATCAACCAGATGGTATTGCAGTTGTCATAAAAATGGTATGCCTTAATGAAGTTTTTGCAACAAAGCAATGATCTTTGAAACCGTTTCCAAAGCCTCCTTATGCACGGCTGTCATAAATTTAACTATAGAGTGGCGGGTTATTACAGAAAGGGTTGCAGATGCTCAACTTTTTTTAGAGGACAGGGTTTAGTAATTTGCATGAAAAACCCTTGTCGCGTCGGATCAAAGAGGCCGTGAGTGTGAAAAGAGTAAATATGGGAAGAGGATATTACAAAACCGTTGTTAATGTGCCTTTGCATTCCCGAAACTGGATTTGTGGTTGGGGTTACTGTGTGACTCATATTTGTGATATTGACACTTGAGTCATGAATATTTCAATACAACTGTCGAATGCGGTTTAATTCTCGGTGTGATTTTCGTCTGCATCTGTCAGACTCTCAAACTGTGGTCACGGACACCTCTCAGTGTACACGGAGACGCTCTGCATCAATTTAACCTGAACAAACATCGTCAATTTGTGAAAATGGGTCTAAAATTATTATTAATATAAATTCTACAGTAATTCCTAATCCAAATTTAAGCAGAAATACACGAAGAGTACAGAAAAAGTTTTTTTTTTTATATTGGAAAAAGGTTCACTCTTGGGCACTAAGGCCGCGCCGTGGCTCAGTGCTTAGACCGCTTGGCTCTCACCAAGGCGGCCCGGGTTCGATCCCAGGCGACCGTAAGGTGAGATTTGTGGTGGACAACACGGCGCTGGGGCGGGTTTTCTCCGGGATCTCCGGTTTCTCCCGCCATCTCATTCCACCGGTGCTCAGTGTTCATCTCATGTATCAACAGTGTCATCGCCTGCGGTGCCGTATGTAGTAAAAGCGGGCGTTAAACACTACACATTTCACACACATTTGGGCACTAAAAAACAGTCGTGAATTAAACTAGGTGAACACAGTGTTTTCATATGATTTCGTTTTCTTCGAGTATGTATCGCTATTGAATTCTTTTTTTTAAAAAAATCTATTTTTAAATATTTGAACGTCAATTCAGCTTCCTGCACGTTTTTGTAGTGCAAAAATTTGTGTAATTAAGGTAAAGAAAGCAATATGAAAGTGTTTTCTTTTTTAATTTTCATAATACGAATCTGAAATATATACGAGGGTGGCCTGAAAAGCTTACGACTTCAAAGTAAAGATGGCAGCACGCGTAAATAAAAGCTAGTAAATTTCGCTGTCCATCTGTTGACAATTACTCACCAAAGTTTCAGTCACTTTGGACATTCAGTTCTTGTGTAATAGTCGTTTGAGTCAGTTGATGTGAGTGTTTTTATGAAAATGGACAAAATCGAGTATCGAGCTGTCATTAAATATTTGTTTTTGAAAGGCAATACGACTACGCAAATCAAAGATGAGTTGGATTTTGTGTATGGGAACTCTGCACCATCATTTGCCACAGTGAAATTTTAGGCAGCTGAATTTAAACGTGGCCGTAAGAGCTTGGGAGACGATGAAAGTTCGGGACGTCCAAAAACTGCAACTGCCGACGAAAACATCGCCAAAGTTCACCAAATGGTGGTAGACGACCGCCGAATTAAAGTGAGAAAGATACCAGAGGCTTGAACGTGAAAGAAGAACGTGTTTGTTACATATTAAATCAACATTTAGATATGAGAAAGCTGTCCGCGCGTTGGGTGCCGCGTTTGCTCACGTTAGACCAAAAACGCGTTCGAAGGAACATTTCCAACGTTCTGTTGGCGCAGTTTAGGCCCAATAGATTACAGTTTTGGTGCCGATTAATTACTGTAGATGAAACTTGGATACGCCATTATACCCCGAAACAAAAATACAGTCCAAACAGTGGACTGCAAAGGGGGAACCAGCTCCAAAAAAAGCAAAAAAAAAAAAAAAAAAAAAAAAATTGTTGTTTTTTTTTCGGTCGGGAGAGTGATAGCGTCCGTTTTTTCGGGATATTCATAGAGTTATTTTAATCCATTTTCTTCAAAAAGGAAAAAAACATTATACGAGCATACTACGCGTCATGCTGAAGGCAGAACTTGCGGAAAAACAGCCATTATTGCAGAAAAAGAAAATACTGTTTCACTAAGACAACGCACCGTGTTACACCTCAGCGGTTGCAATGGCGAAAATCCACGAATTATGGTTTGAACTGCTTGACTCACCAGGTCTAGCCACAAGCGACTTCTTTTTGTTCCCTCATTTGAAAATCGTGCTCGGAGGACAGAGAGTTTCTTTAAATGAAGAGGGAATCACCTTCGTGAACAATTATTTTACAGAGAAAAACGTCAAGTACTATTTGGACGGGTTACAAAGATGGGAGCATCGCTGGGAGAAGTGTGTAGAGTTACAAGGAGACTATGTTGAAAAACGCCGAGTACTATTTGGACGGGTTACAGAGATGGGAGCATCGCTAGGAGAAGTGTCTAGAGTTACAAGGAGACTATGTTGAAAAACGCCGAGTACTATTTGGACGGGTTACAGAGATGGGAGCATCGCTAGGAGAAGTGTGTAGAGTTACAAGGAGACTATGTTGAAAAACGTCGAGTACTATTTGGACGAGTTACAGAGATGGGAACATCGCTGAGAGAAGTGTGTAGAGTTACAAGGAGACTATGTTGAAAAACGCCGAGTACTATTTGGACGTGTTACAGAGATGGGGGCATCGCTGGGAGAAGTGTGTAGAGTTACAAAGAGACTATGTTGAAAAACGACGAGTACTAATTGGACGGGTTACAGAGATGAGAGCATCGCTGGGAGAAGTGTGTAGAGTTACAAGGAGACTATGTTGAAAAACGCCGAGTACTATTTGGACGTGTTACAGAGATGAGAACATCGCTGGGAGAAGTGTGTAGAGTTACAAGGAGACTATGTTAAAAAACGCCGAGTACTATTTGGACGTGTTACAGAGATGGGAACATCGCTGGGAGAAGTGTGTACAGTTACAAGGAGACTATGTTGGAAAACGTCGAGTGCTATTTGGACGGGTTACAGAGATGAGAACATCGCTGGGAGAAGTGTGTAGAGTTACAAGGAGACTATATTGAAAAACGCCGAGTACTATTTGGACGTGTTACAGAGATGGGAACATCGCTGGGAGAAGTGTGTACAGTTACAAGGAGACTATGTTGGAAAACGTCGAGTGCTATTTGGACGGGTTACAGAGATGAGAACATCGCTGGGAGAAGTGTGTAGAGTTACAAGGAGACTATGTTAAAAAACGTCGAGTACTATTTGGACGTGTTACAGAGATGGGAACATCGCTGGGAGAAGTGTGTACAGTTACAAGGAGACTATGTTGGAAAACGTCGAGTGCTATTTGGACGGGTTACAGAGATGAGAACATCGCTGGGAGAAGTGTGTAGAGTTACAAGGAGACTATGTTGAAAAACGCCGAGTACTATTTGAACGGGTTACAGAGATGGTAACATCGCTGGGAGAAGTGTGTAGAGTAACAAGGAGACTATGTTGAAAAACGCCGAGTACTATTTGGACGGGTTACGGAGATGGTAACATCGCTGGGAGAAGTGTGTAGAGTAACAAGGAGACTATGTTGAAAAATGCCGAGTACTATTTGGACGGGTTACGGAGATGGTAACATCGCTGGGAGAAGTGTGTAGAGTAACAAGGAGACTATGTTGAAAAATGCCGAGTACTATTTGGACGGGTTACGGAGATCGTAACATCGCTGGGAGAAGTGTGTAGAGTAACAAGGAGACTATGTTGAAAAATGCCGAGTACTATTTGGACGGGTTACGGAGATGGTAACATCGCTGGGAGAAGTGTGTAGAGTAACAAGGAGACTATGTTGAAAAATGCCGAGTACTATTTGGACGGGTTACGGAGATGGTAACATCGCTGGGAGAAGTGTGTAGAGTAACAAGGAGACTATGTTGAAAAATGCCGAGTACTATTTGGACGGGTTACGGAGATGGTAACATCGCTGGGAGAAGTGTGTAGAGTAACAAGGAGACTATGTTGAAAAATGCCGAGTACTATTTGGACGGGTTACGGAGATGGTAACATCGCTGGCAGAAGTGTGTAGAGTAACAAGGAGACTATGTTGAAAAATGCCGAGTACTATTTGGACGGGTTACGGAGATGGTAACATCGCTGGGAGAAGTGTGTAGAGTAACAAGGAGACTATGTTGAAAAACGCCGAGTACTATTTGGACGGGTTACGGAGATGGTAACATCGCTGGGAGAAGTGTGTAGAGTTACAAGGAGACTATGTTGTTTAAAAATAAAAAAGTAAAAGTTCTGAAAATATGTCTGGTGTGTCTATTAGGTCTGAAACTTTTCAGACTACTTATGTACACAGTGATTTCGTGAATATTGAAATATCTTTCCTCTATTTTGGGGAATATTAGAACTTATGGGGTGAAGGGGGTTAGGTTTTGCAGTAAAACTGGGGCAGTAAATGAGTTTAATTACGTCTTGTATGTGACGGTTTGGCGGAGCAACAAAAGACGAACGGACGGTTGAGCAACAAGTTGCGGGAACAGGATCAACCCCCGGGGGTATTTCACACCCTCCGACCTTTACTATTTAACACTTCGCCAGACTTAATATGAAATATATTCCATAACCTGGCTAGTAGTAACACCGGTTTCATATGAACTTTATAAATTAGAAGCAGGCCTCTTTTGTCCCTTTTCATATTTCGGCTCTCATCTGAATATGGTTTTATACTTAAATGTGGCTGTCACCCCCTAGAGAAGGGTGCAAAACATACACCCAGCTTAGTGCAACAACCAAACATCTCCTGCACAAATATTAACAGTCAATAGAATGTACAGACACATAAAACTATATTCAAATATATTGATTTGGGTATAGATTACTAACAATTTTATAAATTATTAATTTATTTAACTTAATGTAACTAAAATTACATATAATAATCTAAAATTAATAAAACAATAAATTCTTTAAGGTGAGAAGTACTGCCTCTCTCCACAATGTCATTTCCATGAATTTTGGGGATACATTACTAAGAAAATATTATTCTTATGTACATGAAAATTTTCAGGCATGTTCTTAAAATATTTATCTTTAATAATAACCATTACTATTTGAAAATTTTGTACTGATAACACTGGGCAACAAAAAAAGTAATTTTTTAAGACTCCCCACATGGCAACCTTGGCCTTCGGGGTAACCTCACCCCACCAAGTGATGACCGGACCCATTTCTCAGGTGGAGGCACCCAGAGGGCGGTGTCCATTACCTCCGATGATAGGGTGATAGTGAAGATGGCGGTGAGGTGAGAGGACCTACAGTTTTTACCGTGGACTCCGAACCACGTTGGGCATAGGGGATACTTCACGTGTGCTAGACAGAGGTGAAGGCGTGGATAGGGCCAACTTAAAATCGCCAACCCCAGAGCCGGGAATCGAACTCGGGACCCTTAGAACGGGAGCCGCGAAGGAAACCACCGCGCTACCCCGGCGCCCAGTAATTTTTTAATGTTTCGAGCACTTCATCAGTTAATTCCTACTAATTTTGGGTTGAGAAAAACAAATATGACGATTAAACATTTTTATTAGCTCTAGTTTCTATGATATACACAAGGAGGAAGTATTACATATTAATGGATTGAAAGAAAAGGATATATTTTAATTACATACATGCTAACAACAATGAAAGTGCATTTGATTTTTTTAAACTGGTAATTATATGCTAAGAGTTCTAAATTGCTGGAAAAATACTTCGCAGATAGTCGTGTCTAAAGAGAATCATGACTTCGTCGTCTTTTAGCTTGCCTCTTGTGATGGAGTTCCGCAGAATCCCTATACAAAGACCAACAGTAATCCGCAAGCATTACTTCATTCCAACGGCCCTGATATCTTTGTTACATAACAGAAATGTCCTGATGGAATCTCTCCCCATGTTCATCACTAACAGCTCCACAACTAGGAGAGAAAAAGTCTAGGTGAGAGTGGAGAAAATGGATCTTAAGGGACATGTTGCATCCAAGGTTACGGTATTTTTGCAGGAGCACTGTCACCAAATGCTTGTAGTTGTCATTACTTTTGTTGGCCGTGCCGTGGCTCAGTGGTTAGACCGCTTGGCTCTCACCAAGGCGACTGCAAAGTGAGATTTGTGGTGGACAACAGGGCGCTGGGGTGGGTTTTCTCTGGGATCTCCGGTTTGCCCGGCCATCCCATTCCACCGGTGCTCCATCTTCATCTCATGTATCATCAGTATCATCGGCTGCGGTGACGTATGTAGTAAAAGCGGACGCTAAACACTACACAGTTCATTTCATTATCTCTTTTGTTGCCTAAAAATCCATGAACAAAACCCTTGAAGTCTTCCCAAGCTTCCTTTTCTTTCCCCTCCAAAATTTGGTCAAATGCAGGATCCTTTACAAGTTCTTTTATTTGTGGTCCGACAAAAATGCCTTCCTTAAATTTTGCATTACTTAATTTGAAAAATTTCTCTCTGATTGTGTTTTGTTACTTGATAGGTGTGCCAACCCCCCAAATAAAAACACTCAAATTTAAAATTTTCACACTAAAAATGAAATATCACTTTATCATCAAAACAAGAGCTAATCTATCATCCTTATGGTGATTTTTGAATTCAGCAAATGGAAATACATGTAAATTCACTGTTTTTATGCCCTAAACTTTTTCATTGATGCCCAGTGAAATTTGCTATAATTTTTTAGTTTTTGTAAAAAAAAGCCCTGTAATTTCAGATAGTTTTATTTTTTTTTAAGCAATATTAATGAAACTCAGAAGAAAGTTCCTTCTTATTATTCTTATCAGTCTGCTTAATACACACTAAGAAATTCGTATGATTTTGTTGAATAGTATTTTAAAAAAATGTACCGGAACCTGTAAAATGTGAAACTGATAAAAACAGTTTTAAATTTGATATATTGATCACTGACTTCTCACGTAAGTCTGAACATTCCTGCTGCATAGTCTTGATGCTCTGTATTCTCACTTGTTCTTTTCAAGTTGCTCTTCATTTGTCTTGCCTTCTTGGCAAGTTCTTCAACTATTTTATCTGCTTTCAGGACTCGCAGCTCATCAATTTCTGTATATGACTACTATCATGATTAGCACATGTATTGTGTGAACTGGGTCTACTAACCTCAATATTACATGTGGTTACATTGTTTATTCTATTTATATTTTCTACATTTACGAGTGCTGTTCAATAAAGAATGATCACAATTCTTTTTGGACTACGTACCTTTACTCATCCTCATAATTTTGATGGTCCTTCTCAAAATAGTCTCCCCTGAATGCGATGCACTTGTTCCAGCGTTTCTGTCAGTCTTCAAAGACATGCTGGAAAACATTTTTTGAGAGATCCTTCAAAATCGCCTCCGCAGTCTTCACCACTGCTTTTGATGATGGATAATGTCTCCCATGAAGGCGTTTCTTCAAGTTAGGGAATAGAAAAATGTCACATGGGGCTAAATCCGGACTATAGGGAGGGTCAGTGATGCACTTCACGTTGATTTTTGCAAGATATTCAGCAACAACATTGGCAATATGCGGCCGCGCATTATCGTGATGCAGCATCCAGCCTGCTACACGGAAATGTGGTCTTTTACGCCTGATATGGACTTGCAATGTTTTCAGGACATCCCTGTAGTATTGTCCAGTTACTGATGTGTGTGCAGGTACAACATGCTGATAAACCATTCCATGAATATCAAAGAATGAGATGACCATAACTTTCCCAGCAGAAGCAACCACTTTTGCTTTTTGGGGGGTTGGTGATGAAGGAGATTTCCACACTGAGCTTTGCTGTTTGCTCTCAGGATCAAAATGATGTATTCAAGTTTCATCAGCAGTGATTACGTTTGAAAGAAACTCCGGATCTTTCTCTAACATCAACTTTAACTGAATGTTACCTCCATTGCAGCGGTAGGCGATACTGAACATGTCTGGACTTGTCTGGTTCTCACAGGCGGGAACGTAGAGTACCAACAGTGAAACTACTACGGCGTGTTTGTTTGACATTAAACTAACAGAATATAATAAGATTGAATTTTAGTGCAAAAAATTATGACTGTAAAAAATTATTACTTTCCAAATATTTTTGGCTACCCATATCATATATTCACCAATACCTAGTACAATATATTATTCAGAACAAATAACTGTTCACATAGACAGTCAAAGACAAAACAAAAACTAGTATCATTGGAGTTACAGTGGTACCAGCAGAAATCTTGAAAGATCTCTTACAAAACAAGACTTAGTTCAGAAATATCTGTTCAGTATTACAGAAGTTATGATCGATTTTCTGAAAGTTTACGTAAAGGGGCGTGACAAAAACTTAATACACATTAATATAATTAGCAAATTAGATATAAAATATTGCTCCAATCTAGAGGGAGAGCATTATAATAAAATGTAAAAATAAAAAGAAGTGAATTTTAACCCCAAGTGAAGTATCTTCCCACCTTAAGCAATATATGTGAATAAATGAAATAAATTCAAATAAAATGGATATAATATAAATATGATATAAGATAATGGAGAAAGCAAGGGAGCAAATCCTTGAACTAGAGGTAGAAGCAGCTAAAATAAGTCTTCACGTCTCTTTCGAAAAACCAAAATCATGACAAACTGCAAGCACCCACGTAAATACATCAAAGTCTGCGAACAAACAATTGAAATAGTAAAAGAGTTCAGATATCTTGGAGAATGGATTAGCTATAATACTAAGGAAAATAAAACAATGGAACCCAGAAAAAATAAACTTGAACTAGCTTTGCAGTTAACAAAATATACTTTAACAATAAATCACTATCATGGGGATCCAAAATTAAACATTATAAAACAGTTATTAAACCAGAAGTACTGTACACATCAGAAACACGAAATATGGATTTTAAGGGTCAGATAGAGAAGCTCGAATTAAAAGAATGGAAAACATTAACAAAGTTCATAGGACCAAAATTTCTAGATAAGATAATATACATCAAGAATGACACACTCTACAAGAAAATTGAAAGCCCGCCTCGGTAACGTGGTGGTAGCGTATCTGCCTCACGTTCATGAGGTCCCGAGTTCGAATCTCGGTCAGGGTGAGTTACCTGGATAAGGTTTTTCCCGGGTTTTCCCTTATCCTTCAAGAGGAATGTCGGGTAACTCTAAGCTCCAAGGACCCTGGACTCATTTTAGTATCATTTCATTCAATTCATTCACCGTCCGATATAACTTAACGTTGGAGGACGTAAATTAAAAAAGAATGAAAAACTCTCAGATACTAAATGAGAGAGGAGGATAAATTTTTATGGCCATCTTCTCAGAATGAACTCTGGCAGATTAAGTAAACAAATCTTTGATTTCTTCCGTAACCGTAAAATAAGACCTAACTGGTTTAAACAAACTGAAAAAGACATAGCAGAGTTAAAAATCTCACAGAAAATTCATTACTTGACGGGAAACCGAAAGTAATAACTAAAAACGAAAATATAAGGTTCAAAGATAAATTTACATTAAAATCCACAGACACTATCTGGGCAGAAGAAAGAAAAAAATATCAGAGAGAATGAAGAAATACTGGGAACTAACAAAAGAACAACACATAGGGAAATAATTGATTCAACGTACTCCCAACAGGGTGAAACGAAAATAAACTGGAAATGGAAATTAATTGTTCTTTCACACTGGCCATGTGTAGGCTAAAGTATGAAAGTTAGTGTAAGACTGAAAAATTCAATGCCATAGCCGGGATTTGAACCACGGATCTTCTGATTGCCAACAGCTCTAACCCTTGAGCTACTACGGCCAACGTGCCGACATGACATTAAATTCTCCAACTGACTCGTTTTTTTTTTCGGTAAACCACTTAGGAGTTTCTATGTCGGCACGTTGGCCGTAGTAGCTCAGGTGTTAGAGCGGCTGGATGGCAACAGTGGTTCAAATTCCGGCTACGTCATTGAATTTTTCAGTCTCGCTCTACCCTTTCATAGTGCGACCTACACACGGCTAGTGAAAAAAAAATAATTTCCATTAATTGTACCTAATAGTGGTCCGAAATATAAAGCCCGGGCGTTAAAGTACTTACAGCATAGTAAGTCATCATTAAGGTAGTTGTCTCATGTGTTTATGAGAACTCCTAGTGGTTTACCGGGAAAAACACGAGTCAGTTGTACCTAATAGTGGTCCGAAATATAAAGCCCGGGTCTTAAAGTACTTACAGCATAGTAAGTCGTCATTAAGGTAGTTGTCTCATGTGTTTATGACAACTCCTAGTGGTTTACCGGGAAAAACACGAGTCAGTTGTACCTAATAGTGGTCCGAACTATAAAGCCCGGGCGTTAAAGTACTTACAGCATAGTAAGTCGACATTAAGGTAGTTGTCTCATGTGTTTATGAGAACTCCTAGTGGTTTACCGGGAAAAACACGAGTCAGTTGTACTTAATAGTGGTCCGAACTATAAAGCCCGGGCCTTAAAGTACTTACAGCATAGTAAGTCGTCATTAAGGTAGTTGTCTCATGTGTTTATGAGAACTCCTAGTGGTTTACCGGGAGAAACACGAGTCAGTTGTACCTAATAGTGGTCCGAACTATAAAGCCCGGGCCTTAAAGTACTTACAGCATAGTAAGTGGTCATTAAGGTAGTTGTCTCATGTGTTTATGAGAACTCCTAGTGGTTTACCGGGAAAAACACGAGTCAGTTGGAGAATTTAATGGCATGTCGGCACGTTGGCCATAGTAGCTCAAATGGTTAGAGCGCCTGGACGAAGACCAGAAGATCCATGGTTCAAATCCCGGCTATGGCATTGAATTTTTCAGTCTGGCTCAATCCTTCCATACAATAGTAAAATATATGTATTTATTTTTATTAATATATTATTGATAAGTGAATCAAATATTAATAATTATTTAACAGTAATATGGCAAACTATTAAATAAAACTTTAAAATGAATAATTAAAAAGGGTTATGATTATAAATAATAAAATATACAGAATTATTCCAATTTTGATTATATTTATAATTTATTAATGAATTAATTGGTGTTTAAATTGATAATATAATTAAAATGGGTTATAAAAGATTAAATTATTGTTAATTAGGTAAGTTCTTTACTTATACAGTAAACACGAGTTTTAATTGACATCTTTTAAGTTAAATGATGAAATAAGGTGTAACAAATGAAAATCGTGGGCAGAGCGAGTGCAGTAATCGGAGATGTATGACGTAATCTGGTGGCTAAGGAGATAACGTTCATTTGTTTCAACACTTGTAGAGGAAAATGGAAGCTGATAAGAGCTAATATGGTTACTAAGGGGATGTTGCTTCATTTGTTTCAACATTTACAAGGAAAATAGAAGGTTATGATAAAAATACTGGAAACGTGGTTTGTATTTGACATTTTGGGCGAAGACACGAGAATGCCTGTTTTTATGAAAAAGAATATTAAGTTTTGCACGTGTTTCAGGTTTTCTTACAAGTACATAAGAGAAAATTACGTTTTGTCGGTGAGGACTTCATTCCTGTCTTGTTGCACAGAATTTAGAATGTTGAATTTAGTATTGGTTAAAGGCAACGAAATATAAAATACCGGGTAACAATATGAAATCAATTTATAGCAAATAAAAATATT
>CM060954.1:15952031-16052031 GCA_030765055.1 Mantis religiosa
CTTGCCTTCTCTCTTTCTTAGTTTCTTTCTTTCTTTGTCCCTTTGTTTCCATTTTCTTTTCAATATTTCTTTCTCTTTCATATTTCCTTTTCCCTTCTTTTGTTTATTTCACTCTATTCCTCTTTTTCTTTCTTCCTTTCTCATATACTTTCTGTCCTTCTTTCTCTCTTTCTTTCTTTCTTTCTTTCCCTGCTTCTCGCATTCTCTCCTTCCTGTTTTTCTTTCTTCATCTTCCTCTCTCATTGTATTTCCTTCTGTCATTTTCTCGTTCTTTTGCTCTTTGTTTCTCTCTTTCTCTCTCGCTGTTTATTGCTATTTCCCTTCATTTTCTTCTTTCTTTCTTTGTTCCTCTATCCTCTCCTTTGTTTCTTCCTTTCCCTCATTCATCCCAACTTTCCTTCTTTTTTGTTTCTCTGTTTCTTTCCTTCTCTTTCTTTATCTCTCTTACTTTGTTTCTTTCACTTTCTTTCTGCTCCTGTCTTTCTTCTCTCTTTCTTTAACTCTGCCTTTCTTCCTTTCTTTTTTCCTTACATGCTTTAT
Organism: Mantis religiosa; assembly: GCA_030765055.1. Lineage (NCBI taxonomy): Eukaryota > Metazoa > Arthropoda > Insecta > Mantodea > Mantidae > Mantis > Mantis religiosa. Next base: position 15,952,572 of record CM060954.1, read on the forward strand.
TTGCTTTTCTTTCTTGCTTTCTCGCTTTCTTTTTGTCTCTACTAGCCTCACCCTATCCCCGTTACTTTCTTTTTTCTCTTTTCCTTTATCCCTTCCTTTCTATCTTGCTTCCTTCCTTTCTTTTTTATTTTCCTCTTCCGTTCTTTCCATACTTCCTTTCCATCCTTTTTTGTTGTCTCTTTCATTCCTTCTTTCAATATTTGTCGTTTTCTTTCATTTTCCGTATCTTTTATGTTAAAACTTCGCCTTTCTCACTTCGAAGGGGTAGACGATATACCTTCAATTAAAATATGAGCAAGCTTCTAACTCACCAACACGGTAAAGGGTAGACACGTTTGAGCAGGTGTTCATAGGGCCTCGTCAATAACTGAACCCAGGACTCTCTTACAGATGTCACCGTCAGTACTAGTACACACGTAACCCACTCTTGCCCTGACACCTAGCGGCAATAAAGCGTATAGCACTGATATGCAAAACAGCCGTTTCGGATTTCTGTGCTCTGTGTCAAAGATAAAATTTATTGCCTATCCTTTTCATAATCCATTCCTCTCTCTCTTGCTTTTTTCATTTAAATTTTAAAATAAAAAAGAAATAACAACGCCTCCCCTTTCTTGAAGCAGTTTTTATGCATACGTAATGTCCCCAAACTGTTTTGAATAGAAATCCATATGAGTGTGTGACGCATCACGTGACCCCTTTCTAATCCATCCGCGTTTTCCTCCAAAGCGCTTCCTTTTTTGTAATTCATAACCATAAAGAGGAGGGGAGTGGAACAAATTTCTTCTCCTCTTCCCCCCGTTTCCATGACAAAAAGATGAGGTTCTGATAAGCGTACTCCAGGCCTTGCTATCAAGTCTTGCTTATACTCAAAAGTATTAATTGTTGATGTTCGCACGCTGTGATTTATTTCTCTACTGTCACTTGTTTACGAGATAATTGTACAAAGCAGTGTGCAACAATAGGGCTGCGTTACCGGTTATTGTTAATGAGGTAGAAGAAAAACAAACAGAAAAATATACAAGATTGTTGTTAAAAACACATTACAGGGTTCAGAAAGGAGGGAACTAAAAAGAATCATCTTCAAAAAAGAGTGAATCGGCACTCAGTTCGAGTATTCAGAACAAATGAACGAAAGAAAACATGGACAAACTGTTGAAACACAAACTGTTCTTAAAAACATTCTATCTACTTCAAGATAAACATTATCTTATTGTAGTTACAAGGGAATACAGTAGACTTTAAGAGATAGTCAAATGTTTTAAACAGCTGGTCGTTATGTGATGTATACATGACTTTCTCTACTCTTGTATAAACACTTATTGCTCTATCTACTTCAAGATAAACATTATCTTAATGTAGTTACAAGGGAATACAGTAGACTCTAAGTGATAGTCAAATGTTTTGATCGTTATGTGATGTACACATGACTTTCTCTACACTTGTACAAACACTTATTGCTGTATCTACTTCAAGCTAAACATTATCTTAATGTAGTTACAAGGGAATACAGTAGACTTTAAGTGATAGTCAAATGTTTTAAACAGCTGGTCGTTATGTGATGTACACATGACTTTCTCTACTCTTGTACAAACACTTATTGCTCTATCTACTTCAAGATAAACATTATCTTAATGTAGTTACAAGGGAATACAGTAGACTTTAAGTGATAGTCAAATGTTTTGATCGTTATGTGATGTACACATGACTTTCTCTACACTTGTACAAACACTTATTGCTGTATCTACTTCAAGATAAGCATTATCTTATTGTAGTTACAAGGGAATACAGTAGACTTTAAGTGATAGTCAAATGTTTTAAACAGCTGGTCGTTATGCGATGTATACATGACTTTCTCTACTCTTGTACAAACACTTATTGTTCTATCTACTTCAAGATAAACATTATCTTATCGTAGTTACAAGGGAATACAGTAGACTTTAAGTGATAGTCAAATGTTTTAAACAGCTAGTCGTTATGTGATGTACACATGACTCTCTCTACTCTTGTACAAACACTTATTGCTCTATCTACTTCAAGATAAACATTATCTTAATGTAGTTACAAGGGAATACAGTAGACTCTAAGTGATAGTCAAATGTTTTGATCGTTATGTGATGTACACATGACTTTCTCTACACTTGTACAAACACTTATTGCTGTATCTACTTCAAGCTAAACATTATCTTAATGTAGTTACAAGGGAATACAGTAGACTTTAAGTGATAGTCAAATGTTTTAAACAGCTGGTCGTTATGTGATGTACACATGACTTTCTCTACTCTTGTACAAACACTTATTGCTCTATCTACTTCAAGATAAACATTATCTTAATGTAGTTACAAGGGAATACAGTAGACTTTAAGTGATAGTCAAATGTTTTGATCGTTATGTGATGTACACATGACTTTCTCTACACTTGTACAAACACTTATTGCTGTATCTACTTCAAGATAAGCATTATCTTATTGTAGTTACAAGGGAATACAGTAGACTTTAAGTGATAGTCAAATGTTTTAAACAGCTGGTCGTTATGCGATGTATACATGACTTTCTCTACTCTTGTACAAACACTTATTGTTCTATCTACTTCAAGATAAACATTATCTTATCGTAGTTACAAGGGAATACAGTAGACTTTAAGTGATAGTCAAATGTTTTAAACAGCTAGTCGTTATGTGATGTACACATGACTCTCTCTACTCTTGTACAAACACTTATTGCTCTATCTACTTCAAGATAAACGTTATCTTATTGTAGTTACAAGGGAATACAGTAGACTTTAAGTGGTAGTCAAATCTTTTGTTCGTTATGTGATGTACACATGACTTTCTCTACTCTTGAACAAACACTTATTGCTCTATCTACTTCAAGATAAACATTATGTTATTGTAGTTACAAGGGAATACAGTAGACTTTAAGTGATAGTCAAATGTTTTAAACAGCTGGTCGTTATGTGATGTACACATGACTTTCTCTACTCTTGTACAAACACTTATTGCTGTATCTACTTCAAGATAAACATTATCTTATTGTAGTTACAAGGGAATACAGTAGACTTTAAGTGATAGTCAAATGTTTTAAACACCTGGTCGTTGTGTGATGTACACATGACTTTCTCTACTCTTGTACAAACACTTATTCCTGTATTTACTTCAAGATAAACATTATCTTATTGTAGTTACAAGGGAATACAGTAGACTTTAAGTGATAGTCAAATGTTTTATACAACTGGTCGTTATGTGATGTACACATGACTTTCTCTACTCTTGTACAAACACTTATTGCTCTATCTACTTCAAAATAAACATTCTCTTATTGTAGTTACAAGGGAATACAGTAGACTTTAAGCGATAGTCAAATGTTTTAAACAGCTGGTCGTTATGTGATGTACACATGACTTTCTCTACTCTTGTACAAACACTTATTGCTCTATCTACTTCAAGATAAACATTCTCTTATTGTAGTTACAAGGGAATACAGTAGACTTTAAGTGATAGTCAAATGTTTTAAACAGCTAGTTGTTATGGTGATGTCTGAAATTCCCTTCCCTTTGTATGTCGAGCACATAAAATAAAACTTCCCATTTGTAAAATGTATAATAACCAGGAATATCTCGGAAATAGTTCATTCTATAAGAAGATTATTTAATATAAATGGTATATTTTTTAAGAAATGTAAGATTTTGCCTGTTTCGGAAGGTTTACTAGTTATACAAGTCATCCAAAATAAACAGTACTTCTGATGACTTATCCAGAAAATTCAAAATATGCGTTTTATTAGTAAGGAAAATATCTTGGATTGGATTATGCTGCAGAGCGTACTTGGCACTGCGTCCAGACTTCATCTATTGTACATATGTCTCAATTGGGACATACCCGGATGGTAGGATGAAGCAAGACGAGGCGGTAGGTGCCGTCCCAAGCAACGACAACTGTGCAGAGGGCAGGATCCCTGCACTCTACCAATTGGAATCTCCCCGGCAGCTCACCCGACTGCGGTCCCGAAATGACACCACCAGACCTGCTTCTGAAACCAGAAAGCGTCCTGCCATGCACCGCAGAGACTCCCGCCGACACTTCCACCACCAGATGAGAGATGATGTGAAACGGTAATGGAGATGAAATGGAGGGATTGGAAATTAGGGGGTGATGTAATTTAACTAATCAGCAGTCGCTTAGCGACCTGAAAAAAAACCGAAAAAACTCATGCGACAGGTAGATCGGCCATTGGAATCGAACCTGGAGCTTCCGTATGCGGGCCACAGACGAAACTGCCTGAGCCATCCCATTCGGTTTACGAAAATGTCTCAAGCATACGGCATTTTAAGATGTTATAAAATCAGCATTTTCTAAGAACCCTGGCCTCCTTCTACCCGGGAGTGATGGAAAAAGCCGGGGCTCTTTTCATGGGACAGTACCTTGAGCCTAACACCCCCTCCCCATCGACAACAACGTCAAGACGGTTGGAAGTAGATACGCCACTTACGCGCGTCAACCCCGCAGGGAAGACTACTGAAACCTCGGTGTGGCCGCCTGGTGATCTAGCACACCTTCTACTAGCTCTGCAGGCTATTACCCGGGACTCATAAGGCAACCCTCTACCCCCTCCGGGCGGCCGTAGCCTGGTGATCTGGCACACCTTCTACTAGCTCTACAGGCCAGTACCCGGGACTTATAAGGCAACCCTCTACCCCCTCCGGGCGGCCGTAGCCTGGTGATTTAGCGTACATTCTACTAGCTCTACAGGCCAGTACCCGGGACTTATAAGGCAACCCTCTACCCCCTCCGGGCGGCCGTAGCCTGGTGATCTAACACACCTTCTACTAGCTCTGTAGGCTAGTACCCGGGACTTATTAGTCAACCCTCTACCCCCTCCGGGCGGCCGTAGCCTGGTGATCTAACACACCTTCTACTAGCTCTGTAGGCTAGTACCCGGGACTTATTAGACAACCCTCTACCCCCTCCGGGCGGCCGTAGCCTGGTGATCTAACACACCTTCTACTAGCTATGCAGGCTAGTACCCGGGACTTATGAGACAACCCTCTACCCCCTCCGGGCGGCCGTATCCTGGTGATCTAACACACCTTCTACTAGCTCTGTAGGCTAGTACCCGGGACTTATGAGGCAACCCTCTACCCCCTCCGGGCGGCCGTAGCCTGGTGATCTAACACACCTTCTACTAGCTCTGTAGGCTAGTACCCGGGACTTATTAGGCAACCCTCTACCCCCTCCGGGCGGCCGTAACCTGGTGATTTGGCACTACTTCTACTAGATCTGCAGGATAGTACCTGGGACTTTCGAGGCAACCCTCTACCCCCTCCGGGCGGCGGTAGTCTGGTGATCTAGCACACCTTCTACTAGCTCTGTAGGCTAGTACCTGGGACTTATTAGACAACCCTCTACCCCCTCCGGGCGGCCGTAGTCTGGTGATCTAGCACACCTTCTACTAGCTCTGTAGGCTAGTACCCGGGACTTATGAGGCAACCCTATACCTCCTCCGGACGGCCGTAGCCTGGTGATCTAACACACCTTTTACTAGCTCTGTAGGCTAGTACCCGGGACTTATTAGGCAACCCTATACCCCCTCCGGGCGGCCGTAGCCTGGTGATCTAACACACCTTCTACTAGCTCTGTAGGCTAGTACCCGGGACTTATGAGGCAACCCTATACCTCCTCCGGGCGGCCGTAGCCTGGTGATCTAGCACACCCTCTACTAGCTCTGTAGGCTAGTACCCGGGACTTATGAGGCAACCCTATACCGCCTCCGGGTGGTCGTATCCTGGTGATCTAGCACACCTTCTACTAGCTCTGCAGGCTAGTACCCGGGACTTCTTAGGTAACCCTCTACCCCCTCCGGGCGGCCGTAACCTGGTGATCTAGCACACCTTCTACTAGCTCTGTAGGCTAGTACCCGGGACTTATGAGGCAACCCTCTACCCCCTCCGGGCGGCCGTAACCTGGTGATCTAGCACACCTTCTACTAGCTCTGCAGGCTAGTACCTGGGACTTATGAGGCAACCCTCTACCCCCTCCGGGCGGCCGTAACCTGGTGATCTATTACACCTTCTACTAGCTCTGTAGGCTAGTACCCGGGACTTACAAGGCAACCCTCTACTCCTTCCGGGGGTCGTAGCCTGGCTGGAGGTTCCCAATCTCCCGTGGATGTTGGGAACACACTGCCCCCTCGGGTCCAACCCAATCCGAACAACTCCCATATCGGCAGAGACTCGTATGTTTGGCCCGAGGTTCCTCTAGTAACGTCAGAGGTACCACGAGTGCAAATGGTCCGCAGCGCTCGCATTTTCGAAAAATGTTCCTTGCATACTGCAGTGAATATCTTGTGCCACATTTTTGGAAGAAGTATCAAATTTGCAACTGAACAATTTTTAAACTTTAAGTTATTTTTCCTTGTAATTTTACGTCCTGCAACGTTAAGTGATATCGGACGGTGATTGAACGGGTGAAATGATGCTCAAATGCGTACAGGGTCCATAGAGCTTAGAGTTACCCGACATTCGTCTTTCAGAATAAGGGAAAACCCCGGAAAATATCTTATCCAGGTAACTCATCCCGAGTTTCGAACTTGGGACCTCTTGAACGTGAGGCAGACATGCTACCGTATACGCTACCGAGGCGGAAACCTTTGAGTTGCACTCTACCTACATACACGGAGATTTTGTACAAATATTTGTTATAGATCAGGGGGCCTTAAAACATGTACTTCCGTTAAAATCGCAACATTGAAGTTTTGGAAGTGATTTAATACTTTCACTAAATATATATGTGGTAGAGAAAAGGGAAATAATGGAGTAAGTACAGATGGTATAAGGATGAGTAGAGAGAACGATGTAAGGCAACACGTCAAGCAATAACGGAGATGGAACTGTTACACGAAGGAGTACGTGCGCTGTAGAAAGTAAAATATTCGGAACGCAACCATGGAGATACCGTCATTAAAGGCGAAACAAAAGACAAGCGGAAGAGGAGACGCGGCGAGGTGTTTTGACAAAAGAGAGTCCAGTTGCGCGTGACATTATGTGGATCATAGGCACGCGTGTGGAATTTTTTTGTTGTAGCGTAGAGTACGGGTCAATGAACGTTATTATAAATGCAAGAGGCAAACTTTTTACACTTTTATGACCCTCTCTCTCTGTCCCTCTCTTCAAATACCTGTAGATATGTCTCTCGCCTCCACAATCTCAGTACTGACAACTGAGAAGGCAAAGCATTCAGAAAAGTTTGCCACAATGTTAAACTTTCTCTAATATGAAGAGCAGAATCGCAATACATTGTCAAATATACATTTTAAACAATATGTTGCATGCATCAAGGACTTAGTAACAAAAAACAAATTAAATATAATGTGATCCAAATAAACCTGAACCAATTCAATAGGCCATAACTTTTGAAGCAATAATAGGACACACGTTCAACTTTGGTAGAATATAATACACAATTGGGGGATTACATTACACTATTTACATCTCAGAGAAAATGTTGGAAGTGTCCTCCACCAGCATCCATGGATCGTTGGTTCCATTTTCTTTGATACGACTGTAGACACTGAATTTTATATGGGTATCTTCAAGACATTTGTGGAGCAGCTGGATGATATTGAACTGAGAGAAAGTAATTTCCAGCAAGATGGAGCAACGTGCCATACATCTAATGACACCATGGAACTTGTAACCAGTTTCTTTGATACTACTGTAGACACTGAAGTTTATATGGGTATCTTCAAGACATTTGTGGAGCAGCTGGATGATATCGAATTGAGAGAAGGTTATTTCCAGCAAGATGGAGCAACGTGTCATACATCTAATGACACCATGGAACTTGTAACCACTTTCTTTGATACGACTGTAGACACTGAAGTTTATATGGGTATCTTCAAGACATTTGTGGAGCAGCTGGATGATATCGAATTGAGAGAATGTTATTTCCAGCAAGATGGAATGACGTGCCATACATCTAATGACATCATGGAACTTGTAACCAGTTTCTTTGATACGACTGTAGACACTGAAGTTTATATGGGTATCTTCAAGACATTTGTGGAGCAGCTGGATGATATCGAATTGAGAGAATGTTATTTCCAGCAAGATGGAATGACGTGCCATACATCTAATGACATCATGGAACTTGTAACCAGTTTCTTTGATACGACTATAGACACTGAAATGTATATGAGTATCTTCAAGACATTTGTGGAGCAGCTGGATGATATGGAATTGAGAGAAGGTTATTTCCAGCAAGATGGAGCAACATGCCATACATCTAATGATATCATGGAACTTGTAACCAGTTTCTTTGATGATCGAACAATCTCAAAAGATCTGTGACCCCACAGATCCCCTGACCTAACCTCACCGGAATTTGTGGGGGTATCTAAAAAATAAAGTGTACAAGAATAGGCCACGGACAATTGATGTTCTCAAGGAGTCCATTCGAATTGAAATAAGCAACATTGGCGAGCATACTCTCATAACTATCACAACTTTTGGAAATTAACTTTTCTTTCACACTAGCCGTGTGTAGCACGCACTATGAAAACTGTAGAGTCAGACTGAAAAATTTAATGCCGTAGCCGGCATTTGAACCACGGATCTTTTGGTTGCCGTCCAGCCGCTCTAACCCTTGAGCTACTATGGCCAACGTGCCGACATGACATTAATACGAATGAGTTGGAGAATTTAATGTCATTTCGGCACGTTGGTCATAGTTGCTCAATGTTAGAGCGGCTGGACGGCAACCAGAAGATTGGTGGTTCAAATCCCGGCTATGGCATTAAATTTTTCAGTCTGGTGCCACCGTTTTATAGTGCGTCCTACACACGGCTAGTGTGAACGAACAATTAATTTCCATTAATTTTACCTAATAGTGTTCCGAACTATAAAGCCCAAGCCTTAAAGTACTTACAGCATAGTAATTTGCCATTAAGGTAGTTGTCTCATGTGTTTATGAGAACACCTAGTGGTTTACCGGAAAAAAATACGATGCAGTTGGAGAATTTATTGTCACGTCGGCATGTTGCCCATAGTAGCTCAAGGGTTAGAGTGACTGGACGGCAACCAGAAAATCCGTGGTTCAAATCGCGGCTATGGCATTGTATTTTTCAGTCTGGCTGTACCGTTATCACAGGTTTTGTTCTACCAATAATATTAACTCGCTTTCAGGAATTACCTCCACCCCAAAGTATCCTGGACAAATTCTAAATTAACTTTACGATGTGCCTGGTACTTAAAACTGCAAACATAACTTGGAACTAAATGACAATTTAATAGTAACTCACTGTGAAGTCAACTGTTTAACAAATGAACGCTGTTTGTTGGTCTTTAAGCAGCGAGGGACAAGTGAATGTCGACAGAACTTCAAAATAATGACAAAGTACTACGTTTTTATACAGTAGCTTTGGATTCTCATATTTATCAGTTACATAACATTAATTAAAATTCCTCCTTCAAATGACGATCGATTATTCCTTTAAAATTCAAACATTTAGTCGTCAATTTGATGTGACGTCAGTATCAAACTGTTACGCAAAATATTTTATGTTAAGATTCGATTATAAGATTTAAACGAAACAAAAGTTTTCAACAGCTTTGGAATGTGACACGCAGTTAGATTTACTTACGTCACGCATCGCAGCTTATGAAATAAGAAATACAAGTTTGGTGCTGACGAAAGTTCTGAATGAATCAGTTTTGATATGTTTCCTGCAAGTTATTGCGTACATTAGGTGTTGAATTCCATAAAAAAACAAATAGAAATTTAATTGGAAATGCAAATCTTGGAGCAAACCTGAACCTTATAGTAAACCACTTTAAAAAATAACACTATGTGTACAGTTTGTGACATAAAATGAGGTTCATCTCCAAAAGATATGTCGCAAAGTTTTAAAAAAAATTCTTATGCATCCACACCACCCTCGACAAGGAACACTTTTCAAAAAACGTACTCACTGTTCAAACTACCACCAGTAACTTTTGTACAAATATCGTATGCTTCAATATTTTCATGACAAATGAAGTATATGTATTGAATTTTCTAGAAATGTCCTCAGTAGTCCTCTTAATTCTGAATGGCTTTCGTAAAAGTGATATACCGTAATATTCCTTTTTAGTGTGTTGAATTGTCTAATATTTATGCTTCTGTCAAATACGAAGTCGTTATTCATTTGTTATTTCTTAACCACGGATTATTATTTTGTCTCGTAAGTAATGTCGGTTTTTTTTTATTTTAGTGTTTTGGAACATTTATTTGGTTTCTTTTGTTTGGCAATGTTACTTGCAGGATGCCATGGCTAGTGCTAATCCTTGTTTCACATAACCTTGCCGCGTATCTCTTAACGGTCACGTGACCTTATCACCTCTCATTGGCTGCTATTGTAGTATAGACTGTTGTGCGGTAAAATTAGTTCGTTATGTAACATGGTGATATATCTTTATATGTTGGAAGAGAATTGTCAAATTTATATTTTCGTAACTGTTTTAATTAAATATATTACGCAACAGAGTTGATTTATCTGAAATGCATGTTAGTTCTTAAACGAAGTAAAGAGGAGGTTCCTTTGCTCTCAAGCACATGACACGATAACACGTGATTTAGCGGTAGTGATGACATATTTGTTTATATGACTTTTATCACTGACCTTGTTTTGAACTGGATTAGTCATATATCGCCATTCGAAGGTGTGTTGTGCCGTGTACGAGAGCTAAATTATTTTATTGATCGTTTATTGCGCGTGTACTTATTATATGTATAATGGCAGAGTCTACCGTCAGTTTTTCGCTGAAGCATCGCAAGGGAAAACCTTTACAAAGCGGCGAAAAAAGAATTGTGTTACATGTGTTTAATGCACTCACAGAGAAGAATCCGTCTTTGTCAGTGAGAGAAGTCGAACAGCTGTGCTCTGAACTTACAGGTGTGAGTGTTAGATGCGTAGGAACATCGCGACATGAAATTGAGACAACAGGAAAACTTACCACTCCAGGGGCGATATTGCTGTGTGGCGAAGACGTTATTTAAGGACAATCAGACTGTACCGAGATACAAATCGCAAAATATACTACCTTGACGAGACTTGGTCGAATGAAGGACACACAAGTATGGCGTCACATGACCTTTAAGACTGAAAGACAAGTATTTTTGCAAGGTATGTATGAATTCTTCGGTCAGGCTCTACACTTTCACAAAATTTGATATTTATCACATACGTGGACGTTTCACAAATATTTGCAGTTCCTTCTATACAGAGAATTTCTTGTTGCTTGAAACAACGGAGACTAGATCTCCCTCTGCTAATACATAGAACTTCTAAAAATAAAATTCCTCCATGCAATATTGTACCATCCAAACTGTTGTAGGTATAAGAATAATGTTGCTCTGCGACATTAAATGAACTTATATATAAAACTGAGTGAAGTGCAATACCTTTGTTTCTTAACTGGTAGAGAGCATGAGGGCTGTTCAGCAAACTATGATCATAATTTCTTACGGTCATAATTTTTCGCACTAAAATTCAATCTCATTTTACTATATTAGCTTAATGTGAACCAAACATCCCGTAGTAGTTTCATTGTTGGTACTCTTGGTTCCCGCCTTTCAGAACCAGGCAATTTCAGAAATGTTCAGTATGCCCTACAGCTGCAATGGGGGTAACACGCGAGGAACAATATGCGGCTTTAAAATTCTGCTTTCGTCTCAACAAATCTTCAGTTAAAGCCTATACAACGTTACAGGAGGCCTATGGAGAGTCTGTTCTTCCCTACAGCACAGCTCGAATATGGTTTAAAATGTTTAAAGAGGGAATACAATCAATTTCAAAGGAAGATGGACCCGGTGCTCCAGTTACTGCTCTTACGTAAGAAAACACCAACACTGTTGCTGCTATTGTGAGAGAGGATTGACGAATTACCTTAAGGTCACTTTCTGAAATACTGAACATTTCATTGGGTGCCATCCACACATTGGTGACAGAAACATTACACATGAGACGTGTTTGTGCGCGATGGGTTCCAAGACTGCTGATTCCCGAACAAAAGGACATTCGCATGCAGGTCTGCATGCAGTTAAAGTTGATGTTAGAGGAAGATCCGGAGCTTCTTTCAAACGTAATCACTGCTGATGAAACTTGGCTACATCATTTTGATCCTGAGAGCAAACAGCAAAGCTCAGTGTGGAAATCTCCTTCATCACCAACCCCAAAAAGCAAAAGTGGTTGCTTCTGCTGAGAAAGTTATGGTCATCTCATTCTTTGATATTCATGGAATGGTTTATCAGCAAGTTGAAGCTGCACACACATCAGTAACTGGACAACACTACAGGAATGTCCTGAAAACACTGCAAGCCATGTCAGGCGCAAAAGACCACATTTTCGTGAAGCAGGCTGGATGCTGCACCACGATAATGCGCGGCCGCATATTGCCAATGTTGTTGCTGAATATCTTGCAAAACTTAACGTGAAGTGCATTCCTCACCCTCCCTATAGTCCGGATTTAGCCCCATGTGACATTTTTGTATTCCCTAACTTGAAGAAACGTCTTCGTGGGAGGCATTATCCATCATCAGAAGCAGTGGTGAAGGCTGCGGAGGTGATTTTGAAGGATCTCCCAAAAATGGATATCCAGTATGTCTTTGAAGACTGGCAGAAACGCTGGGACAAGTGCATCGCAGTCAGGGGAGACTATTTTGAGAAGAACCATCAAAATTATGAGAATGAGTAAAGATACGATGTCAAAAACATGCAATCATTCTTTATTGAACAGCTCTCGTGTAATAATAAAAAAAAGTTTAAACTGCAAATTTCCCGAGTAACAGCTTATTTAACCAAAAGTTTTCAAAATTAGAGACAAGATTTGTTCACATAAATCAAAGCATAGAAGTATAAAGTAATATTTGGGGCTAGTTTTATTTGGCCTGTGCGCCGCATAGAATGCGCTGCAAGCTCCACGTGCCCGCACTTAAATAAAAAAGTGACGATCTCTGACCGCAAGCATAACAGGCCTTTTAATTCAAGGAACCTTGGCTTTTTAGGTCTGCCAAGGCCAACTTTAAGTGCACGGCCACAGGAGGCCGTGATTTTGTCGCAAAATATCAGTAAAGTGTTCATTATTACACTGTGTAATAGTGGCGCCACTGTTCCCCTTGTTACCTAGCACTGGGGTGGTTTCATACCATTCTATTTCTTTATCATTTTTCATACTCATTTGGCCTTAGTCGGTTGCATCATAACCTCCCTTCTTCCGGTGGAGTGTTGACCGCAAGAGAATTTCCTGGTCCACGGCTTCCTAATCTCTAGTTCCCCAGGTCGCTGGTTTCAAACCAAGGGGCAGAGCTAGATTATTTCGAATACTCCTTCGTATGGGAAGTAAAGCCTGTGGTCCCATGTCTGTATGCCAAAGAACCTCAAGTCTGATAAAATGAAATAAGAAAATAAAGAAACTTGATAGGAAAAAAGTATACAAACATCTCCTAGAATGCCCGCATCTGTAACGTGCTGGTAGCTGTCAATAGATCCCTTGTTAGACTCTCGGTCACAGTGATAAGCCTTTATAAGGATTTTCCATAATCCTGAAAGATCACTGGCCGGTATCTCTAAGCTCTATGTACCCTGTACTTATTTGAACATCATTTCATTCATCGTCCGATATGACTTAACGTTGGAGGTTTTCTGTTATCCTGAAAGATGAATGTCTGGTAACTTTAAGCTCTATGTACCCTGTACTCATTTGAACATCATTTCATTCATCGTCCGAAATGACTTAACGTTGGAGGTTTTCTCTTATCCTGAAAGATGAATGTCTGGTAACTTTAAGCTCTATGTGCCCTGTACTCATTTAAACATCATTTCATTCATCGTCCGATATGACTAAACGTTGGAGGTTTTCTCTTATCCTGAAAGATAAATGTCTGGTAACTCTAAGCTCTATGTGCCCTGTACTCATTTAAACATCATTTCATTCATCGTCCGATATGACTTAACGTTGGAGGTTTTCTGTTATCCTGAAAGATGAATGTCTGGTAACTTTAAGCTCTATGTACCCTGTACTCATTTGAACATCATTTCATTCATCGTCCGATATGTTTTAACGTTAGAAGTTTTCTCTTATCCTGAAATATGGATGTCTAGTAACTCTAAGCTCTATGTAACCTGTACTCATTTGAACATCATTTCATTCATCGTCCGATATGATTTAACTTTGGAGGTGTTCCCTTATCCTGAAAGATAAATGTCTAGTAACTCTAAGCTCTATATATCCTGTACTCATTTGAACATCATTTCATTCATCGTCCGATATGACTTAACGTTGGAGGTTTTCTCTTATCCTGAAAGATGAATGTCTGGTAACTCTTAGCTCTATGTACCCTGTACTCATTTGAACATCACTTTATTCATCGTCCGATATGACTTAACGTTGGAGGTTTTCTCTTATCCTGAAAGATGAATGTCTGGTAACTATAAGCTCTATATACCCTGTACTCATTTGAACATCACTTTATTTATCGTCCGATATGACTTAACGTTGGAGGTTTTCTCTAATCCTGGAATATGAATGTCTGGTAACTCTAAGCTATATGCACCCTGTGCTCATTTGAACATCATTTCATTCATCGTCCGATATGACTTAACGTTGGAGGTTTTCACTTATCCTGAAAGATGAATGTGTGATAACTCTAAGCTCTATGTACCCTGTACTCATTTAAACATCATTTCATTCATCGTCCTATATGACTTAACGTTGGAGGTTTTCTCTTATCCTGAAAGGTGAATATCTGATAACTCTAAGCTCTATGTACCTTGTACTCATTTGAACATCATTTCATTCATCGTCCGATATGACTTAACGTTGCATGTTTTCTGTTTGCCTGAAAGATGAATGTCGGGTAACTCTAAGCTCTATGTAACCTGGACATTAGCTAAAAAGAATAAGAAAACATAGAAAATGTAACCCGGATTTAAGAGGACTTCCGAGGCGTGTTCCAGATAATTTTGAATTTGTAATATTAATATTTTAATTTGGTACTTTATCGAAGTTAATTTATTATAAAAAATATTGAAGAATTTTCATGTAATGACTGATTTTAATTTTGGTGGGATTTCCTGAAAATTGTATTGGTGTAATTAAAATATCTAGGGGTTGAAGTAACTACTGACACAAACATTTAGATCTTTTTGTGATAAATATTTTTTATATATTTACCGAAATTCCCATCATATCCTTGTATGTGATTTTTTAGTTTAAATCTTTTGTTCTTCTACCTGTGAAATGATAGAGATATAGATAGTTTTTCCCTGTGCTCAAGGACCTTAGTTTTCTAAAACGACATAAGCGCAAATTACCTTGTTACTGTTTTTTCCAGGAAAACTGGGTTAAATCTCGGATATTGCGTCATTACTAGGTATTTAACTAGTGGCCCGCGGGCCTTGGTTAGCCTTATAATTAAAAGCTCTCTTACACTCCAACAATATTTCCATTAACTTCTGCACCATGCATTTTCCCAATCTTCCTCCTTTTTGCTAGAAAAGAAACTCTGTGTACACTGACCTTCAACAGTTACTTCCATGATCTAAATGTTGAACTAGATTCATTACTCCTCTATTGCCTACAGCAAGTAGAGAAAGCATTGTACCACACCGTAAACATACGTTTTGAAGTACCTTGAATCCAAAAAGGTAATTTAAAAAAAAAAACAAGGAGAGAGTGAGAGAGGTCTGATTGCATGTGTTTCTGAGAACATAACACAAAAACACTTAAAATTAAATTCCAAACTTAATTCCATATGTTTAAGATATTCTAATGAGAAATAAAATGTAGAGAGACAAAATCGTATTCGGCCAAATTTGTAGATCTCTTTAAAACATACAATTTATATTAAACACTTTTTATGTGGAGTGGGACATTTTCGAGATATTCCTTGTTAATTGTCTGAATTTTCCAATACTTTTAGCTTTAAAACAGAAAGTCGTTATTCATTTTTTATCTCTTGCCATACAAAGAGAAATGAATGTCAGAGCCGTTACCTAGCCAAAGTTATTCAAAACATTTGACTATCACTTAAAGTCTACTGTATTCCCTTGTAACTACAATAAGATAATGTTTATCTTGAAGTGGATAGAGCAATAAGTGTTTGTACAAGAGTAGAGAAAGTCATGTATACATCACATAACGACCAGCTGTTTAAAAGCTTTGACTATCACTTAAAGTCTACTGTATTCCCTTCTAACTACAGTAAGATAATGTTTATCTTGAAGTATATATAGAAACAAGTGTTTGTACAAGAGTAGAGAAAGTCATGTATACATCACATAACGACCAGCTGTTTAAAACATTTGACTAACACTTAAAGTCTACTGTATTCCCTTGTAACTACAATAAGATAATGTTTATCTTGAAGTAGATAGAGCAATAAGTGTTTGTACAAGAGTAGAGAAAGTCATGAGTACATCACATAAAGACCAGCTGTTTAAAACATCTATCACTTAAAGTCTACTGTATTCCCTTGTAACTACAATAAGACGTTTATCTTGAAGTAGATAGATCAATAAGTGTTTGTACAAGAGTAGATAAAGTCATGTGTACATAACATAACGACCAGCTGTTTAAAACTTTTGACTATCACTTAGAGTCTACTGTATTCCCTTGTAACTACAATAGGATAATGTTTATCTTGAAGAAGATAGAGCAATAAGTGTTTGTACAAGAGTAGAGAAAGTCACAGCACGTAACGACCAAAACATTTGACTATCACTTAAAGTTATCTTGAAGTAGATAGAGCAATAAGTGTTTGTACAAGAGTAGAGAAAATCACACATGAGGTTTATTGTTTTTATTCACTGTGTCTCTTAACTGAGGACCAAAAGTGCGTAGTAGAAATATGGTTGGCCAAAGTGTAGTTTTAGGTATAGCAGTTGGTATCATACATAATGGAAATGATTTAATTGCGCGGGCTTTATGAATCCGATTATCAAATCATTTGTGTAGATTTTTGGACATATTCGTGATGTATGTTTGCATTTTCAGCTTTGTCAATGTGTAGGTCACTCTTGTTAGTCGAAAAGTTTGTGTTTATATTGAATTTTTTGTGTAAAATATAATAAAGTACAGTGCCACATATAAAATGCTGACTACAAACTACTGTAAGACAAGATTTTACGAATGTTGAAGATTTTCTAAGACGATCGAAAAAACGACGACCGCTCTGGACGCCCTCGCACATCAATTTACTGACGACAACGTGGACGAAGGAATGAAAACTTTTCTGGAAGGTCTCACCGAATCACCAGAAAAATTTCACAAAACTAATGGTGGAAGTTACTTAACTATAATTCTCCCCGCGATATTTGTGTCTTTTGTGACTTTTGGTTAAGAATTCAAGGCCGTTATTATGTCTCAGGCCCCCTGTGACTTCTTTCTATTAACTATGCTGAAGATAATCATGAAAAGACGTCGTTTTGTTTACAATGATGAGACAAAACACAATCGCAGTACACCATAACAAAAAATGAGTTCCTCAAGTACTTCCAAACTTCTTGTACAAGTGAATTGCTTCTGATGGCGACTACTTCGAAGCTGATTTTGATGAATAAATAAAGACCCTTTAATAAAAAACGAAGATACCCGTTATTTTTCGAGCACACCTCGCATGTGAAGATTCAGCGCCGAGTATTACGTCTTCGCTAGGGAAAGCATTTCTGTAAGTGACTGTACATTTGTTTTCATGTGAATTTAGTTAAAACGGAGCGTAGAGCAAATCATAGGCAAGTGTATAAGGAAGGCGGTGAAGGAATTTTGCCTGCAGCTATACGCCGCAATGACGTAATGTGAATAACGGGCGTGACGTCATCAGGAAACAAAACAGCATCTCTCCGCGAGATAAATTGCCAAAGAGGAAGTGCTCAAATTTCAAAACTTGAATTCTTTGGTATACATTTCAGACTAAAAACAGTAGTAACAGTCTCTTTGGAAGATTTAAAACTGTTTTGTTTCGTTATAAAGTTCTCATTGTCAAAACTATTACCACTAGTTTTAACGAGTCGTTTTATTTCGCGTGTTGAGTTTTGTAACAACTAAATTAGCAGTTAAGAAAGAACAATTAGTAAAATCTGTAAGTGTGAGAAACTTAAGACATAAATTTACCGAACTATAGAAGGGGAATGTAGCCGACTTTACGTGATAGTCAAATGTTTTTCAAAATCGGTTGCCTAGGTGATGCGTTTAGAATTCCGTTGTATTTGTATGACCGAGAGATAAAAAGATGAATAACGACTCCTCATTTGAGCAAAGTAATGGAAAATTCTTACAGATGACAAGGGATATCTCGGAAATAGTTCATTAAAGATGTATTTGACATAAATTGTGGGTTTTAACAAGATACACCTTTTTTGTTTATCTCTTACGGTTTCAGTTAAACAGAAGTCATTCAGAATAAATTGTCAGGACATTCCGAAGCAAGTCAAGATGTGCATTTCATTTTTTAACGGTATAGTTATATCGGACGATGAACGGAATTAGTGAATTGATGCTCAAATGAGCCCAGGGTCCATAGAGCTTAGAGTTTCCCGATATTTGTCTTTCATAATAAGGGAAAATCACAGAAAATACCTTATCCCGATAAACTCACCTGGCTGAAATTCGAACTCAGCACCTCTTGAACATGAGGCAGACACGCTACCATAGGCTACCGAGGCGGGCATTTCACCTGTGTTAAATAAAGGCCGGAGGTGTGTGTGTTTTGCCGAAAGTGTACTGTACATGGAGCTCATTGTTATCAGTCGCGCATGTAAACAATTACAGTTAATCTCTGTTTCATATAACCTTGCCCCGCTGACATGTTATCACTCCGCGTGCAACTACCTTCCCCCTCATCCTAATTGGCTAATGCTTTCGCGCCATAAGCCATAGACGGTACCTTCCCGTCACATTTAAACCTGCAGTAAACGTCATAATAATTGCCAGTAAGATAGATAAAATCATACAAATAATAATATGAAGGCATGCAAAAATAATGAAGTTTATAATGAAACTGAGCAAGTTGAAACTGAATGAATGAGCAATGAAACTGAAACAAGTTTATAATGAAAGGCATTCGGCCTTTTCCACTGGGATTTTTTAAACCAGCACACATACCTTGCAAAAATGCTTGTCTTTCAGTCTTAAAAGTCGTGTCACGCCATACTTGTCGCGTGTCCTTCATTCACCCAAGTCTCATCAAGGTAGTACTGTAACTTTGTGGGTTCGTGAAATGAAAAGTCCAATTGTACCACTCAAAAATGGTCTTTATTTCCACCGACTTACAGTTAAACACTCGCCAATTACACGGAATTATGTAATGCACACAGTTACAATTCACCAGTTCGTCCGTTACCGTTGCGATGCACGTACACAGTCTTCTCGTTCGTTCGCTAGCTCGTCAAGCACTGACTGACACCCTCCAGCCCGACGTGTTGCATATATAGGGTCAGCTGGCCAATCTAGAATGTTCTGGATTAGATGAAATATCCCGTAAATTTGAGAACTCAGGTGGATCAGAAAGAGACGGCGCAGTGATGTTTTTTTTTCAGCCACCCCTCGTTACCGCTATAAGACAAACGAAGGGGCGTGCCGAACGCCGACCGTCTCCTGCTGCTGCTGCTGCTGCCGGTTCTATAGGGAATTCCGACGTTTGGGTGACAGTGCATTTTGCGATTTGTATGTCGGTACAGTCTGATTGTCCTTAAATAACGTCTTCGCCACATAGCAATATCGCCCCTGGAGTGGTAAGTTTTCCTGTTGTCTCAGTTTCATGTCGCGATGTTTCTACGCATCTAACACTCACACCTGTAAGTTCAGAGCACAGTGAAAAACTGGCGGTAGATTCCGCCATTATACATATAATAAGTACACGCGCAATAAACGATCAATAAAATAATTTAGCTCTCGTACTCGGCACAAAACACCTTCGACTGACGATATATGACTAATCCAGTTCAAAACAAGGTCAGTGATAAAAGTCATATAAACAAATATGTCATCACTACCGCTAAATCACGTGCTATCGTGTCATGTACTTGAGAGCAAAGGAACCTCCTCTTTACTTCGTTTAAGAATTAACATGCATTTCAGATAAATCAACTCTGTTGCGTAATATATTTAATTAAAACAGTTACGAAAATATAAATTTGACAATTCTCTTCCAACATATAAAGATATATCACCATGTTAAATAACGAACTAATTTTTACCGCACAACAGTCTATACCACCACAGCAGCCAATGAGAGGTGATAAGGTCACGTGACCGTTAAGAGATACGGGGCAAGCTTATGTGAAACAAGGATTAGGTATAGCCTGACCATGACAACCGCTTCGCTGCCAGAGGAAACAAAGCAGTCGCGTTAATACTGAACCTAGAGCTTCTGCATACACTTGCAAGGCAATGCTTCAATAGTTCGCAGAGCACTGTCACTTTATTTTCGAAGTTTGCACATTTGATGGCCGTGCTGTACATCTGATGTCTGTAGATATTTGTGTCCAGCTGGCTAGTTTCGCTTGCGAGTGCACATCCCTTCGGAACTTATTCATAAAGAATGCATCAAAATGATGTTATTTTAATCAAAATTAAACGATTTTTGACAAAATTAAAGAATTCCAAAAATGTTTCACTTAAAGAATGTCTGGTGTCGCGGTTGGTTTTGTTAGGCCCCGAGAATTGTAAAATTGTTTAAATATGTGGTTTAAGAATCGATATGTGTATGTTAAAATAAGTAAGAAAAGAAAATTGTTAAAATTCAGTAGGTCATGAGATGACGCAACATATAAGTGATATGATGTAAATGTTTTAACATTGGCAGTTTTAAAAATGAAATTATGCAATGTGTGACGTGGACCAGTAAAAATTAAGCTTGATTGGTAGTGATGGCAACGAGAGAAGGAAAAGCCCGCCTCGGTAGCGAGGTGGTAGCGTGTCTGCCTCACGTTCAAGAGGTCTCGAGTTCAAATCTCGGTCATGGGGAGTTACCTGGTTAAGGTTCTTTCCGGGGTTTTCCCTTATCCTGAAAGACGAATGTCGGGTAACTCTAAGCTCTATGTACCCAGTGCTCATTTGAACATCATTTCATTCATCGTCCGATATGACTTAACGTTGGAGGTTTTCTCTTATCCTGAAAGATGAATGCCTGATAACTCTAAGCTCTATGTACCCTGTACTCATTTGAACATCATTTCATTCATCGTCCGATATGACTTAACGTTGGAGGTTTTCCCTTATCCTGAAAGATGAATGTCTGGTAACTCTAAGCTCTATGTACCCCGTACTCATTTGAACATCATTTCATTCATCGTCCGATATGACTTAACGTTGGAGTTTTTCTCTTATCCTGAAAGATAAATGTCTGGTAACTCTAAGCTGTATGTACCCTGTACTCATTTGAACATCATTTCATTCATCGTCCGATATGACTTAACGTTGGAGGTTTTCCCTTATCCTGAAAGATGAATGTCTGGTAACTCTAAGCTCTATGTACTCTGTACTCATTTGAACATCATTTCATTCATCGTCCGGTATGACTTAACGTTGGAGGTTTTCCCTTATCCTGAAAGATGAATGTCTGGTAACTCTAAGCTCTATGTACCTTGTACTCATTTGAACATCATTTCATTCATCGTCCGATATGACTTAACGTTGGAGGTTTTCCCTTATCCTGAAAGATGAATGTCTGGTAACTCTAAGCTCTATGCACCCTGTACTCATTTGAACATCATTTCATTCATCGTCTGATGTGACTTAACGTTGGAGGTTTTCTCTTATCCTGAAAGATGAATGTCGGTTAACTCTAAGCTCTATGTACCCTGTACTCATTTGAACATCATTTCATTCATCGTCCGATATGACTTAACGTTGGAGGTTTTCTCTTATTCTGAAAGATGAATGACTGGTAACTCTAAGCTCTATGTACCCTGTACTCATTTGAACATCATTTCTTTCATCGTCCGATATGACTTAACGTTGGAGGTTTTCTCTTATCCTGAAAGATGAATGACTGGTAACTCTAAGCTCTATGTACCCTGTACTCATTTAAACATCATTTCTTTCATCGTCCGATATGACTTAACGTTGGAGGTTTTCTCTTATCCTGAAAGATGAATGACTGGTAACTCTATGCTCTATATACCCTGTACTCATTTGAACATCATTTCATTCATCGTCTGATGTGACTTAACGTTGGAGGTTTTCTCTTATCCTGAAAGATGAATGTCGGTTAACTCTAAGCTCTATGTACCCTGTACTCATTTGAACATCATTTCATTCATCGTCCGATATGACTTAACGTTGGAGGTTTTCTCTTATTCTGAAAGATGAATGACTGGTAACTCTAAGCTCTATGTACCCTGTACTCATTTGAACATCATTTCTTTCATCGTCCGATATGACTTAACGTTGGAGGTTTTCTCTTATCCTGAAAGATGAATGACTGGTAACTCTAAGCTCTATGTACCCTGTACTCATTTAAACATCATTTCTTTCATCGTCCGATATGACTTAACGTTGGAGGTTTTCTCTTATCCTGAAAGATGAATGACTGGTAACTCTATGCTCTATATACCCTGTACTCATTTGAACATCATTTCATTCATCGTCTGATGTGACTTAACGTTGGAGGTTTTCTCTTATCCTGAAAGATGAATGTCGGTTAACTCTAAGCTCTATGTACCCTGTACTCATTTGAACATCATTTCATTCATCGTCCGATATGACTTAACGTTGGAGGTTTTCTCTTATTCTGAAAGATGAATGACTGGTAACTCTAAGCTCTATGTACCCTGTACTCATTTGAACATCATTTCTTTCATCGTCCGATATGACTTAACGTTGGAGGTTTTCTCTTATCCTGAAAGATGAATGACTGGTAACTCTAAGCTCTATGTACCCTGTACTCATTTAAACATCATTTCTTTCATCGTCCGATATGACTTAACGTTGGAGGTTTTCTCTTATCCTGAAAGATGAATGACTGGTAACTCTATGCTCTATATACCCTGTACTCATTTGAACATCATTTCATTCATCGACCGATATGACTTAATGTTGGAGGACGTAAATTACAATTAAAAAAACAAGAGAGAAGGGAAAAATCAATATTTTTGATAAAACAGCTAGGAAAGAAAGCGTCTTTCGATTGCGTGACGTCAAAGAGAACTGACGTGTTTTGCATTGTGGAATGAATGGACTTAGATATTAAAAATAATTAAAACTTATTTTAAGAAAATTGTAACGAAGAAATATCATTCTTATGTAAAGTGTTGTATAAAACTTCTCATAAAGTATCGCAGTTAAATTACTAGTTTGGGTGTTCATAAATTTAACAAAATTTATCGGTTTCTGAATTTATTTTACCAAATGATTCCTTCGCTCGCGACAACGCCTGAGAAAAGGGTGTTTATGTAACGACTGAAGCAGCATAGGAAATTTTATATACATCGATATATCAGAGTGCCAAATCTGAACCAAAAATTCAGATCCAGAAGAATCTGCAACTCGTGGCTTCTTCATCTTCTCGCAGAGCTGAATTCAACCAGCAACTTCAGTCACACCGCGGGAGGAGTGTATATGAGAATAACTGTGGCGGCTGGTGGGTTAAATTATTGGTGGTGCACAAATGAAAAATAAAATACAGAGTAGTAATGACTCACCTATTTATACAGATTCTCTGCTCTACTCTCCTTAGACCTCGCGAATCTATCGATAACTTTTGCGTTGAAGTCGCTGATCTTCATAACAAACTCTCTCTAAATTGAAAGCATTGCTAATGTTGACAATCGGTCCTGTGAGATTGTGTTCCTAAGGAAAGTTTTTATTCTTTTTAAAGTTGAGAAACAGCATTCTGCTTCAGCGGTAGACATTGGCATAGTTAACAGTACTCGCAGGAGTTTGACATATTCGCTGAATGTAGCACATAAATTGTTTTCCTTAATGAAGTCCATCAAACACAAAGCGCCGGACATTCCACGAAATTCCTCTCGACTGTAAATTACAGTCAGTTCTCTACGAATTTTTGTTCCAATGATAAAAGGATAGAGCCTTATTGTTTCTCTAAGGGAATCATCTGGAAATGTCGTAGAAATTTTCTTACTGAACAAAGTCGAGGCTGCCAGATGTTCCGTGAAGCTAAATCTGTCCTTTGCTTCTCTAAGAATAATGTCACATACTTCAAGAGCTTCTCTTCTTTTCATATCATGATCTTCTATTCTTCTCCTCTTAATTGCAGTTTCTTCGTGTTCCTCGATATCCACGGTATTTCTTACCTTTTGCACTTCTCTTTTAAATGCGTTTAGCTGGGCGATGGCAAATGTTGCATTGCAGTCTCGTTTCTGCAGCTGATTGTACAAAATGTCCACATGGGGCATGATCTTGTAGAAGAAAGACAGCCAGAATACAAAATTATAATCTTTCAAAGTGGCCATAAACCTAGAAGCCTGAACAAGTGTGGCGTTGTTGTTTAACAGAGCTCTCTTCTGAATAACCTCCATGCATTTAATTAAATTCTCCCTGTGTTCGAAAAGCAGAGCACACAGAAGCTAAGCCTGAAGGTCACGCTATAGCCGTTGCTAAGAGTAGGAGGAGCTAGGTTTATAAACCTCCATTTAAGCAATGTATAAGAAGCCACTCCCATCTCTTCACCTTCCCGCAAACCCCTCAGAGAGCCTACATTTGGGCGAAATCTTAGGTTAACACTTCGCTGCAAACCTGGCGGCTCCTACAGCTAATCACTGTTTATTTCTACTTCTGCGGTCATGGGCAGCTACAGACGATAAGCGTAATTGAAACACGTTTGTATATAAAACAATGCAAACAAGTACAGCTTTAATGTGCAAAATGCACCTGTTGTATATTCAGAATCAGTGGGTATAACGCAAACCTGCAACCTTATGGAGGAACCGCCCCTGGAGGATAATCCCACTACATATGACCGCCACAGACTCCGAAATCACCAATAAATCCTGCTTCAGTGGGGTGAAAGATTTGTCTTTTGTTTTGAAAATTTTTGCGTCGCATTCTTGGAGAATTGCTGATCTTAAATGCCACGTGTTTAAGTGACTTTTTTTAAAATTGGTTTTTTACATACAAGGGGTCCCAAAACAGGCATTTACGGTGATATTTTGTTTTGGGTAGAATGCAATTCTTTCTCTAATTAGTATGCGTGGCAGGAAAGTTAAACATTCACCAGAGTTGGCAACTATACGTCAGAGATGGTGCGATAAACAAACACCCGAAGCGCTATCGTCAGTTGATGATGATGATGATGATGATGATGATGATTGAAAACGGGTAGTGAAAGCCCTTGCGACATCTTAACACTGTGACCTAATAGATCTATTGTGCATTACCCTACTCTACAAGGCCCAGCTTATATTAAGGCTATTAAAAGTCTGTAAGTTTTTGGGTGCTAGTAAGGCAATCTGTCCTGGAGTTGGAAAACCTGACTCCAGATGCCTTAATCTTTCCCAGGCAGTGACTTCACACTCACAAAGAATGAGTCTTACCGTTTCTTACCCATCTTAAAGAGATGATCTCTTAGAGGGCAGTGTCCAGTTAGACGGCCAATTACTTAACTCCTTAACTCCTGTTTGTTGTGAGCGAGGATCCCCTTGGATCTCTTTGCAGAGCTTTCAATGAACTCCTTTGCATAATCCTGCTTTGGAACATTTCCCCAGTAGCCACAGAATTTCTGAATTTCCCAGGCCTTTATCTTATCTTTGATATAGCCACTTGGTACACCACAGAAAGGTTGAGGGCCAATAAAAGGGGTATTAGCACCTTCTTTGGCAAGGCGATCAGCAATTTCATTGCCTTCGACTCCTTCATGGCCTGGCACCCACACAAGGGTAACTTTATTGTGTTTTGCCAGCTGATTTAAAAGCATCACACAGTCATTTACAAGCAACAAGGGCCTTTAACGCAGCTTGACTGTCTGATAAAATATAGACATTAGAACCAGGGGAGATTCCTCCATAAGGTTGCAGGTTTGCGCTACACCCACTGATTCTGAATGTACAACAGGTGCATTTTGCACATTAAAGCTGTACTTGTTTGCATTGTTTTATATACAAACATGTTTCAATTACGCTTATCGCGTGTAGCTGCCCATGACCCCAGAAGTCGAAATAAACAGTGATTAGCTGTAGGAGCCGCAGGTTTGCAGCGAAGCGTTAACCTAAGATTTCGCCCAAATGTGGGTTCTCTGAGGGGGTTGCGGGAAGGTGAAGCATAGGAGTGACTTCTTATACATTGCTCAAATGGAGGTTTATAAACCTAGCTCCTCCTACTCTTAGCAACGGCTATAGCGTGACCTTCAGGCTTAGCTTCTGTGTGCTCTGCTTTTCGAACACAGGGAGAATTTAATTAAATGCATTGAGGCTATTCAGAGGAGAGCTCTGTTAAACAACAACGCCACACTTGTTCAGCCTTCTGGGTTTATGGCCACTTTGAAAAATTATAATTTTGTATTCTGGCTGTCTTTCTTCTACAAGATCATGCCACATGTGGACATTTTGTACAATCAGCTGCAGTAACGAGACTGCAATGCAACATTTGTCATTGCCCAGCTAAACGCATTTAAAAGGGAAGTGCAGAATGTAAGAAATAGCGTGGATATCGAGGAACACGAAGAAACTGCAATTAAGAGGAGAAGAATAGAAGATCATGATGTGAAAAGAAGAGAAGCTCTTGAAGTATGTGGCATTCTTAGAGAAGCAAAGGACAGATTTAGCTTCACGGGACATCTGGTAGCCTCAACTTTGTTTCATCAAGAACATTTCTAAGACATTTCCAGAGGATTCCCTTAGAGAAACAATAAGGTTCTATCCTTTTATCATTGGAACAAAACTTCGTAGAGAACTGACTGTAATTTACAGTCGAGAGGAATTTCGTGGAATGTCCGGCGCGTTGTGCTTGATGGACCTCAATAAAAAAAAAAACAATTTATGTACTACATTCAGCGAATATGTCAAACTCCTCCGAGTATTGTTAACTATGCCAATGTGTACCGCTGAAGCAGAATGCTGTTTCTCAACTTTAAAAAGACTAAAAACTTTCCTTAGGAACACAATGTCACAGGACTGATTGTCAGCATTAGCAATGCTTTCAATTGAGAGAGAGTTTGTTATGAAGATCAGCGATTTCAACGCAAAAGTTATCGATAGATTTTCCAGGTCTAGGGAGAGTAGAGCAGAGAATCTGTATAAATAGGTGAGTGATTACTACTCTGTATTTTATTTTTCATTTGTGCACCAACAATAATTAAACCACCAGCCGCCACTGATTAGCACCACGAATGCCTCTTCTGGCATTCTCGTGGGCACTGACTTCTATGGCAGGAACTTCCGCTTGGAAGATGGAGGGGCTTGTACCCAGGGCTTTGGAAATGCTAAAATATGGCCACTGAACCCCAATTCCTATCGTCAGTTAAACCGAATCTACTGCAGGCATCCTTCTCTCCACCTTCAGAACTTTCTAGAAAGTTACGTGGTAATTTCCAGCGATTACGAGAGGGTACGTTTCCCGTGAATGCATTTCTGGAGCTCTTCTCCGAGTGAATCTTTGACGACTGCTAACTCGCCCATTACAAACACACACACTCGCACAACAAAGTCCTATTTTAGGCTCTTTTCTGTTTTATCTCACACATTACTGCTTTCTACTTTTCGGGTGACGTGTTAATTGTTAAACACTCCATATAAAGACACATGTGTAGGGTGACATCATGCACCTGAATAAAATATCACCATGTGGGGTTGAAAAACGAGCCCACATTTGCACAAACAGCGTCTTCCATCAGCACCTTGGAGGCCGAGATTAATTCGTGTACATGCCTGCCGGATGAATGTAATGAGTAGAGAACGGCGTGAAAAATTTCGGGGCCAGGCTAGTAATTTGTTTGCAGGGAGAACGGGTTAGCCGTCATTTATCTATGTATACCAAACTTTTGTTTTTTTCATATACTTGTGTCCTACATTTAAAACTGTGCATTAGCCTACATTTAAAAGGCAACCTGACTCACCTTGCCACACATTCAGTTGTCCTCACAACATACTGACAAATAGCAAAGGCTTTTCCTACCAACAGTTCCTTGAAATTCTCACTAAAACAAAGGATTTAGAAAAAAAATTGAAATTGTTATAAACATAAATGATTTAGTGAGATCTATAGGTTTCCTGTCTTACTGGCCGTGGTCCTGTAGGAAACCTAAGTTCCTGACGTTTCGCTCGTACGTGCCTCCAGCATCCTCAGAGGACTAATAGCAAACTAGAGTGATCTAAATGATGCAGACATAAAAACCTCAAGTCATCTACTCCCATGACTTTCTCTACTCTTGTACAAACACTTACTGCTCTATCTACTTCAAGATAAACATTATCTTATCGTAGTTACAAGGAAATGCAGTAGACTTTAAGTGATAGTCAAATGTTTTGGTCGTTATGTGATGTATACATGACTTTCTCTACTCTTGTACAAACACTTATTGCTCTATTTACTACAAGATAAACATTATCTTATTGTACTTACAAGGGAATACAGTAGACTTTAAGTGATAGTCAAATGTTTTGGTCGTTATGTGATGTACACATGACTTTCCCTACTCTTGTACAAACACTTATTGCTCTATCAACTTCAAGATAAACATTATCTTATTGTAGTTACAAGGGAATACAGTAGACTTTAAGTGATAGTCAAATGTTTTAAACAGCTGGTAGTTATGTGATGTATACATGACTTTCTCTACTCTTGTACAAACACTTATTACTCTGTCTACTTCAAGATAAACATTATCTTATTGTAGTTACAAGGGAATACAGTAGACTTTAAGTGATAGTCAAATGTTTTAAACAGCTGGTCGTTATGTGATGTATACATGACTTTCTCTACTCTTGTACAAACACTTATTGCTCTATTTACTACAAGATAAACATTATCTTATTGTACTTACAAGGGAATACAGTAGACTTTAAGTGATAGTCAAATGTTTTGGTCGTTATGTGATGTACACATGACTTTCCCTACTCTTGTACAAACACTTATTGCTCTATCAACTTCAAGATAAACATTATCTTATTGTAGTTACAAGGGAATACAGTAGACTTTAAGTGATAGTCAAATGTTTTAAACAGCTGGTAGTTATGTGATGTATACATGACTTTCTCTACTCTTGTACAAACACTTATTACTCTGTCTACTTCAAGATAAACATTATCTTATTGTAGTTACAAGGGAATACAGTAGACTTTAAGTGATAGTCAAATGTTTTAAACAGCTGGTCGTTATGTGATGTACACATGACTTTCTCTACTCTTGTACAAACACTTAATGCTCTATCTACTTCCATATAAACATTATCTTATTGTAGTTACAAGGGAATACAGTAGATTTTAAGTGATAGTCAAATGTTTTAAACAGCTGGTCGTTATGTGATGTATACATGACTTTCTCTACTCTTGTACAAACACTTTTTGCTCTATCTACTTCAAGATAAACATTATCTTATTGTAGTTAAAAGGGAATACAGTAGACTTTAAGTGATAGTCAAATGTTTTATACAGCTGGTCGTTATGTGATGTATACATGACTTTCTCTACTCTTGTACAAACACGTATTGTTCTATCTACTTCCATATAAACATTATCTTATTGTAGTTACAAGGGAATACAGTAGACTTTAAGTGATAGTCAAATGTTTTAAACAACTGGCCGTTATGTGATGTATACATGACTTTCTCTACTCTTGTACAAACACTTATTGCTCTACCTACTTCAAGATAAACATTATCTTATTGTAGTTACAAGGAAGTACAGTAGACTTTAAGTGATAGTCAAATGTTCAAAACGGTCTACATGTAAATGTTACATATTTTCCTTACGCGCATGCGTACTGTATCAGAAAGTAGGCTACCAAGGACGTACTATATTCCTAGCAAGTAGAGAATGGAAGTGGTAATTCTGAGTGAGCGCCTCTAGCGGCTGAATTGCCCTCTAGGTCCTTCTCTAATTAACCAATGCAGCCAACTCTTGGAAAACCATTAGTGTATAACGTTTTTTGGATATCATTGCGTGTTACGTGTACATAATAACAGACAGAATGGACAAATAATAGTTGTGAGTACTTTTACTTGTAGCATTGTTGAGAACAGCTGGACTTTCAGATGTTTCTGTCATGACATTGGAAGATTTCGGTCGTCATGTGTCACGTTTCAATCCCATTCATGATTGCAGCTCCAGGTCTGACCTTAGCAAGGACTCTACCGTCTAGACGACCCTCTTCCTTTTTTATCTGACCGTGTCCGCGAAATGACCCTCGAGACGGGCGGCGGCAGCACTTTTACGATCACTCGGAGTTGTGGGTGGGGTGGCATTTATGACCGGCCTTCCTCACGACTCACATCCACTTTCTCTACTCAGTTTTCTAGGTACACAAAGTATTGTATTTAAGCCAAAATTTTGATATCTGTTTTGAGCTACCCAAAATTTTAAAAAACAAATCCGTTTTAGAAAAAATATCCTCGCGGTTTGTTTATATAACTGAAAACAGCTTAATTAGAGATTAGAGATATCCCATTATGTCCAATGAAGGGAAGGTCCTCCTATACTTAGAGTGGCTGTGTTGACTCCAACAGCTAAGACATTCCGTGTTAGGTTTGTGCCCGTTTTCGTCACTTTCTCTTGTTTCTATTCGCACTTATTCACTTGCATTTACATTCGCCTACTCCTATGCTGGCATTTGTATTTTATCACCCACAGATCTCGACTTTCCTCTGTATCCAACTGTTGTAGACCACTGCTGTAGCAGTTCGCCCATCTTTTTTTATATATAATTCTTATTGATCGATCAACAGTACAATGCTTTACAGATCAGAGCGAAGAGAAGATTAGAGAGCAATAAATTGAAGAACAATAACACTCAGGTTTAGGCTAACAGGCCGCCCCCTAACTACATTAAGTTAGAACTCCAATAATACTCTCTCAGTAATTAAGTCAACATTGGAGATGTAAGACACACATCAAGCACTAGAATCACTGCAATCACTTAGAAGCAGGTCCTGTGGTAGTCTCCTCTTCAAGCGTGAGGATTGCCGCTTGCGGACGCTGATGTTATAATGCACAGCTCCTGGAACTTCTTGTAGCGTGGAAAAGAAACGACGGGTGATCCTGCTAATGTATTCGTGAAGAGGTAACAGTCCTAGTTCGTGATGGAGCTGCTGAACCATGGAGCGTTGGTAGCGATGCGCATGAAGCGATTCTGTGTAACCTGAAGACGACGCAGATGACATGTGTGTGCGGCCCCCACACTTGGCAGGCATAAGTAATAAGCGGACGAACGAGTGATTTGTAGAGTAACAATGAAGAGTGTAGGCCGAGGCTGGAACGGCGATGTAACAGAGGTGAGAGTTTTGAAAGTCGCCCAGAGGCCAGTGATATAAGACGATCGATGTGAGCACGCCAGGTCAGTCGAGAGGTATTTAATGGAAGTTGTAGTGCGGAGCCAAGAGACATTGTTCCTATAGAGACACAACGGAGGAAGCGGAGTATATCGGCGAAGAGTGAAGATTTTAGCCTCGGTTTTCTGAGGGTGCAAAGAGATCCGCCAAGTGCTGAACCAATGAGTTAGGCGATCTAAAGAGAGCTGTACTACTTGTTGTGCGTGCTGGAGATTAACATGAGAATAATATAGTACTGTGTCATCAGCGTAAAGAGCTAAAGAAGTCGGAGCTAAGTCAGGAATATCAGAAATGTATATATTAAATAGAGTCGGGGCGAAGATAGAACCCTGTGGGACACCTGCAGTAATATTACGTGCGGAGTACGCCCATCTCTGTCGCGGTCTTCCTCTTTGGCGTCCTCCTGTGCAGGGGTGTGAAACCGGGATCTTGAAGGTCCATCTGTTGTCCTTCAATCTCGCGATGTCACCTGTCCATTTCCATTTATGTTTCTTGACTCTAAGTCTGTTATTAATGATATTTGTACCAGTGCAACATTGGAAACTCTATCTGCCCATTTTACTCCTAGTATCTTCTGCTACATTTCCCTCTGGCATTACTGTATACTATGTCAAATGAGAGAATAAAGTACTGTCCACATGCTCTCGGAATGACCGCTTCGTTAACTGTGACATTAATACTTATGTATTAATAAAATGAATATGCATTTTCAACACCAAAACAATTTTGTACAAGAGTAGAGAAGGTCATGTGCACATCACATAACGACCAGCTGTTTAAAACATTTGACTATCACTTAAAGTCTACTGTATTCCCTTGTAACTATAATAAGATAATGTTTATCTTGAAGTAGATAGAGCAATAAGTGTTTGTACAAGAGTAGAGAAAGTCATGTGTACATCACATAACGACCAGCTGTTTAAAACATTTGACTATCACAGAAATTCTACTGTATTCCCTTGTAACTACCATAAGATAATGTTTATCTTGAAGTAGATAGAGCAATAAGTGTTTGTACAAGAGTAGAGAAAGTCATGTGTACATCACATAACGACCAGCTGTTTAAAACATTTGACCACCACTTAGTCTACTGTATTCCCTTGTAACTACAATAAGATAATGTTTATCATGAAGTAGATAGAGCAATAAGTGTTTGTAGAAGAGTAGAGAAAGCCATGTGTACATCACATAACGACCAGCTGTTTAAAACATTTGACCATCGCTTAAAATATACTGTATTCCCTTGTAACTAGAATAAGATAATGTTTATCTTGAGGTAGATAGAGCAATAAGTGTTTGTACAAGAGTAGAGAAAGTCATGTGTACATCACATAACGACCAGCTGTTTAAAACATTTGACTATCACGTAAGTTTTTGTGCAAGAGTAGAGAAAGTAGTGTGATTGTAGCAGATTTTTAAATTTATTTTATCTTAATAAGTAGGAAGTATTGTGAATGTTGATAGGAATGGTGACGTATATTTTGAGAAGTGACTGTATTTTGGTCAAGCTGATAATGAATATATAGATGTAAGTGGTCGTTTTGGAGACTAATGCGTTGTCTCTATTCCGGCGGTTGCCGCCATTGTCTCGTGGACATAACGAATCACCATGGTGATACACTTCAACAGATACAGCGCCTTACAGTAAAAATTAGCAGCCATTTGCATTCTGCAGCGGGCCTAAAAATTACACCTGTCCGCATTATCGATACGTTCGATTACTCTCGAAGTGTGATACACATCGCGGCAGATTATTTGATCATTGTCGCCGATTTCTAGCGGCGTGCTTCTGGTGTACACAAATCTCTTCGCATTTGTTTACCCGTCGCCCAAGGGATCCCAAAAATTCAGCACCGCTTTTAACTAGAATGTTGACCTAACGGGATATCTCTGCCGACAGCGCATGTGTGGAGTTCTTGAGGTCAGTTCTCGTGATAACCGATCTTCCTGATTCATACCCTCTTTTGACAGTTACCAATATTTTGTAATCAACAAACGAAACCGTTAAAATAAGACCTGAAGCTTTCCTGGCGTAGAATAGGCTCAATATCTCCCATCATCATGATATTTTAAGAAATGTTATAGACAAAAAACAGATACTTTTTTATTTTATTTATATTTTTATTCCGAATATTCCAAAATCTTACAATTTACACCTTTAGGCCACATTTATTTGTCTTTACCTTGTTGCTACCTCAGGACATGACACCCTGGTCTTCTGCTCTGTCAGGTAGCTCTTAACCTCCATGTCTCCTTGTTACTTAATTAGTCCCATTCTTCCCCCTCATCTTCCTTTCTTATATTCTTTACATTTATTTGTCTTTACCTTGTTGCTAACTTGTCTTACATGACTCCCTGGTCTTCTGTTCTGTCAGGTAGCTCTTAACCTCCATGCCTCCTTGTTACTTAATTAGCCCCTTTCTTCCCCCTCATCTTCCTTTCTTATATTCTTTACATTTATTTGTCTTTACCTTGTTACTACCTTGTCTTACATGACACCCTGGTCTTCTGCTCTGTCAGGTAGCTCTTAACCTCCATGTCTCCTTGTTACTTAATTAGTCCCATTCTTCCACCTCATCTTCCTTTCTTATATTCTTTACATTTATTTGTCTTTACCTTGTTACTACCTTGGGTTACATGACACCCTGGTCTTCTGCTCTGTCAGGTAGCTCTTAACCTCCATGCCTCCTTGTTACTTAATTAGCCCCTTTCTTCCCCCTCATCTTCCTTTCTTATATTCTTTACATTTATTTGTCTTTACCTTGTTGCTACCTTGGGTTACATGACACCCTGGTCTTCTGCTCTGTCAGATAGCTCTTAACCTCCATGTCTCCTTGTTACTTAATTAGTCCCTTTCTTACCCCCATCTTCTTTTCTTATATTATTTACATTTATTTGTCTTTACCTTGTTGCTACCTTGTCTTACATGACACCCTGGTCTTCTGCTCTGTCAGGTAGCACTTAACCTCCATGTCTCCTTGTTACTTAATTAGCCCCTGTCTTCCACCTCATCTTCCTTTCTTATATTCTTTACATTTATTTGTCTTTACCTTGCTGCCACCCTGACTTACATGACACCCCGTTCTTCTGCTCTGTCAGGTAGCTCTTAACCTCCACATCTCCTTGTTACTTAATTAGTCCCATTCTTCCTCCTCATCTTCCTTTCTTATATTCTTTACATTTATTTGTCTTTACCTTGTTGCTACCTTGTCTTACATGTCACCTTGGTTTTTCTGCTCTGTCAGGTAGCTCTTAACCACCACTTCTCCTTTTTACTTAATTAGTCCCATTCTTCCTCCTCAACTGCCTTTCTTATATTCTTTACATTTATTTGTCTTTACCTTGTTGCCACCTTGACTTACATGACACCCTGGTCTTCTGCTCTGCCAGGTAGCTCTTAACCTCCACATCTCCTTGTTTCTTAATTAGCCCCTTTCTTCCACCTCATCTTCCTTTCTTATATTCTTTTCATTTATTTGTCTTTACCTTGTTACTACTTTGGCTTACACGACACCCCGGTCTTCTGCTCTGTCAGTTAGCTCTTAACCTCCACATCTCCTTGTTACTTAATTAGTCCCATTCTTCCTCCTCAACTTCCTTTCTTATATTCTTTACATTTATTTGTCTTTACCTTGTTGCTACCTTGTCTTACATGTCATCTTGGTTTTTCTGCTCTGTCAGGTAGCTCTTAACCGCCACTTCTCCTTTTTACTTAATTAGTCCCATTCTTCCTCCTCAACTGCCTTTCTTATATTCTTTACATTTATTTGTCTTTACCTTGTTGCCACCTTGACTTACATGACACCCTGGTCTTCTGCTCTGTCAGGTAGCTCTTAACCTCCACATCTCCTTGTTACTTAATTAGCCCCTTTCTTCCACCTCATCTTCCTTTCTTATATTCTTAACATTTATTTGCCTTTACCTTGTTGCTACCTTGACTTACATGACACCCTGGTCTTCTGCTCTGTCAGGTAGCTCTTAACCTCCACATCTCCTTGTTACTTAATTAGCCCCTTTCTTCCACCTCATCTTCCTTTCTTATATTCTTTACATTTATTTGTCTTTACCTTGTTACTACTTTGGCTTACACGACACCCTGTTCTTCTGCTCTGTCAGGTGGCTCTTAACCTCCATATCTCCTTTTTACTTAATTAGCCCCTTTCTTCCACCTCATCTTCCTTTCTTATATTCTTTACATTTATTTGTCTTTACCTTGTTGCTACCTTGACTTACATGACACAATGGTCTTCTGCTCTGTCAGATAGCTCTTAACCTCCATGCCTCCTTGTTACTTAATTAGTCCCTTTCTCCCCCCTCATCTTCCTTTCTTATGTTCTTTACATTTCTTGCCCATTTTCTTTTACTTTTTGTAAGAACTCACCACTACTTCATACCTTCTTTTCCTCCCTTCCTGTTAACAGTTTTATAGTTACTGTCCTCTTCTCTACTCTTCCTATTTTTCCTCCCAAACCTTTTTCTCTCCACAGTGCAACCTCCTTGCATTCTGTTACATAGTGTTCTATGCTTTCTTTTCACCCGCACAATTCACAAATTCCCCTTTCCCTACCTCTTATCCCTCTTAGGAATATTGTTCCTGTCCTCATCCAAGCTAACTCTTCTCTATTTTGTCTATTGCAGTAATCTACATATGCTTCTCGTCCCCAATTTGTTTTTATTTGCTTGTAAAATTGTAATTATTTCATATTTTCTAGACTTCCCATATTTCCTGACTTTCTATATCTTCTATTCTGCATTTTACTAATTTACTCACATCGCCTGTATTCCTTTCCTCTAATCTCACATATCTCCCTTTCCTATTTTTTCCATAATTCCTCCTATGTCTTGCCCACCAGCTATTTGAGTTCTCTAATTTTTTTTTTGGTGTTTCATGCATAATTTCATAATTTTCCCCTCTTTTTTGACCAAAATTGTATCATTCTTTCCACTATTATTACATTTCTACTTGTTTTTCCTAATTATACTGAAGCTACTTCCCTAGGTACTGATTTTGGTAGGCCTAGTAGCATTTTGCCAAGATGGTTGGCTCCCGAAAATTGACCCTATGGTCGTTATCAAAACAATGCTCTACCAGTGCAGACTTCTCAAGTAGCATTAAACGAATGCTCCGTTTATGTTCGATTATTCTGGTAGCAATGGTCCTTCCGGTTTGTCCTATATACGATGTCCCACATTCACAGGGAATGCGGTACACTCCCGGAACTTGGAAATCCATTTCGCCTTTCACTGTCCTCAACAGATGTTTAATCTTCGGAGGCAGCTTGTGGATGGTCCTGATGTTGTATTAGGCGAGAATTCTGCTGATTCTGTCTGATAGATTGCCGGTAAACGGGATGCAGGCTGTAGCGGTTGGCTTATCTGACGCTTACTGTATTACAGGTTTCCCTTTCCTGGCTTTGGTGATCGAGGCTGCTGATTCTGCTGGATAGATTGCCGGTAAACGGGATGCAGGCTGTAGCGGTAGGCTTATCTGACGTTTGCTGTATTACAGGTTTCCCTTTCCTAGCTTTGGTGATCGAGGCTGCTGATTCTGCCGGATAGATTGCCGGTAAACGGGATGCAGGCTGTAGCGGTAGGCTTATCTGACGTTTGCTGTATAACAGGTTACCCTTTCCTAGCTTTGGTGATCGAGGCTGCTGATTCTGCCGGATAGATTGACGGTAAACGGGATGCAGGCTGTAGCGGTTGGCTTATCTGACGCTTACTGTATTACAGGTTTCCCTTTCCTGGCTTTGGTGATCGAGGCTACTGATTCTGCTGGATAGATTGCCGGTAAACGGGATGTAGGCTGTAGCGGTAGGCTTATCTGACGCTTGCTGTATTACAGGTTTCCCTTTCCTAGATTTGGTGATCGAGGCTGCTGATTATGCCGGATAGATTGCCGGTAAACGGGATGCAGGCTGTAGCGGTAAGCTTATCTGACGTTTGCTGTATTACAGGTTACCCTTTCCTAGCTTTGGTGATCGAGGCTGCTGATTATGCCGGATAGATTGACGGTAAACGGGATGTAGGCTGTAGCGGTTGGCTTATCTGGCGCTTACTGTATTACAGGTTACCCTTTCCTAGCTTTGGTGATCGAGGCTGCTGATTCTTCCGGATAGATTGCCGGTAAACGGGATGTAGGCTGTAGTGGTAGGCTTATCTGACGCTTGCTGTATTAGAGGTTTCCCTTTCCTAGCTTTGGTGATCGAGGCTGCTGATTCTGCCGGATAGATTGCCAGTAAACGGGATGTAGGCTGTAGCGGTAGGCTTATCTGACGCTTGCTGTACTACAGGTTTCCCTTTTCTAGCTCTAGTGATCGAGGCTGCTGATTCTGCCGGATAGATTGCCGGTAAGCGGGATGTAGGCTGTAGTGGTAGGCTTATCTGACGCTTGTTATATTATAGGTTTCCCTGTCCTAGCTTTGGTGATCGAGGCTGCTGATTCTGCCGGATAGATTGCCAGTAAACGGGATGTAGGCTGTAGTGGTAGGCTTATCTGACGCTTGTTGTATTACAGGTTTCCCTTTCCTAGCTGTGGTGATCGAGGCTGCTGATTCTGTCGGATAGATTGCCGGTAAACGGGATGTAGGCTGTAGTGGTAGGCTTATCTGACGCTTGCTGTATTACAGGTTTCCATTTCCTAGCTTTGGTGATCGAGGCTACTGATTCTGCCGGATAGATTGTCGGTAAACGGGATGCAGGCTGTAGCGGTAGGCTTATCTGACGCTTGCTGTATTACAGGTTTCCATTTCCTAGCTTTGGTGATCGAGGCTACTGATTCTGCCGGATAGATTGTCGGTAAACGGGATGTAGGCTGTAGTGGTAGGCTTATCTGACGCTTGCTGTATTACAGGTTTCCATTTCCTAGCTTTGGTGATCGAGGCTACTGATTCTGCCGGATAGATTGTCGGTAAACGGGATGCAGGCTGTAGCGGTAGGCTTATCTGACGCTTGCTGTATTACAGGTTTCCATTTCCTAGCTTTGGTGATCGAGGCTACTGATTCTGCCGGATAGATTGTCGGTAAGCGGGATGTAGGCTGTAGCGGTAGGTTTATCTGACACTTGCTGTATTACAGGTTTCCTTTTCTTAGCTTTGGTGATCGAGGCTGCTGATTCTGCCGGATAGATTGTCGGTAAACGGGATGTAGGCTGTAGCGGTAGACTTATCTGACGCTTGCTGTATTACAGGTTTCCCTTTCCTAGCTTTGGTGATCGAGGCTGCTGATTCTGCCGGATAGATTGCCGATAAACGGGATGTAGGCTGTAGCGGTAGACTTATCTGACGCTTGCTGTATTACAGGTTACCCTTTCCTAGCTTTGGTGATCGAGGCTGCTGATTCTGCCGGATAGATTGCCGGTAAACGGGATGTAGGCTGTAGCGGTAGGCTTATCTGACACTTGCTGTATTACAGGCTTCCCTTTCCTAGCTTTGGCGATCGAGGCTGCTGATTATGCTGGATAGATTGTCGGTAAACGGGATGTAGGCTGTAGCGGTAGACTTATCTGACGCTTGCTTATTACAGGTTTCCCTTTCCTAGCTCTGGTGATTTAGGCTGCTGATTCTGCCGGATAGATTGCCGGTAAACGGGATATAGACTGTAGTGGTAGGCTTATCTGACACTTGCTGTATTACAGGTTTCCCTTTCCTAGCTTTGGTGATCGAGGCTGCTGATTCTGTCGGATAGATTGTCGGTAAACGGGATGTAGACTGTAGCGGTAGGCTTATCTGACGCTTGTTGTATTACAGGTTTCCCTTTCCTAGCTTTGGTGATCGAGGCTGCTGATTCTGTCGGATAGATTGTCGGTAAACGGGATGTAGACTGTAGCGGTAGGCTTATCTGACGCTTGTTGTATTACAGGTTTCCCTTTCCTAGCTTTGGTGATCGAGGCTGCTGATTCTTTCGAATAGATTGCCGGTAAACGGAATGCAGGCTGTAGCGGTAGGTTTATCTGACACTTGCTGTATTACAGGTTTCCCTTTCCTAGCTTTGGTGATCGAGGCTGCTGATTCTGCCGGATAGATTGCCGGTAAACGGGATGTAGTCTGTAGCGGTAGACTTATCTGACACTTGCTGTATTACAGGCTTCCCTTTCCTAGCTTTGGCGATCGAGGCTGCTGATTCTGCCGGATAGATTGCCGGTAAACGGGATGTAGTCTGTAGCGGTAGACTTATCTGACACTTGCTGTATTACAGGTTTCCCTTTCCTAGCTTTGGTGATCGAGGCTGCTGATTCTGCCGGATAGGTTACCGGTAAACGGGATGCAGGCTGTAGCGGTAGGTTTATCTGACACTTGCTGTATTACAGGTTTCCCTTTCCTAGCTTTGGTGATTGAGGCTGCTGATTCTGCCGGATAGATTGCCGGTAAACGGGATGTAGGCTGTAGTGGTAGGCTTATCTGACGCTTGCTGTATTACAGGTTTTCCTTTCCTAGCTTTGGTGATCGAGGCTGGTGATTCTGCCGGATAGATTGCCGGTAAACGGGATGTAGGCTGTAGTGGTAGACTTATCTGACGCTTGCTGTATTACAGGTTTCCCTTTCCTAGCTTTGGTGATCGAGGCTTCAACGTCATATTTGGAGTAGTCGTTTTGAATGAAAGTGAGTCTCAGAAAAGTCTAGACTAGCAGAGCATTGTTTTGATAGCGACCTTAGAGCCAACTTTCGTTAAATGACCATCTTGCAACAGTTACTGGGAGCGGAGAAGTAAGGAGGCTTTGGCCATTTATTCCGAGAGGTGCACGCTTAATCGTGACGCTGGATTTCAGTTCAGCACCTCTTAGAAACCGGCCTTAAGAATAGATGAGCGATGTTTAAAGTTTCAAGTGTCCAGCTCATCGAGAGTTTTGAAGTCGACTGTAGCATTTGTATGTAACGAACAGAGTTAAATGGGAATTAATAAAAAAGGTTAAAAATATAAACTTTTGGATATTTTCTATTACGTTTAAACAAAGACTGAATTTCGAGTACCTTTGTGCGGGTTACTAAGGAAAGGCGAGGAAGATAACGTAATTCTGACGCCTTTGAACTTTGTAAATTGGTTTAATTGAAGATTTAATATCCAGTCGGGAGAGAAAAAACAAGTGAACAACTCCAGTAGGTCGGTACATGTTGCGGCTAATTGGGACGATTGATGGAGTTTCCGCCTTCGATTCTCGGTAGGAGCACTTGACAGTTTCATAAAGAAGTCGAAGGACAGTTTTAAATCCTGCGAAAGGACACATGTCCCCATTTGTAACACATTTTCGGCCTACCTTCCTGGGGAAACAAACTCAAGTTATGAATGTCTGACGTAACAATTGTCATTACAACGAAGGGTACTGATAATTTAAGGAGGCAATTTTTTAAACTTGTAAGTTACACAAACAGGTATTTCCTTTCTCACTTTAATAAATTTACTACAAATATTTATTGCTCTACCCCTTATCCTTGTATCATTACTAGAAAAATATAACGATTGTGCTCTTGGAAAAATAATAAATTTGAAAATTCAAAGTAATCACAAAGAATACATCCGAGAGATTAACGGCACTAAAAATTGCTATGGGGCTTAGCTATATTGTCTGTTTTAATAAGATGTACATCTTTTTACAGTAATATTTTGTTTATTTCTTACAGTATACCAGCTATACGGAAGGCATTCATAATGAAGAGCATTTCTAAGGACATCCCCAGAAAATTGTAAGTATACATTACAATCTTTTCCTCTAAATGATTGTTTGGGGTTGGGGATAATTTCTTGAATACCTTCTATTGAATCCTAAGGACACGAAGATCTCCAACGAAAACTCCGCACTTTGGACCATCCTCCACAGAAAATATTTCCAAAATTTTGACTTTCCGAAAGAATGTCTCTATTGACTTTGATAACAAAACATTAAAGGTTATTTAATCTCAAAAAAAAATATATCGAATTTTCTAGAAATATTCTCATAACATCTTTTCAATCTGAATGGCTTTTATAGAAGTGCTAAATCGTAGGAAATATAGTATTGTAAATATAAACAATTTTTCTTAAATATAATTTTTTAGAATGAACCATTTCCTAAGTATTCCATGTTGTTCGTTTTAGCTTTCCAATACTTACATTTCTGTCAAATAGAAAGTCGTTATTCACTTTTATCTCTTGAGCATACAAAGGAAACAAAACTTCAAATTCAT
Source organism: Mantis religiosa (assembly GCA_030765055.1). Taxonomy (NCBI): domain Eukaryota; kingdom Metazoa; phylum Arthropoda; class Insecta; order Mantodea; family Mantidae; genus Mantis; species Mantis religiosa. Next base: position 15,994,198 of record CM060954.1, read on the forward strand.
CACCTGAAAATAAATATCCTTTAAAACATTTGACTATCACTTACTCTACTGTATTCTCTTGAACTACAATAAGACAATGTTTATCTTGAAGTAGATAGAGCAATAAGTGTTTGTACAAGAGTAGAGAAAGTCATGTGTACATCACATAACGACCAACTGTTTAAAACATTTGACTATCACTTAAAGTCTACTGTATGCCTTTGTAACTAAAACAAGATAATGTTTATCTTGAAGTAGATGGAGCAATAAGTGTTTGTGCAAGACTAGAGAAAGTCATGTGTACATCACATAACGACCAGCTGTTTAAAACATTTGACTATCACTTAAAGTCTACTGTATTCCCTTGTAACTACAATAAGATAATGTTTATCTTGAAGTAGATAGAGCAATAAGTGTTTGTACAAGAGTAGAGAAAGTCATGTATACATCACATAACGACCAGCTGCTTAAAACATTTGACTATCACTTAAAGTCTACTGTATTCCCTTGTAACTACAATAAGATAATGTTTATCTTGAAGTAGATAGAGCAATAAGTGTTTGTACAAGAGTAGAGAAAGTCATGTATACATCACATAACGACCAGCTGTTTAAAACATTTGACTATCACTTAAAGTCTACTGTATTCCCTTGTAACTAGAATAAGATACTGTTTATCTTGAAGTAGATAGAGCAATAAGTGTTTGTACAAGAGTAGAGAAAGTCATGTGTACATCACATAACGACCAGCTGTTTAAAACATTTGACTATCACTTAAAGTCTACTGTATTCCCTTGTAACTACAATAAGATAATGTTTATCTTGAAGTAGATAGAGCAATAAGTGTTTGTACAAGAGTAGAGAAAGTCATGTATACATCACATAACGACCAGATGTTTAAAACATTTGACTATCACTTAAAGTCTACTGTATTCCCTTTTAGCTACAATAAGATAATGTTTATCTTGAAGTAGTTAGAGCAATAAGTGTTTGTACAAGAGTAGAGAAAGTCATGTATACATCACATAACGACCAGCTGTTTAAAACATTTGACTATCACTTAACGTCTACTGTATTCCCTTGTAACTACAATAAGATAATGTTTATCTTGAAGTAGATAGAGCAATAAGTGTTTGTACAAGAGTAGAGAAAGTCATGTATACATCACATAACGACCAGCTGTTTAAAACATTTGACTATCACTTAAAGTCTACTGTATTCCCTTGTAACTACAATAAGATAATGTTTATCTTGAAGTAGATAGAGCAATAAGTGTTTGTACAAGAGTAGAGAAAGTCATGTATACATCACATAACGACCAGCTGTTTAAAACATTTGACTATCACTTAAAGTCTACTGTATTCCCTTGTAACTACAATAAGATAATGTATATCTTGAAGTAGATAGAAAAATAAACTATAAGAATTACATTTTGACTCAAGTGATCATTCGTAAAGTAGGCTGTATAAGGACCCGAGGTTTGTCGCATGTACCTGCACAAAATGTAAACATGTCACAAAATGTGTTCATAAATTTCAGTTAATTGAGATAAAGATCGTGCTACTTCCTGCATCTGATTGTCCGGGGTTCGTTCATCGGGGACATCTGAAATTCCCATCTCGGTCACTCGTCCATCTTATCTCTTTTCACAAGTGGAACACAGTTTGGACCTGTTGCAATGATCTATAAGATTTTTTACGTCATTTTGCACATTTTCCTAATAATACATGAAAATGTTCTAAAAATTCTGAACTGTTTTACAGTCACATGACTTTCTCTACTCTTGTACAAATACTTATTGCTCTATCTACTTCAAGATAAACATTATCTTATTGTAGTTACAAGGGAATACAGTAGACTTTAAGTGATAGTCAAATGTTTTAAACAGCTGGTCGTTATGTGATGTACACATGACTTTCTCTACTCTTGTACAAACACTTATTGCTCTATCTACTTCAAGATAAACAGTATCTTATTCTAGTTACAAGGGAATACAGTAGACTTTAAGTGATAGTCAAATGTTTTAAACAGCTGGTCGTTATGTGATGTATACATGACTTTCTCTACTCTTGTACAAACACTTATTGCTCTATCTACTTCAAGATAAACATTATCTTATTGTAGTTACAAGGGAATACAGTAGACTTTAAGTGATAGTCAAATGTTTTAAGCAGCTGGTCGTTATGTGATGTATACATGACTTTCTCTACTCTTGTACAAACACTTATTGCTCTATCTACTCAAGATAAACATTATCTTATTGTAGTTACAAGGGAATACAGTAGACTTTAAGTGATAGTCAAATGTTTTAAACAGCTGGTCGTTATGTGATGTAGACATGACTTTCTCTACTCTTGTACAAACACTTATTGCTCTACCTACTTCAAGATAAATATTATCTTAATGTAGTTGAAAGGGAATAGAACAGACTTTAAGTGATTGTCAAATGTTTGAAAGTTGGTTGCTATGGTAATGGCTTTGAAATCCGTTCTCTTTTAATGACCAGGGTTTAAAAAGGAATAACGAATGGCTATTTGAGATAAGGATAAGTATTGGAAAATTAAAGAAATAATATGGGATATTTTCGAAATAGTTCATTCTAAAAAACAAAAAACAAAAAATGTAAGAATATAAATAGCGTGTTTTAAGAAATATATAGTTTTTTTGTGCACTAAGATTTTATCTATATCTTTTAGTTTAACAGTAATGCAGAATAAAGGGGATTTCTGTAGACATTTACAGGAAATTCATGACATAGAAGGAACATTTTATGAAATATTTTAGAAAGAATGCAGTAGGACTTGATATTATTAAATAAAATGCAAGGCAATACTACAATAAGTCACAGAAGTTATGTTGTGAAAACATGTTATCTGAAGTTTTGTAGGGAAAACATGTCAACTAAAGAACATCATATGTTGTTACAGATGACGCTGTTTACACATTAAAATGTCATTCATTTTGCTAAAATGTTAGAAGATTAATGTAGTACCAGCGGACCAAGTAAGAAAAATCAAAAGCGGTACAGCTGTAGCAGCAAGTAACAATACAAATGCATATTTCTCGGTTATTCATTTGTTTGAAATGTCCATTACTTACACTTTGCTCAAAGATGAAATCGTTACTCCTTTGTTTATCTCTTGAGCGTACAAAGAGAACGGAATTTCAAGGCCGTCGTCATAGCAACTAGTTCTAAAACATTTGACTATCACTTAGTCTTCTATAGTCCCATATTCCCTCTAAAATTAACAAGATAATGTTTATCTCTGGGAGTAGATGAATAAACTTGCTGTATTTCATTGCAGCAAGAGGCTCCCCATCTCTGAAGTATAGCACAGCACAGTTTCATTGTTTGGTTCACGACTTTCTCTAAGCAAATGTCAGGTCGTTAGGTATCTAATGCAGAAGATCGGTTGAACTTGTGTGCTCCGTTTTCAAGAGCGAGCCAGATCGCCTTTTGTTTTCTCCTCCCCTGCCCCCTCTCTCCGTCCCTGCCCTTTCTCTATACGTTATTCTATTACAAGGTGATTTTTAAGTGGCGTTTGTAAATCGATCAAGGTTTCTCTGCGAATACCTCCCCTAATCACTATCTAAAGTTCTGCCAACCTTATAATTTTAGCAATCACTTCCTTTTTTATCTAATTCTCCTGAGCTTACATTAACTAATGAGTATTAATAGGCACGTATTACATTCACTTTTAAAAGCAAAATTCGCAGCTATTCTACGTTTTAAAATAGAGCGACAAGGTTATTCTTTTGTTTTGTGCTTTTTATTGTTATAGTCAGATATTAGCCTCTACACTTCTGAAAAAATCTATGAAAAATCTTGTTACAATCGGAAACCTTTTTCTAAAGTGATGTTCTAGTGAAATATTTGTAATAAAAAATCTATTTAAATTATAGTTTAGTTTGTCAAGATATAAACTAAATCCTAGCGTATTTATGGAAGTTCTTGTTTATATTTGGCAAATTTACATCCTAAGGGTATGTATGACTGAAATTTCATGAAAATCGTGAAAATAACGACTTTTTTATTTTAATTCTATAAAATAATTTAGACATTCCCGAATGTGAAAAATGCATAATTTGCCTCCGAACGCCATTTTTAAATGCTTATTTAAATGTCGGTGTCCTTTAAACTCTCTCAGAGTCACGCCCTCTTTTGCCTACATCCACATTCTTTGTCTGTATTCCGTTCTTAAATTTTCAATTCAAGAAAAGAAAAATAAGGCTTTCAGTATCAGAGGCTGGCCTCTACAACATTACTAGAGACGTGCAAAGCAGGAAAAACACAGAATGCCAATGAATCTTTGCATCATGTCATATGGAATAAGTGCCCAAAGGAAGTTTTCATATCAAAACAAAAATTGGATCTTGCTGTTATTAAAAGCATCAGTGAGTTTAACATGGGTAGTCTTAAGTCATTGGAGCTGCAGCAAAATATCAGAGGTGAAAGTGTAGTAGACTCAGCAAGGAAAACTTCAGTGCAGCGAGATCAGACTCGTATCCTGCAAAGCAAGAAGCGAAGTTGTGCAGAAGAAAAGCAACATCTAAAGAAGAAAAAGGTGGAAAACGCAGCAACAGAGGAGAGGAAAAAGAAATCTGAGGGTCCAACCTATCAGCCTGGTGGATTTTAATGTGAATTGTGCAATCAAATCTTTAATCGCTGTTTTCTCAATGTTCACATTTTCAGCATTTTTCTTCCTGTAAAATGCTCCTTGCGATGCAGTTTTTGTACTACATTCATGAAATTTCCTACACAGGTTCAGAATATCATGAGGAATGGAAATTGCCCTAGGTTTTATTGTGAAATGTATATAAGCATATATTTTTAATTTTCAAACACAAAACTTACAGTTTTTTTAGACAAAAAAATAATATTTGAAAATTAAAAACTTTTTGTGACCTAAACTAAAGAAGACACAGAAAAACCCAGAGCAATTTCAAAAAGTATGTGTATTATGAACACAGGGTTAAAATATTAGACCAAAATTCAAAATATTTTGTCGCAAGGGACTTTTTTAGTGATGTAACAAAAAACATACAAAATTTAACATAATTTCTAAACTGCTGGAGAAAAATGGTTTAAATTTAGGTTGCAACATGTTTACAATATACTACACCTATGGTGTAAATTTGAAAAAGCTAGCATTATTAGTTCAGAATTTGAACATTTCAGTCATACATACCCTTAAAGTGATTCTTTCTGGACACGGGTGACATTTAAATATACGAGAGTGTATCTTAAAGTTTTAGTTATTACCCGGTAGTTGATACCTCGGGATATAATGTTGGTAGTTTCAGTGATTTGAGTCCCTTTTTACAGTGTGTGCCACAAGTTACTGAAGTGTATGATGGAGAAAATTGAGGCTCGTCGTGTGATCGAGTTCCTGTAGTTGAAGGACAAAACTTCCCGGGAAATCCATGAAGAGATGATGGCTGTTTATGGAAATGATTGCCCATCGTATGACACTATTGTGAGGTGGAAAAGGAACTTTCAAACTGGTCACATATCCCTGACAGATGAGTCAAGAGCTGGTAGACCGTCAGTTGTCACAGAGAAGAAAGTGGAGTGTTTAATACTGGAAGACAGACGAGTAACCATCCAAATGATCATGAATGAGACACATCTTAGTTATGGTAGTGTGCGGACGAACTGCACATGTCTAAGGTGTCTGCACGGTGGGTTCCACGTTTGCTAACCCTTTCCAAGAGGCAAACACGGCGTGACCCTTCAAGACAGATGTAGATGCTTTTGGGATAGGATGAAGATGATTTTTTTGATTGCCTGGTATCCATGGATGAATCCTGGATCTATCAGTATGATCCAGAGACAAAAACCATGTGCATGGAATGAAAACATGCCGAATCCCCTCCTCTCAAAAAGGCAAAGGCGCAAATGTCAGCTGGGAAGGTCATGCTTTCAGTTTTCTGGGACTGTCATGGAGTCATCCTTACAGATTATCTTGCCAAGGGTCAAACCATCACTGACATATACTACTGCAATCCTCTGGACAAGTTACGAGCAGCTCTGATTAAGAAACGACGCGATATGCTCTCCATAGTTGTTCGTCTTTTGTCTGACAATGCACCAGCTCATTCATCTCAAGTTGCAGTTGACAAAACAAGTGAATATGGCTTTGAGACCTTACAGCATCCGATCTCGCAACAAGTGACTTTTTCTTGTTCTCGGAAATGAAGAATCTGTTCCGTGGTCGCCGATTTGACAACACAAATGACGTCATTAATGAAATGTATGAGTGGTTTATTGCGAATTCTGCAGACTTCTTCAATCAAAGCATTCGGAAAGTTCAAGAAACGCCGGGAAAAATGTGTAAATCTGAATGATAACTATGTAGAGAAGAACTAACAAACACATATAAACACAAACTCTCCATCACACTTTTTAAAGGGAGATAATTAAAGCATTACGACACCCCTAAGTAGCTATCCATATACCCGAATTATGTAAAATGGTAATTGGTAGAGGAAAGCGTGTGAAGATCATACATCATGTTTTTACCTACAGAAATTAGAGGAAGTGAGAGGAATAGTTTTACAACACCGCCCACTACGTCAGTCTAATGTTTCTCTGTCTCTGTTTGCACGCCCCAACTTGTGCTGCTCGAAACTTTACGACGCACACAGAACGTTTCGCTAAAACTCCGATACGCAACGGGTCAAGCCGCAGATGCCGATCACATTCGGGGAACCGAAACCTCTCAAATCGAAGGAATATAACACGTCGAATGTACCAGATCTGTCGAAATCGAAGGGTCTGGAAAGCTTCTTCTTGCAACAATGGGGCAAAAAGCAGCAAAAGCGGTGCGGTGGGACGCGGCAGGCATTCGTTCTAGCCGTGACAATATGTTTAAGATATCTATATATGAACCACACATATATCTTCGATTTTTGTGAATGATCTGTGATACTTCTTCATCCGGTACAGTTTTGTATAACTAGTAAGATATATACAAAGTCTAAAAGCCTATATTAACATTTTTATTACCAATTACTTTTGGTTCATTTGAAATGTGCAATTTTTATAGTATTTTGGAACGGTGAAGTCGGAATTTTGTTGTCTTTTAAGACCATGTTAACAATTTAATTTCAAAGTCCTTATATATTGTGACTTTGTGGCTCATAGAATTAAAAGTCATATTTGCCGAAACTCTAAATGTTCTTTATTTGCCTAGAAATACACTGTTCAATTCTCACGTAACAACATTACATACGCACCAGAATCGTCCAAGGTTGATGACAATAAGAAACAGCGTTCAGTTCACAGCATCAACTCTCGTTACAACCTTTCAGCTGTTCTCTGCTTACTCTCTCGCGACTCACTCTCGTTTTACAACTGTCAGCTGGCGTGTCACAATCTCTTATATATCTCCTTCATAAATTCTGGGACAGAATTTGTCCCAGATTTCTGGGACAAATAAGAAAATCACTATTCTCTGTCAATCCAGATATCACTAGAAATTTCCAAACATGAAAACCTATGTGTGCTGGCAAGTCCTTTGTCTCAGCTATCTTTTTTTGCTGGCTCTTTGGGTACACTGTCCGACTGTTATCTTTATCAGTTCCTTTGTGTAAACAAGCCGCATTTACGCTCCGCGCGAACCTTTTATGTACGTTGCCGTGACAATATTGATCCACTTTTTAAACACTTTCATCTCCACGTAATATTACCGCAGGTGTCCCACAGGGTTCTATCTTGGCCCCGACTCTATTTAATATATACATTTCTGATACTCCTGACTTAGCTCCGACTTCTTTAGCTCTTTACGCTGATGACACAGTACTATATTATTCTCATGTTAATCTCCAGCACGCACAACAAGTAGTACAGCTCTTTTTAGATCGCCTAACTCATTGGTTCAGCACTTGGCGGATCTCATTGAACCCTCAGAAAACCGAAGCTAAAATCTTCACTCTTCGCCGATATACTCCGCTTACTCCGTTGTGTCTGTACAGGAACAATGTCTCTTGGCTCCCCACTACAACTCCCGTTAAATACCTTGGAGTGCTTTTGGACTCTCGACTGATCTGGCGTGATCATATCGATCGTCTTATATCACTGGCTCCCGGGCGACTTTCAAAACTCTCACCTCTGTTGCATCGCCGTTCCAGCCTCGGTCTGCAGTCTTCATTGTTACTCTACAAATCACTCGTTCGTCCGCTTATTACATATGCCTGCCGAGTGTGGGGGGCCGCACACACATGTCATCTGCGTTGTCTTCAGGTCATACAGATTCGCTTCATGCGCATCGCTACCAACGCTCCATGGTTCATCCGTAATCAGCAGTTCCATCACGAACTAGGACTGTTAACTCTTCACGACTACATTCGCAGGATCGCTCGTCGTTTCTTTTCCACGCTGCAAGAAGTTCCAGGAGCTGTGCATTGTAACATCGGCGTCCGCACGCGCCAGCCCTCACGCTTGAAGAGGAGAGTACCACAGGACCTACTTCTAAGTGATACATCTGATTCGAGTGATTCTAGTACTTGATATCTGTCTTACATCTTCAATATTGACTTAATTCCTCAGAGAGTATTATTGGAGTTCTAACTTAATGTAGTTACGGGGACGGCCTGTTAGCCTACCCCCGAGTGTTATTGTTCTTATTGTACTGTTACCTTCCTTTCACTCTGATATGTAAAGCATTGTACTGCTGATCGATCAATAAAAAAATTATAAAAAACTTTTTAAACATTTGAACTATCACTCTTGTACCTACAGTAAAATATACATGAAACTATTTTGGAAAACTAACTTGAAGTAGCTTTGAGATCATCTTATGGAAGAATGAGCAGAGAAATTACGTGAATCTATGTTAGCAAGTTAATAGTGCTTTTACCTTACAATGGAGATTAAATTCCATAACTGTAGCTGCGAGGCCCAAAAATTGGAACGCTACGACTTAAAACAAGTGAAGTGTCATATTTGGTAATGCACAAGTAAAGAAATAGCTGAAAACTTGGTACCTTAGCAACGACGTGCGGTGTCGCGAGCTCGGAAAGGAGAAAAAAAAAAAAAAAAAAAGGAGAATCGGAACTGCACACACTCTGGGTCGCCCGTTATCGATAGCCGCAATCTCGAAATGTTACCGCACTCCATAAATCGATAGCGCTTGCGCATCTGACGTGTTGTCCAAAAAGAAAGCGGTTTAATAAATGAAGTAATAACAATGCACACATCAAAAGCGAGCCATTTATGGGAAAGTAGTGACCTATTTGTTATAGCAGCATTCCTTTGTTACCCAACCAGATGATAATTGTGTCAAGATCGTGTTTCTTAACCTGGTGACCAAGAGCACACAAAGGCTCGCTACGAAAAAAATGGTGTTTTTCCATTCACATTAGAACATTTTAAAATTCTTTGTGACATCTCTTACACTTAAGGAGTTATGTTTCAAGTCTGGATTTTATTATCTGTGCATCAGCAGGATATCATTTAGTTATTTTTAAGTTCTGTTCATTTGAAACTTATAGCCCTTAAAAAAAAGTGCTGTAGTAATTTAAAATAATACCGAATTTAGGAATCTACATGACGAATTGATATATATATATATATATATATATATATATATATATATATATATATATATGTGTGTGTGTGTGTGTGTGTGTGTGTGTGTGTGTGTGTGTGTGTGTGTATTACAGGAGTCAACCTATTGTTATTGTGACGTCATTAGCATCTATTACGTCACCATAACGGTCTTTCTAAAATGTTCGACATAACAGTTTCAAAAGCGTGCTGTAATTTCTTTCGTTCTTTTGTATTGTAATTTATGTTCTCTAACGTTGTCATATCGGACAATGAATAGAATGGTTGAAATGGTGCTCAAATGTGTCCAGGGCCCATAGAGCTTAGAGTTACCCAACATTATTCTTTCAGGATAAGGGAAACCCCAGAAAAAACCTCATCGAGGTAACTCACCCTGACCGAGATTGGAACTCGGGACCTCTTGAACGTGAGATAGACATGCTATCATCTACGCTACCTAGGCGGACACGTGCTGTAATTGAATTCTTTGTTAAATAGGAAACAGTCGGTGTAAAGGATGAAAGAAAAGGTAAACGTGGAGCAGCTGGTGGAATGACTGGCGTGGGAAACTGGAGAACCCAGCCAAGATATATCAAATATGGGATCCCCTGGGGTGGAACCCAAGCCTTTTGTTGAAGAATGGGTAGAGGATTTCATTGAATGTAACACATCAAGTATGCTGTGTCCTGAAATGTTGGATAGATAGCAAGAAGATATGGATTTATATTTTATGACTTTGAAACATGCGAAACTAAGAACTTTGAAAAAAATTAATTGATTAATATCTAAAACACAGAGTTTATTTCAAATCTCCTCTCTGTGTATGCTCGTTCTACGGATTGGTGGAAGTCTTCAAGTCCTAGGGCACCCACAGGACGTGTAGCCCCATAAGGGGAATAAGTTGGATGTGCGAGCTTAAACCGTAGATATTAGTGAACCTGCCCTCTGCTGTTGTGCCTCCTCAGTTTCAGCCACCCTTAGTATCCTCTCACCGCACCCCTCCCTCCGGAGGAGCACCATCACTGACATGGATATAGAAAACTCTTACAAGTACGTCATAAATTATAAACACTAACTCATTTACAGACAAACGATTTTTTTCTTGGATTTTGGGCTCTCAAAACGTGCATTTCCGTTGAAAGAACGACATCAAATGGTCAAGTAAACTGTTACTTGTATGGGTAACCACGAGAACCAAGCCAAGTCTAATTTGTTGGCAATGATTTGCCATGGTAACCAGCCGCCGGTCTTAATTACATTCTCCACAGAAACAAATGAGCGATGTCGTCTGGAAGCGAACCCATGGCCCGGGCAGGCGGCGGCTTCAAGGCGCTCGCGCGATTTTATGGCTAATTTCATGTCCGTGGTGAAGCCGCATTCTGTTAATTAACATAAAGGGCGGACTTGGTGCGGTTAGTGCACCTGCCGACATAACAATGGCCGTTCCAGTCCCATATTGGTTGCCTTCTGTAATATCGCCCTTTTAAAATACGAACTTGCAAGACAAAACACGGTTCTCTCCGCTGCTCTGAAACCAGCACGTCATTTGTTTTCTGCTGGCAGGAAAATAACGACAAATTCAGTTCTAATGTTAAAACATATGAATTTCACCACGGTTGATGAGTTTACCACAGTACTTTCTTACAAAATATTAAGAATGACAGTTATTTGATTATATTTTACGGCAGAATGCCCTGATAAATAAGAGGCTTAGAAACAGCAAAGACATCTTAAAACTAGGTTAAGGTTCGATAATCAACACCTTCATACCTTCAATTATGTGTACATATTTAGTGAGAAAAAATTAAAAACTATCAATGTCTACTTATTTTTAATCATTAGACATTAAAAATCAAAATAAGTTTTTTAAACAGTCCACTTTTTATGAGTTTTTGTTAAAAAAATACTGGCATTCTCACTCTTTTGCGGTCAAGTTTACTTCCTTTTCTGGAACAAATGAACGAACAAAAGACTGTTTTCACTAAATTAAATGTCAGGTCAGGAGATGGCGTGAGTATAGAACATTAATTGGGTCAAAGACACAAAATTGATGCGAGTTTCACTAAAGTTTCAGCCATTTTGGACGCTCAGCTGTTATGAAACAGTCGTTTGAGTGAGTTGATGTGACTGTCTTTATGAAAATAGATGAAATCGAGTATCGAGCTGTTATTAAATATTTGTTTTTGAAAGACAATACGCCTACGCAAATCAAAGATGAGTTGGATTCTGTGTATGGGGGACTCTGGAACACCATTTACCACAGTGACACTTTGGACAGCTGAATTTAAAAGTAGCCGTAAGAGCTTGGGACGATGACATTTCGGGGCGTCCAAAAACTGCAACTGCCAACGAAAACATCGCCAAAGTTCAGCAAATGGTACTAGACGACCGCCGAATTAAAGTGAGAGAGAGCAGAGGCTATGAAGATGACAAAAGAACGCGTTTGTCAAATATTAAATTAACATTTAGATATGAGAAAGCTGTCCGTGAGTTGGGTGCCGCGTTTGCTCACATCAGACCAAAAACGTGTTCGAATGAACATTTCCAACGCTCTGTTAGCGCAGTTTAGGCATAATAAATCCGAGGTTTGGCGCCGATTAATTACTGTAGATGAAACTTGGATACACCATTATAAGCCCGAAACAAAAATACAATTCAAATAGTGGACTGCAAAGACGGAACAGGCTCCAGAAAAACCAAATACTGTTTATTCGTCCAGTAAAAACCATCCTTCAAAAAGGAAAAAACTTGACAAGCTGAAGGCAGAACTTGCGGAAAAACAGCCACATTTGGAGAAAAAGAAATTCCTGTTTCACCAATACAACACACACACACACACACACACACACACACACACACACACACACACACACACACACACACACACACACACACACACACACACACACACACACACACACACACACACACACACACACACACACACACACTCACACTCACACACATACCTCAGCGGTTGCAATGGCCAAAATCCACGAATTACGGTTTGAACTGCTTGACTCGCCAGATCTAACCCCAAGCGACCTCTTTTTGTTGCCTCATCTGAAAATTGCACTCAGATGACAGAGATTTTCGTCAAATGAAGAGGCAATCACCTTCGTAAACAATTATTCTGCAGAAAAAACGCCGAGTACTGTTTGAACGAGTTACAGAGATGTGAACATCGCTGCGAGAAGTATGTAGAGCTACAAGGAGACTATGTTGAAAAACGCCGAGTACTATTTGGACGGGTTACAGAGATGAGAGCATCGCTGAGAGAAGTGTGTAGAGTTACAAGGAGACTATGTTGAAAAACGCCGAGAACTATTTGGACGTGTTACAGAGATGAGAACATCGCTGGGAGAAGTGTGTAGAGTTACAAGGAGACTATGTTGAAAAACGCCGAGTACTATTTGGACGTGTTACAGAGATGAGAACATCGCTGGGAGAAGTGTGCAGAGTTACAAGGAGACTATGTTGAAAAACGTTGAGTACTATTTGGACGGGTTACAGAGATGGGAGCATCGCTGGGAGGGGTGTGTAGAGTTACAAGGAGACTATGTTGAAAAACGTTGAGTACTATTTGGACGGGTTACAGAGATGGGAGCATCGCTAGGAGAAGTGTGTAGAGTTACAAGGAGACTATGTTGAAAAACGCCGAGTACTATTTGGACGTGTTACAGAGATGGGAGCATCGCTGGGAGATGTGTGTAGAGTTACAAGGAGACTATGTTGAAAAACGTCGAGTACTATTTGGACGTGTTACAGAGATGAGAGCATCGCTGGGAGAAGTGTGTAGAGTTACAAGGAGACTGTGCTGAAAAACGCCGAGTACTATTTGGACGTGTTACAGAGATGTGAACATCGCTGGGAGAAGTGTGTAGAGTTACAAGGAGACTATGTTGAAAAACGCCGAGTACTATTTGCACGGGTTACAGAGATGGGAGCATCGCTGGGAGAAGTGTGTAGAGTTACAAGGAGACTATGTTGAAAAACGCCGAGTACTATTTGGACGTGTTACAGAGATGGGAACATCGCTGGAAGATGTGTGTAGAGTTACAAGGAGACTATGTTGAAAAACGTCGAGTACTATTTGGACGTGTTACAGAGATGGGAGCATCGCTGTGAGAGGTATGTAGAGTTACAAGGAGACTATGTGTAAAAACGCCGAGTACTATTTGGACGGGTTACAGAGATGGGAGCATCGCTGGGAGAAGTGTGTAGAGTTACAAGGAGACTATGTTGAAAAACGCCGAGTACTATTTGGACGTGTTACAGAGATGGGAACATCGCTGGGAGAAGTGTGTAGAGTTACAAGGAGACTCTGTTGAAAAACGTCGAGTACTATTTGGACGGATTACAGAGATGGGAACATCGCTGGGAGAAGTGTGTAGAGTTACAAGGAGACTATGTTGAAAAACGCCGAGTACTATTTGGACGTGTTACAGAAATGTAAGCATCGCTGGAAGAAGTGTGTAGAGTTACAAGGAGACTATGTTGAAAAACGCCGAGTACTACTTGGACGTGTTACAGAGATGGGAGCATCGCTGGGAGAAGTGTGTAGAGTTACAAGGAGACTATGTTGAAAAACGTCGGGTACTATTTGGACGGATTACAGAGATGGGAACATCGCTGGGAGATGTGTGTAGAGTTACAAGGAGACTATGTTGAAAAACGCCGAGTACTATTTGGACGTGTTACAGAGATGGGAACATCGCTGGGAGAAGTGTGTAGAGTTACAAGGAGACTATGTTGAAAAACGCCGAGTACTATTTGGACGTGTTACAGAGATGGGAGCATCGCTGGGAGAAGTATGTAGAGTTACAAGGAGACTATGTGTAAAAACGCCGAGTACTATTTGGACGTGTTACAGAGATAGGAACATCGCTGGGAGAAGTGTGTAGAGTTACATGGAGACTATGTTGAAAAACGCCGAGTACTATTTGGACGTGTTACAGAGATGGGAGCATCGCTGGGAGAAGTATGTAGAGTTACAAGGAGACTATGTGTAAAAACGCCGAGTACTATTTGGACGTGTTACAGAGATAGGAACATCGCTGGGAGAAGTGTGTAGAGTTACAAGGAGACTATGTTGAAAAACGTCGAGTACTATTTGGACGTGTTACAGAGATGGGAGCATCGCTGTGAGAAGTATGTAGAGTTACAAGGAGACTATGTGTAAAAACGCCGAGTACTATTTGGACGTGTTACAGAGATGAGAGCATCGCTGGGAGAAGTGTGTAGAGTTACAAGGAGACTATGTTGAAAAACGCCGAGTACTATTTGGACGTGTTACAGAGATGGGAGCATCGCTGGGAGAAGTGTGTAGAGTTACAAGGAGACTATGTTGAAAAACGCCGAGTACTATTTGGACGTGTTACAGAGATGGCAGCATCGCTGGGAGAAGTGTGTAGAGTTACAAGGACACTATGTTGAAAAACGTTGAGTACTATTTGGACGGATTACAGAGATGGGAACATCGCTGGGAGATGTGTGTAGAGTTACAAGGAGACTATGTTGAAAAACGCCGAGTACTATTTGGACGTGTTACAGAGATGGGAACATCGCTGGGAGAAGTGTGTAGAGTTACAAGGAGACTATGTTGAAAAACGCCGAGTACTATTTGGACGTGTTACAGAGATGGGAGCATCGCTGGGAGAAGTATGTAGAGTTACAAGGAGACTATGTGTAAAAACGCCGAGTACTATTTGGACGTGTTACAGAGATAGGAACATCGCTGGGAGAAGTGTGTAGAGTTACATGGAGACTATGTTGAAAAACGCCGAGTACTATTTGGACGTGTTACAGAGATGGGAGCATCGCTGGGAGAAGTATGTAGAGTTACAAGGAGACTATGTGTAAAAACGCCGAGTACTATTTGGACGTGTTACAGAGATAGGAACATCGCTGGGAGAAGTGTGTAGAGTTACAAGGAGACTATGTTGAAAAACGTCGAGTACTATTTGGACGTGTTACAGAGATGGGAGCATCGCTGTGAGAAGTATGTAGAGTTACAAGGAGACTATGTGTAAAAACGCCGAGTACTATTTGGACGTGTTACAGAGATGAGAGCATCGCTGGGAGAAGTGTGTAGAGTTACAAGGAGACTATGTTGAAAAACGCCGAGTACTATTTGGACGTGTTACAGAGATGGGAGCATCGCTGGGAGAAGTGTGTAGAGTTACAAGGAGACTATGTTGAAAAACGCCGAGTACTATTTGGACGTGTTACAGAGATGGCAGCATCGCTGGGAGAAGTGTGTAGAGTTACAAGGACACTATGTTGAAAAACGTTGAGTACTATTTGGACGGATTACAGAGATGGGAACATCGCTGGGAGATGTGTGTAGAGTTACAAGGAGACTATTTTGAAAAATACGTTCTGAAAGACTGCCTTCTATCTTTATAAGGCCGGACATTTTTCTGACAACCTATATAGAGTTTAAAAAATTACGAAGGCTATTTCCAGAAAATTAAAATGTACGTTCTATTCATCATGTTTAAGCTATATATTGTTTCGTTTGTTAATAACGATTAGAATTGTCAAGATACAATCACTGCTGGTGTTCCGAAATTTTCTCCCGCAGGAGTCATTTTGCATTCGAGCAACTCCACTAATAGGTGTTTGTCCTTAAGTTTATCATTTTTATATACAAATTATTTTTATTTTATTTTTAATTCACAAATGTTAAAAAATGCACATATATTTATACTTAATTCTAGCCATGGTAATTTTGTGTGAAATGCAATAATTCTGGAGGATATTCTCAAAAATGAAAGGTAAACACAAACACATTAAATGAATTAGGAAAGAATAAATGCTATTTTGATACGACAATTTATCTTCAGTTAAAATTAAAATAAGAACACATATGCTGCTCCTGATGACAAAATAATTACCGTAGCCCAAGGCAGAGGTCGCTCTGAACACTTCCTTCTAGGATTAAGTACGATGACCTTGGCCAACCTGATTACGGCTTAAAGTTATGAGCACACACACAGTCAGTTTAGAAAATACTTGTTTCTAACTCGATCCTATTGCACACATAGCGGAGGATACCAAGACAGAAACAGGCGTACCTCTAAACCACTGGGTTACGATCCCCCGACCTGCCCCGCGGTCAGCGACAATAGAAGTCGGGTTCCAGAGAAGCTGATAGTAAAACAGAAGACAATCGATGAATGTGTTACTCCTGTATCAGAGATCTATCTGGCCAAAGGCTCACAATTTCATTTCACGCACGTACGTCGCGGTTTTATGGTTTCCTTTATTCATTATTCATCAATATTTCCTCCGTGCTATTTCTGTGCGTTTCCTCTTTTTTCTATTTTCTGTCCCAAGTGCAGGCGTAAGACAAAGGAAGCAATCAATTCCAACCAAAAATTCAATACGGATATTTCATCCAAAATAAAGTCCCCGAAATAAAAGAAAAAAATCAATTGTGCGCACTCACATGATCTCCTCTGCTTATGTAAAGCTGTTCTTGTAGTTACAAGGGAATACAGTAGACTTTAAGTGACAATCAATTGTTTTAAACAGCTGGTCTTTATGTGATGTATACATGACTTTCTCTGCTCAAGATAAACATTATCTTATTGTAGTTACAAGGGAATACAGTAGACTTTAAGTGATAGTCAAATGTTTTAAACAGCTGGTCGTTATGTGATGTATATATGGCTTTCTCTACTCTTGTACAAACACTTATTGCTCTATCTACTTCAAGATACACATTATCTTATTGTAGTTACAAGGGAGTACAGTAGACTTTAAGTGATAGTCAAATGTTTTAAACAGCTGGTCGTTATGTGATGTATATATGGCTTTCTCTACTCTTGTACAAACACTTATTGCTCTATCTACTTCAAGATACACATTATCTTATTGTAGTTACAAGGGAGTACAGTAGACTTTAAGTGATAGTCAAATGTTTTAAACAGCTGGTCGTTATGCGTTGTATACATGACTTGCTCTATCTACTTCAAGATAAACATTATCTTATTGTAGTTACAAGGGCATACAGTAGACTTCAAGTGATAGTCAAATGTTTTAAAGATTGGTTGTTATGGTGATGATTTTAAAGTGCCTTTCTGTATACATGGACAAAACATAAAAATCTGAACAGCCACTACCCATCTAAGAAAATTATACGTTTTGGAAGCTTTAAACAAATAAAAAAATATTTCCTCGTAAATTGTTAACAAAGGTCTAAATGGCGTTCTTTATGTCATCTGCATTATTTTGTATGATATAACTTACGGTTTATCAAATGTGAAGTCATCCTCAATGAAGAGAACGTTTGAGATCATTTCCAGTAAATTCAAGATATACATTTTGTCACGAAAATGTCGTATTTTAATCAGTGTTAGGGGCATTTTTGAGAAAATTCGGAATGATACGATCCCATATTTGTAATAGCGTTTTTATTTTTAGGTTCTAAGCTTTCAAAATGAATGTATTTCTTGAATTTGGGATGGCTCAGGCAGTTTCGTCCATGACCCGTACTCGGGAGGTCCGAATTCGATTCCCGTGGCCGACCTACTTGACCCATGACTTTTTTATGGGTTTCTCGGGGCGTCATTTAAATGCTGGCTAGGTTAATTGCATCCCCTGAAATATTTGTCCCTGCATCTCATCTCTATTATCATTTCAGGTCATCTCTCATCTGGTGGTCTCTTTCAGGGTAGAAGTGTCGGCGGGAGTCTCGGTGGTGCATGGCAGGACGATATGTTGCTGGTAGAACTTTCTCCTTCAATAGGACGGTTTACGGTCTCCGAACCCGGTCTGGTAGTACCGCTTCCGGCCCACAGTAAGTTGAATGCCGGTTGTGCTGGCCTGCCGGTTGGTTTATACTGTCGTGGCTTCTTGGGACAGCCGCTCTCGTCACCTCTCACCTCATCCTTCCACCCGGGGGTGCTCTACTTGGGGGTATAGGTAAAATAGATCAAGTTTGGACCTCTGGTGGCACTGTGGCTCAGTGGTTAGACCACTTGGCTCTCACCAAAGCGGCCCGGGTTCGATTCCAGACGACCGCAAAATGAGATATGTGGTGGACAGTACGGCGCTGGGGCGGGGTTTCTCCAGGACCTCCGGGTTCCCCACCATCTCATTCCACCGATGCTCCATCTTCATCTCATGTATCATCAGTGTCACCGCCTGCGGTGCCGTATGTAGTAAAAGCGGGCGTTAAACACTACACATTTCATTTGGACCTCCTACCGAATCCCCTCCACTCTGCAGTCCAATCCAGTCCAGTCCTAAGTCCTCAATATTCCACTTCTTCTAAATAACTTCTGTAAAACAGGTAACTTTATGTAATAAAGACGTTGTCAATTGTCAGGAACATATCAATGCCTCCAGTGTGCCGGAATTTCGTCCCGAAGAAGTTCTTTAACGTACCAGTAAGTGTATTGCCATGGACCTGCCGGTTTTACGCACACTTACAGAAAACATTGTTTTCGTTCGGATTTGAACCCGATACCTTGGGATTAGTGGATCAGCACCTACATATAAACCGTCAACGGCAAATGGAGTAGCTAGAAGGGAACTTGTAGGACCTTGCAGGAATGGGGTAGTTATAGAAAGATGTTTAAAATATTGGTATAGCTGTATAAAAAAGGATGATGATAATATGTTAAAAATCTGTCTGGAACATCAGAATAATCCAACATGTAAGGACATCTAGTGGGCAGAGCTAGAGAGAACGCTGGCTAAAATAGGGATGGGGGATATCTGGCAAGAGAGAGAAAGAAATGTAAAAGGTTTTTGGACAATTAGAAAAGATTAAGGGAGGTTGGTAAGTCGCCTGACAAAGTCAAAGGGAAATGGTTGAGAAGGGCAGGGAAATAAGAGGTAGAGAAATGGAAGACACAATCAGAACATTAGGTCAAGGTCGTATAAGGGTAGAGGGAGCCAACATCACTATCAGCCCGTATGACAAATTTGTACCTAGATCAGAATCGTAAAACTTATAATTGAGACTGTCAGATATGGAAGTACAAATAAATATTATTATTATTATTATTATTATTATTATTATTATTATTATTATTATTATCATCATCATCATCATCATCATCATCATCATCATCATCATCATCATCATCATCATCATCATCATCATCATCATCATCACCATCATCATCATCATCATCATCATCATCATCATCATCATCATCATCATCATCATCATCATCATCATCATCATCATCATCATCATCATCATCATCATCATCATCATCATCATCATCATCATCATCATTAAATAAACCCTACTCAAAAAATCTGCGTCTCGTCAAAGACACGTCAAATATATTTGCTGTGGCATTAACCGTTTTGGAAGTATTTTGTGATCTTAGCTTTAATTTTCTGTGGCCGCGCCGTGGCTCAGTGGTTAGACCGCTTGGCTCTCACCAAGCCGGCGCGGGTTCGATCCCAGGCGACCGCAAAGTGAGATTTGTGTTGGACAACATTGCGTTGGGGTGAGTTTTCTCCGGGATCTCCGGTTTCCCCGCCATCTCATTCCACCGGTGCTCCGTCTTCATCTCATGTATCATCAGTGTCACCGCCTGCTGTGCCGTATGTAGTAAAAGCGGGCGTTAAACACTATACACATAGCTTTAATTTTTAAAATAGTTATATTTCTCCTAGCTGAAAATCATATTCCATTTTTCTTCGTTTTCTTTATTTATTTCTTTAGAATTCGAAGTATCAGGTAGCGACTGATTTAGTAAAGAATTTGATTATTTCATTTGCTTGTTATATTGTTTTTATAACTCCAAAAAAATGTATACATGAGTAGTGAGTAATCATTGTAAGTATAATTTTTGAAAGGTGAGTTTGGAGTACTACATGAATGCACAATATCAATAAATTAATATCTTATACAGTCACCGATATATTTAAATCGCTGAAAATATACCTTTGCGAAGAAAATATAAGTTATTAATGACACCAAATATTTTTATGATGTCCTTTGTTATTAGTTTGTTTCAGCTCGTAAGTCGCAATTCGTTTTTTCTCCTGCTCATTCGAAGTTATCGCATAGCGATCCACAAGGAGTGGCGAGGAGGCACTGCACGTAAAGCACGCACTTGGCAATATTTTAGTATGGATATGGGGGAACCGGTTCGAAACAATGTTTATTGCAGTGCCCGTTGTTCTTATGTTTTCTCCCGACCGTCTGGGGTCACCTCAATTCTCAACTGTGCCACAAGCTTGGCGACATTAATATAAACACCTACTTATTTTAAACCATGAACCAAAAGGAATTTTCCAAAATTTCATATGAGACCACTGCCTAAGATTTATATGCAATGTTCCTTTTAGTTTTCAAAATATCTATTTTACATACATTCTTCTTATGAACGTCTATTGTTTTTTCAACTAGTTCATGTTCAGCGAGTTAAAAGTTGACAAAAATAATTCCATTGTACATTCTGCTGCAGGGCAAAAGGAGTGGCTGAGAGCGTGTCTGCCTCGTATAAAAGAGGTCCCGAGTTACAATCTCGAACAGAGTGACAAGCCCTTTACTGGTATTTTCTCTTATCGTGCAACATGAACATCATTTTATTAATCGTCCGATATGACTTAACGTTGGAAGTTTTCCCTTATCCTGAAAGATGTATGTCTGGTAACTCTAAGGTCTATGTACCCTGTACTTATTTGAACATCATTTCATTCATCGTCCGATATGACTTAACGTTGGAGGTTTTCCCTCATCCTGAAAGATGAATGTCTGGTAACTCTAAGCTCTATGTACCCTGTACTCATTTGAACATCATTTCATTCATCGTCCGAAATGACTTAACGTTGGAGGTTTTCTCTTATCCTGAAAGATGAATGTCTGGTAACTCTAAGCTCTATGTACCCTGTACTCATTTGAACATCATTTCATTCATCGTCCGATATGACTTAACGTTGGAGGTTTTCTCTTATCCTGAAAGATGAATGTCTGGTAACTCTAAGGTCTATGTACCCTGTACTTATTTGAACATCATTTCATTCATCGTCCGATATGACTTAACGTTGGAGGTTTTCCCTTATCCTGAAAGATGAATGTCTGGTAACTCTAAGCTCTATGTACCCTGTTCTTACTTGAACATCATTTCATTCATCGTCCGATATGACTTAACGTTGGAGGTTTTCCCTTATCCTGAAAGATGAATGTCTGGTAACTCTAAGGTCTATGTACCCTGTACTTATTTGAACATCATTTCATTCATCGTCCGATATGACTTAACGTTGGAGGTTTTCTCTTATCCTGAAAGATGAATGTCTGGTAACTCTAAGGTCTATGTACCCTGTACTTATTTGAACATCATTTCATTCATCGTCCGATATGACTTAACGTTGGAGGTTTTCCCTTATCCTGAAAGATGAATGTCTGGTAACTCTAAGGTATATGTACCCTGTACTTATTTGAACATCATTTCATTCATCGTCCGATATGACTTAACGTTGGAGGTTTTCCCTTATCCTGAAAGATGAATGTCTGATAACTCTAAGCTCTATGTGCTCTGTACTCATTTGAACATCATTTCATTCATCGTCCGATATGATTTGACGTTGGAGGTTTTCTCTTATCCTGAAAGATGAATGTCGGATAACTCTAAGCTCTATGTGCTCTGTACTCATTTGAACATCATTTCATTCATCGTCCGATATGATTTGACGTTGGAGGTTTTCTCTTATCCTGAAAGATGAATGTCTGATAACTCTAAGCTCTATGTGCTCTGTACTCATTTGAACATCATTTCATTCATCGTCCGATATGACAACGTTAGATGTTTTCTCTTATCCTGAAAGATGAATGTCTGGTAACTCAAAGCTCTATGTGCTCTGTACTCATTTGAACATCATTTCATTCATCGTCTGATGTGACTTAACGTTGGAGGTTTTCTCTTATCCTGAAAGATGAATGTCTGGTAACTCTAAGCTCTATGTACCCTGTACTCATTTGAACATCATTCATTCATCGTCCGATATGACTTAACGTTCGAGGCTTTCTCTTATCCTGAAAGATGAATGTCTGGTAACTCTAAGCTCTATGTACCCTGTACTCATTTGAACATCATTTCATTCATCGTCCGATATGACTTAACGTTGGATGTTTTCTCTTATACTGAAAGATGAATGTCTGGTAACTCTAAGCTCTATGTACCCTGTACTCATTTGAACATCATTTCATTCATCGTCCGATATGACTTAACGTTGGATGTTTTCTCTTATCCTGAAAGATGAATGTCTGGAAACTCTAAGCTATATGTACCCTGTACTCATTTGAACATCATTTCATTCATCGTCCGATATGACTTAACGTTGGATGTTTTCTCTTATCCTGAAAGATTAATGTCTGGTAACGCTAAGCTCTATGTACCCTGTACTCATTTGAACATAATTTCATTCATCGTCCGATATGACTTATCGTTGGAGGTTTTCTCTTCTGAAAGATGAATGTCTGGTAACTCTAAGCTCTATGTACCTTGTACTCATTTGAACATCATTTCATTCATCGTCCGATATTACTTAACGTTGGATGTTTTCTCTTATCCTGAAAGATGAATGTCTGGTAACTCTAAGCTCTATGTACCCTGTACTAATTTGTACATCATTTCATTCGTCGTCCGATATGACTTAACGTTGGAGGTTTTCCCTTATCCTGAAAGATGAATGTCTGGTAACTCTAAGCTCTATGTACCCTGTACTCATTTGAACATCATTTCATTCATCGTCCGATATGACTTAACGTTGGAGGTTTTCTCTTATCCTGAAAGATGAATGTCTGGTAACTCTAAGCTCTATGTACCCTGTACTCATTTGTACATCATTTCATTCATCGTCCGATATGGCTTAACATTGGAGGTTTTCCCTTATCCTGAAAGATGAATGTCTGGTAACTCTAAGCTCTATGTACCCTGTACTCATTTGAACATCATTTCATTCATCGTACGATATGGCTTAACGTTGGAGGTTTTCGCTTATCCTGATAGATGAATGTCTGGTAACTCTAAGCTCTATGTACCCTGTACTCATTTGAACATCATTTCATTCATCGTCCGATATGACTTAACGTTGGAGGTTTTCCCATATTCTGAAAGATGAATGTCTGGTAACTCTAAGCTCTATGTACCCTGTACTCATTTAAACATTATTTCATTCATCGTCCGATATGACTAAACGTTAGAGGTTTTCTCTTATCCTGAAAGATGAATGTCTGGTAACTCTAAGCTCTATGTACCCTGTACTCATTTAAACATTATTTCATTCATCGTCCGATATGACTTAACGTTGGAGGTTTTCTCTTATCCTGAAAGATGAATGTCTGGTAACTCTAAGCTCTATGTACCCTGTACTCATTTAAACAGCATTTCATTCATCGTCCGATATGACTTAACGTTGGAGGTTTTCTCTTATCCTGAAAGATGAATGTCTGGTAACTCTAAGCTCTATGTACCCTGTACTCATTTGAACATCATTTCATTCATCGTCTAATGTGACTTAACGTTGGAGGTTTTCTCTTATCCTGTAAGATGAATGTCTGGTAACTCTAAGCTCTATGTACCCTGTACTCATTTGAACATCATTCATTCATCGTCCGATATGACTTAACGTTCGAGGCTTTCTCTTATCCTGAAAGATGAATGTCTGGTAACTCTAAGCTCTATGTGCCCTGTACTCATTTGAACATCATTTCATTCATCGTCCGATATGACTTAACGTTGGATGTTTTCTCTTATCCTGAAAGATGAATGTCTGGTAACTCTAAGCTCTATGTACCCTGTACTCATTTGAACATCATTTCATTCATCGTCCGATATGACTTAACGTTGGATGTTTTCTCTTATCCTGAAAGATGAATGTCTGGAAACTCTAAGCTCTGTGTACCCTGTACTCATTTGAACATCATTTCATTCATCGTCCGATATGACTTAACGTTGGATGTTTTCTCTTATCCTGAAAGATTAATGTCTGGTAACTCTAAGCTCTATGTACCCTGTACTCATTTGAACATAATTTCATTCATCGTCCGATATGACTTATCGTTGGAGGTTTTCTCTTCTGAAAGATGAATGTCTGGTAACTCTAAGCTCTATGTACCTTGTACTCATTTGAACATCATTTCATTCATCGTCCGATATGATTTAACGTTGGATGTTTTCTCTTATCCTGAAAGATGAATGTCTGGTAACTCTAAGCTCTATGTACCCTGTACTCATTTGTACATCATTTCATTCGTCGTCCGATATGACTTAACGTTGGAGGTTTTCCCTTATCCTGAAAGATGAATGTCTGGTAACTCTAAGCTCTATGTACCCTGTACTCATTTGAACATCATTTCATTCATCGTCCGATATGACTTAACGTTGGAGGTTTTCTCTTATCCTGAAAGATGAATGTCTGGTAACTCTAAGCTCTATGTACCCTGTACTCATTTGTACATCATTTCATTCATCGTCCGATATGGCTTAACATTGGAGGTTTTCCCTTATCCTGACAGATGAATGTCTGGTAACTCTAAGCTCTATGTACCCTGTACTCATTTGAACATCATTTCATTCATCGTACGATATGGCTTAACGTTGGAAGTTTTCTCTTATGCTGATAGATGAATGTCTGGTAACTCTAAGCTCTATGTACCCTGTACTCATTTGAACATCATTTCATTCATCGTCCGATATGACTTAACGTTGGAGGTTTTCCCATATTCTGAAAGATGAATGTCTGGTAACTCTAAGCTCTATGTACCATGTACTCATTTAAACATTATTTCATTCATCGTCCGATATGACTAAACGTTAGAGGTTTTCTCTTATCCTGAAAGATGAATGTCTGGTAACTCTAAGCTCTATGTACCCTGTACTCATTTAAACATTATTTCATTCATCGTCCGATATGACTTAACGTTGGAGGTTTTCTCTTATCCTGAAAGATGAATGTCTGGTAACTCTAAGCTCTATGTACCCTGTACTCATTTAAACATCATTTCATTCATCGTCCGATATGACTTAACGTTGGAGGTTTTCTCTTATCCTGAAAGATGAATGTCTGGTAACTCTAAGCTCTATGTACCCTGTACTCATTTAAACATCATTTCATTCATCGTCCGATATGACTTAACGTTGGAGGTTTTCCTTATCCTGAAAGATGAATGTCTGGTAACTCTAAGCTCTATGTACCCTGTACTCATTTGCACATCATTTCATTCATCGTCCGATATGACTTAACGTTGGAGACTTTCCCTTATCCTGAAAGATGAATATCTGGTAACTCTAAGCTCTATGTACCCTGTACTCATTTGAACATCATTTCATTCATCGTCCGATATGACTTAACGTTGGAGGTAACTATCCTGGTAATTTATACTGATGGTTCCGATTCTCAGTTTGGAAATGGCTCTGCTATATAAACTACCAGAAATCTGCATAATATTCTCTAGTAAATTATATTCAATAAAAAGTGCCTAGAAGTGGTTTAATCTACAATGGATGCAAAATATGTGATTTACTCAGGTTCCTGGTGTGTCTTACTGTCCTTCCAAGATTTGTCGTCTACTAAATTGATAATCAAATGCATCCAAAATGTTTACAATAAGCTTATTGTATAAGACAAAGAAATACCGTTGATGTGGTACTATCCCACCAAGGAATAGCCGGAAATGAAAAGGCTGATGAAGCTGCTAAAGAAGCCACAAAACAACCACCGGTATATCCTCCAATACCTATTCTACATGAAGATGTTATAAGTCATATCAAAAAGAAATTAATTTAGGAATAGAAGCATCAATGACTAGAAACAAATGTACAGAGGCCGAAAGAAGTATTCGAATAATATAATATGTAACATTGCACGTACTATGAATACTGTAATATTGATTTGGCAGCGTTCAATTGTTAAACATGTAAACATTAACCTTTTGTGTCTCGGAAACACTATTTAAAATATCACTTTGCATGTATTTATTACACAATCTGTACTGTATTCTATTGTCCCTCTTATTGGTGGACATAAGTATTCGAACGTAGACAGTTGAGTCCAGAGGTTCTACTCCCATTAACCTTGAACCCGTAGGAACAAGACCCGGGCCTCTTTCAACCAGGGAGTATCCGAGCTGTCCCAAAGGGCGCCCGGCATCCTCCGTGGGGCTTTCCGTAGGGCAACACCTAGTTACCAAACAAGCCCCCCCATCTGGTCCTATGGACACAAGACGGGATGGAAGTGCATACGCCACTTAAGCGCGCCAACACCAAAGGTGAAGACTACCGATATGACCTCGGTGGGGCCGCCTGGTGATCCTGCACACCTTCTACTAGCTTAGCAGGCTAGTACCCGGAAACTTAATGGCTTCCCTCAACCCCGTCCGAAGGCGTAACCGATTCCCACGGGTATCGGGAACACACTGCCCCCTCGAGGCCATCCCAATCCGAACAACTCCCGAAGGAGGGGCTCAGATGTTCGGCCCGAGGTTCCTCTAGTAACGTCAGAGGTACCACGAGTGCTAAGGGTCCGCAGCGCCCGCACTTTGGCAGCTGAAGGGGACGGATCCCCTCCCCTACAGGAATTCGAACGTAGACAATCAAACAGAGAGGACGTAGATGATGATGATGATGATGATGATGATGATGATGATGATGATGATGATGATATGTATAAGGGCGTTAAACTACGGCGGCCATCAGCGCCCTTAAAAAACTTGTCATGGCAAAAGCCAGATATAAAATTTCTAAAAAACTATACAACTGTAAATAAACCTATTAAAACTAAACGAACATAAAAAAAGAATCAATGAAAACCTACTAAATATTTCCTTCACTAAATCCTAAACTCTAAACTAGAAAAGAATCTAAAAACCTTCTCCACTACTGCGTTATCGTCCGCTAGCATTTCTGCAAAGCTGACCGGCAGCTGCAGAGACATCCTAAGGACTGCTAGGTGAAAACACTCTAGCAGCACGTGTCGTACAGATAACGCTTCATTGCAGAATGGACACAGTGGTGCAGGCTCCTTTTTAAAAAGAAAACTATGAGATGAACGCACCCTCCCCGAATTCAGAAGAAGACTGTTACGAGCTCAGATACGCATCCCTCAACCACCAGGACAAACCTTTCCACCGACACGGGTCTCCAAGCACGGCCTACACGTTGGTAGGCCTGTTGACCGTCTCCCTCAACCACGAAGAGGAGCCCACAGGAGGGAGACTTGGCTCGGGACACCGGGTGCGCCAAACCCGTACCTACCGAAGTAGGCCGCTGGGGGGCCGATTGATTAGGGGTGGGTTAGTCCCTAACCTCCCGTTTAGACGAAGCAGAAGCCAAAGTAGTGTATCAGAAATGCGCACCCTCCCCGAATTCAGAAGAACACTGTTACGAGCTCAGATACGCATCCCTCAACCACCAGGACAAACCTTTCCACCGACACGGGTCTCCACGCACGGCCTACACGTGGGTGGGCCTGTTGACCGTCTCGCTCAACCACGAAGAGGAGCCCACACGAAGGAGACTGTTGGCTCGGGACCCTGGGTGCGCCAAATCCGGACGTACCCTAAACGCTCCTACCACATAGCAGTTGTGTTTATGCTCTGCCTCGAGACAGTGTGCTCAAAGTTATTCAGCCGATTGTCAACTCACAGGTAATATGGGACGTAAAGGTAAAGAGACAATTGTGATATCGTGATAAATATGTACAAACAAAACACATCTCTCTCTCTGAAATTGCCAAAACAATTAACAGAAGCAAAACGACAGTGTTCTGCATAATTCAACGCTTCAAACAGACAAATACTGTTGTAAATAAACCTAGAAATGACGCTCCTTATAAACTCACCACCAGAGACAGGAAGCAAATAATAAAAATGATGAAGCAGAATGGGAGAGTCACTACATCTGATATTAGAGGATGCCTTGAGCAATATTCTGGCAATGTGGTTCACACCAGAACAGTTGAACGGGTTTTAAATAGTACTGGGTACAGTGCCCGCGTTCCTAGGTAGAAACCTTATGTTAATAAGGTGAATAAGTAGAAGCGTAGAGAGCATGTGGTAAAACCAACAGAATTGTGGGATAAGGTTCTCTGGGCGGACGACAGCAAATTCTGCTTATACAAGAGTGATGGACGTCTTAAAGTGTGGAGACTGACAAATACAGAATGGGAACCTAAGAACATGGTAGCTACAGTGAGACATGGTGACAGTAGTGTGATGGTATGGGGCTGTATAGCTTCATCTGGCTTTGGGGAACCGGTGTTCGTAAATGGGATCATGGACAAATTTAAATATAGGACGATTCTTGAAAACAATCTTAAAAAGAGTGCAGAGAAGCTGGGACTAGGGCATGATTATTACTTCCAGTAGGACAATGATCCGAAGTATACTGCTGAAATTGTAAGGTTTTGGATCGTGTACAACACTCCTCACACCTTGAAGACACCGCCCCAATCTCCAGATTTAAATCCTATAGAGAACATCTGGAAGGAACTCGAGGAGCGTGTGAGGAAGCATCAAGGAACATCTGAAAGAACTTCTTCGAACAGAGTGGAGAAATATGGACTCTGTAGTCACTAAACAACACATACAGACAATGCCCAGTAATTCAAAGAAAGGGGATGATAACTAAATACTAGCTGTTCTCTGTTCCAATACCTATGTCCAGATATATTTTTTCTTGTAGTGCAAATTAGTTTCAGTTGATATTTATGAGTTCATATGTTTAATGGAGGACTCAAGTTTATTTTGTACAAGTTGTGTTTACGCATGCTTACTCTGTGTAGCTTTAAAATAAAATAATTAATAAATATGTTTACGTTCGAATATTTATGTCGGCCACTGTACGTAGTAAACACCGACAAGTGAATGTAGCAGGTACTCAACCTATAGGACTCTATGCTCTACTAGATGAACCGAAGAGTTTACAATCACTGTATTTATTTCTACAAGATTATAAATTAAATTCTTCAATATGAAAATCTATTTAGTGTTAATTGGTTTTGGTGTATTCTGTGAAGTGAGAATAATTATAACTAATAAGTAATACATAACAAGTACGAGGCATGTTTTTTAAGTCAGTACCGTTTTGGAATTATAAAAAGACGTGCATAGATATCGCAATAATTTTATTTTTACATGAAAGCCTGTACCTTAATCTACTTTTCTACATAATTTCCGTGAATATTGAGGCACTTGTCATAACGTGGCACCAGTTTTTGAATACCCTCCTAATAAAATTCTGCCGCCTGACGTGTTAACCACTGTATCAAAACTGTTTGACTTCGTTATCGTCTTGAAGACGCTGACCGCCCAGATGTTTCTTCAAGTGCAGGAACAATTGGTAGTTGCTTGGCGCCAGATCATGGCTGTATGGAGGATGATCTAGAGTTTCCCATTGAAAAGATTTGACGAGATCTTTGGTCCGATTAGCCACATGTGGACGGGCATAGTCATGCAGCAAAACGATACCCTTACTCAACTTGCCACGTCTTTTGTTCTGGATTGCACGGCGCAGATTGTTCAATGTCTCACAATAAGACGCTGCATTGATTGATTCATTGCGAGGGAGAAACTCCACTAGCAATACTCCTTTTCTATCCCAAAAAAACTGTGCACATGATTTTGCGGGCAGAAATTGTTTGCTTAAACTTCACTTTTGTGGGTGATGATGAATGTCGCCATTCCATGGATTGTTGTTTCGATTCTGGTGTGACGTAGGCTACCCATGTTTCGTCACCAGTAACAATTTGGTCTAAAAATCTTCATCTTCATTGTGGTACCGCTCAAGGAAAGTCAATGCACTGCCTAAACGTTGGGTTTTGTGCAAATCCGTCAACATTTTCGGAACCCAACGTGAACACAATTTCCGGTACTTCAAGTTCTCGGTCACAATGCGATACAAAACACTACGAGAATATTGAGGAAAATAGTCGCACAATGATGAAATTGTAAAGCGTCTGTTTTCTCTCACCTTTTCGTACACTTCTGCACCAAATCTTCAGTAACGACCGAAGGACGCTCACTCCGTTCTTCATCATGCACATTTGTGCGGCCATCTTTAAATGCTCTCACCCATTTCCTTACCATTCCATCACTCATAATGTTTTGTCCGTAAACTTCACAGATCTCACGATGAATATCGATCGGTTTTACGCCTTTAGCACTAAGAAATCGTATAACAGCCCGTACTTCACAATCGGCGGGACTCACGATTGTCGGAGGCATCTTAAACACTCAGTAACCAACGTATACAATGAAGAATCAGACTGTAATGGCGTCAGTGCGTAGACAAGAGATGTAGGTAACCAGCGCGCATGCGCGGAACGCCGAACGTAGCTATGCGGCGGCGGAATCGCAAAATGGTACTGACCCTCATGTACATAGTGCTGTGTAATATCGATTGTTTAGTTCCCTATGAGGACCATTGTTGTTAGGCGACATTAAATAAATTTATCTTTTTTTTTTTAAAAAAAAAAGCAACAACGACCTCAAAAGTTCAGACAGTCTCAGAAAAGTGTCAGAAAATCGAAGAGTATGTGGAAAATGTGTTGTTTTTGTTTGGTCTAGCAACTTGTCACATATAAGTCAGTTTCTGTGGTTAATCTCGATCTCAGATCAGTTTTTTTGAGTTTTCTCGGTTGGTACAAGTTGTTGCTGGAATGAAGGACTTTTGTTTTTGTTTTTCTTCTGTCAGCTGTCGCAGTTACATGTTGTACTATTGGCCCCGTGTGCGCCACTCACAGGGGTGTACACGCACCTGTTGATATGACTTGCCTTAACTATGTGGAGTTTACTCGGCTCTTCTTTATACTAAAATTAACAACCCGAGCAAGGTATCAGCTCTGGAAAAACATATATTTCTGGGGTCCTGTTTCACCCCAAAGTGATTCTAACAACTATGTGGCGTTAAAGTGTAGAGTATTTCCACAAAAATAATAATGCCTTTATTTTGAGACAAAAGCACATATTTTAAATTAAAACACCATTGTTGTAAGCTATATAAGTTATGTACTAGACATGTTTGAAATATGAAAACATATATAGGTGTATATATAAGGGCTGTTCAATAAATAATTATCATAATATTTCGCACTAAAATTCAATCTTATTATATTCCGTTAACTTAACGTGAAACAAACACGCCGTAGTAGTTTCATTTTTGGTACTACTGGTTCTCGCCTGTGAGAACCAGGCAAGTTCAGATATGTTCAGTGTCGCCTACCGCTACAATGGAGCTAACACGCGAGGAACAATATGCAGCTGTGAAATTCTGCTTTCGTCTCAACAAATCTTCAGTTGAGGCCTATACAATGTTACAGGAGGCTTATGGAGAGTCTGTTCTTCCCTACAGCACAGCTCGAAGGTGGTTTAAAATGTTTAAAGAGGGGAGACAATTAATTACAAAGGAAGGTGGACCCAGTGCTCCAGATACTGCTCTTACGGAAGAAAACATCAACACTGCTGCTGCCATTGTGAGAGAGGATCGACGAATTACCTTAAGATCACTTTCTGAAATACTGAGCATTTCATTGGCTGCCACCCACACGTTGGTGACAGAAACATTACACATGAGACGTGTTTGTGCGCGATGGGTTCCAAGACTGTTGATTCCCAAACAAAAGGACATTCGTATGCAGTTAAAGTTGATGTTAGAGGAAGATCCGCAGTTTCTTTCAAACGTAATCACTGCTGATGAAACTAGGCTACATCATTTTGATCCTGAGAGCAAACAGCAAAGCTCAGAGTGGAAGTCTCCTTTATCATCAACCCCCCAAAAAGCAAAAGTGATTGATTCCGCCGGCCGCCCGGAGGGGGTAGAGGGTTGCCTCATAAGACCCGGATACTAGCCTACAGAGCTAGTAGAAGGTGTGCCAGATCACCAGGCTACGGCCGCCCGGAGGGGGTAGAGGGTTGCCTCATAAGACCCGGATACTAGCTTACAGAACTAGTAGAAGGTGTGCTAGATTACTAGGCTACGACCGCCCGGAGGGGGTAGAGAGTGTCCTCTTAAGTCCCGGATACTAGCCTGCAGAGCTAGTAGGCAGGCTGCGCCGTGGCTCAGTGGTTAGACCGCTTGGCTCTCACCAAGGCCGCCTGGGTTCGATCCCAGGCGACCGCAAAGAGAGATTTGTCGTGGACAACTCGCGCTGGGGCGGGTTTTATCCGGAACCTCCGGTTTCCCCCGTCATCTCATTCCACCGGTGGTCCATCTTCATCTCATTTATCATCAATGTCACCGCCTGCGGTGCCGTATGTAGTAAAAGCAGGCGTTAAACACTACACATTTTGCAGAGCTAGTAGAAGGTGTGCTAGATCACCAGGCTACGGCCGCCCGGAAAGGGTAGAGGATTGCCTCATAAGTCCCGGGTACTAGGCTGCAGAGCGAATAGAATGTGTGCTAGATCACCAGGCTACGGCCGCCTGGAGGGGTAAGAGATTTGCGTCATAAGTCCCGGGTACTAGCCTACAGAGCTAGTAGAAGGTGTGCTAGATCACCAGGGGGCCCCACCGAGGTTTTTCGGGAGTCTTCTCTGCGGGGTTGACGCGCGTAAGTGGCGTATCCACTTCCATCCCGTCTTGACGTTGTTGGTTTTTTAAGAAATCAGGTATTGCCCTAAGGAAAGGGCCCCGGAGTATCCATCGCCCCCGGGTAGAAGGAGACCAGAGACCTCGCACTTTTGGGAAGATCCTCTGCGCATAACCTTCAGGTTGTGGGAATGGATGCAATACCTTGCATCTTGGTGTTCTAATTTTAAAATTTCTGATTAGTTTGAAAAAGTTGATGCCAAATAGCTTAGAAGATTTATGTGGAGCTCAGCTTCAGCTGCTGGATTATCTCGGGTGCGCACAAGCTATGCGGGGTACCCGGAACAGTCTAGAACGGCGTCTAGTGGGGTCATAATCTCCCAATGATCTAACAAGGGCGCTTCTTTGTCTGGGTGAAGTAGAATAGAGTTTTGATGCCCGACGCCTAATTTCATCCTCCACGTATGGAAGACCCGAGGCTTCACGCAGTAACCTGGTAGGAAAGTAACGACCCACAGAATATATAGACCGCAGTCCTCTACTCTGTGCAAGTTGAAGCCATGACAGCCAGCTGTCTGCGGCCATGCCCCAGATCTCGCAGGCATATTACCAGCGCTCGGAAGAGGTATAATTTCAGACCAACCGGCATCGAGCTCGACCCCAGCATTGGATACAGGGAAGCAATTGCTCCCTGCATCCTGGCCGATAGGTCCCTGATGTGCTGGCGAAAAGTTAGATCTCAGTCCAATTTTAGTCCAGGGTACTGGACATCACTCTATCCTTCGGCTTCGGAAGCTGAAGTTGGGGCAGTCTGCGGGGGTGTGGCGGTTTGTAAAAAGTATGGCGTGGCTTTTGTCCGGGTTAAGGGACATCCACAAACGCCGATATCACTATTTTGTGAGGCGTAGGTGTCTTTGTAAAGGGTTGAAGGTTCTGATGACGTGTTTGTCTTTGCAAAACAGAAGCACGTCGTCAGCGTATTGTGCCTGTAGTAGGCCATGTATTTGCACTGTACTACAAACTAGTCGGTAGTACAAAAGGCAGTGAGCTTCTACTGTCTCAGTTTCGATTGGCTGTCGAAATAAGCATTAATTTCTCCGTTTGCTACTGCTCAAGACTACAGCTGATTCATCAACACTGTCTGAAACTCAATACTCTTCACTTGCAGTAACACTGCATGATGCAATAATGCATTCCTTTGTAATCGGTTTATAACCTCCGTCATTGTTAATCATTAGCATCGGAACAACCAACGATATTTTTAAAACTGCCTATACATTCCTCTTCCACACTTATTTTTTTCTTCATCTTCAATTTAATTTTCTCACAAGTCATACACACACACACACACACACACACACACACACACACACACACACACACACACACACACACACACACACACACACACACACACACACACACACACACACACACACACACCAGGCCAGAACTCGTTCCATGACTTTATTACAGTTTCTCTTCCAACCTGGTATAAGCACGTAGGTTGAGTGAAATAAATTCACCCGCTAGCAAGAGAATTTGAGTAATATACCAACTGACTATAACACCTATATCACCTGTAAAGCCAGTCTTCACTTATTACACTAAACAACATAATTCCCCTGTTCCTATTATGTGTTTCAAATGAGAAGGTGTTTGTCCTTGAGCGCTGGTAGGTGAACAACCAATCGGTGTCCTGCGATGTTGTCGTATTGCATTCCCGCTAAGTGTTGTGTGATGACTGCCAATATAATCAATCTCTAATAAATACTATTCGTGCTAAGATAAAAATTCAGATTTTGTAAAAACTGAACCATGTCGAAGGAGAGTGTAATGTATTTAACATAACCATAAAAACCTCATATTTTTAGCTCAAATAGTTTTCCTAATACAAATAAATAGATACCATTATATTATAACAATGCATTGCGACGTAAGCACTGTAATGAATATCATTATTGGTTTGAACGTATATTTTAAATTACTCAGAACTGAAACATTAACATTTGACATGACGTGATAAAAGAAATATGTACTTTGAATAAGCCAAGGTGTTTCTTAAATTCGATGAGAGGAAACGTTACACTTCTTGCTGGTCTGTCAGAACGTGTCTGGTCACATTATATCTTTGTTTATGAATGTTTCGTAGTCTCTATTTACTCTAGAGAATTCAACGCAGTATTATTCAGTTACTCTTCCATGAAAAAGTGTATCAGCTGGATCAGTCAGATACGATCCACGCACCCCCCCCCCCTTTACTACTGCTAGAACAATCCAATTGAGTTAATGAGGGCTCAAATTATGTTGCAAATAGAGATAATACTTTTAAACTGACTGACACTGAATGACATATTCACGAAGAAACTGACAAGGAACACAACAAGACTGGGAAAACTGCGTGAGACGTCAGGTAAACTAGAAGAAGACGACTTTTGGAATGAAATAACACGTAACGAGATTTTGGAACTATCATCATAAATTTGCAGTACTCAGACGTTGAAGAGAATGACAATGACGAATTATCTCTTAACGTAAGTAACAGTCACAGCTTTAAGGATGTACCGCTGGTATTGTCGTTGGATTAGAAAAATAAGTAATTCATAAACTATAATTAACTTTAAACTAAATATTTAAAACATTTGTATAATATACGAATATTAATTTTGCAATTGTGATTTCAACAACTGCAATATTATAGAACTTTGGAAAATTCAGTTTGCGTTCCCTTACGTCTAGCGCCACGAACACTCGCAAGTGTGGGAGAGAGAGATAGGGAAACATAAAAGGAGTAGGGATAACGACGTGGCAACGCTGAAAGCTCTAACGCATCTGATTGGCTGAAGGCGAGAACTCTTCACATTTGAAACACATTATAGTTAAAGAGGTCAGCATTAAAGAAAGTTTCAGTGTAGTATGATTTTCAGCGTCCCATTTTGCATTGGGTTTGACAGACCACTTAATTTTGCTCAAAAGCCCCTTAATATAGTTTAAGGTTCTTTCACAGCCTTAAATCTATGATGCGAGACCACCGACTTTACTTACCTTCCGAAAAATCCATCCTAAGTATTTTAAGCACAAAAAATTCATCTTCCTTGACTTGCCTTAAACCCACGACCTCGTGAAGCATATTCTAGCAGATTGCCCCCAGATTATCGCTGAAGTCTACTGTATTCCCTTGTAACTACAATAAGATAATGTTTATCTTGAAGTAGATAGAGCAACAAGTGTTTGTACAAGAGTAGAGAAAGTCATGTGTACATCACATAACGACCAGCTGTTTAAAACATTTGACTATCACTTAAAGTCTACTGTATTCCCTTGTAACTACAATAAGATAATGTTTATCTTGAAGTTGATAGAGCAATAAGTGTTTGTACAAGAGTAGAGAAAGTCATGTATACATCACATAACGACCATCAGTTTAAAACATTTGACTATCACTTAAAGTCTACTGTATTCCCTTGTAACTACAATAAGGTAATGTTTATCTTGAAGTAGATAGAGCAACAAGTGTTTGTACAAGAGTAGAGAAAGTCATGTGTACATCACATAACGACCAGCTGTTTAAAACATTTGACTATCACTTAAAGTCTACTGTATTCTCTTGTAACTACAATAAGATAATGTTTATCTTGAAGTAGATAGAGCAACAAGTGTTTGTACAAGAGTAGAGAAAGTCATGTATACATCACATAACGACCATCAGTTTAAAACATTTGACTATCACTTAAAGTCTACTGTATTCCCTTGTAACTACAATAAGATAATATTTACCTTGAAGTAGATACGGCAGTAAAAGTGTAGAGAAATCCTTGTGAGTATAACATATGCAAATTTGCGTTTATACTAATACGAAAGGCAGCATTTACTTTGATTGGAGACACATGAAGTAAATGTGGTTTTGTTAAAAGGTACATTAGAGCTCATAATGGTGGCGTTAACGACCTCGCATGTTGTATAGCCCTGAGGTAAACCAATGCCTAGTCAAGTTAATTTAATTGATACCCACGAGGTAACCAACACTTTAATTCAAGAATGGTCCATGTAAATGAAAATTTACGATCTTGTTGACTTACCTTCATATCGATAAGTGTTGATAACTGAATTATAATTTGTGACTCGTTTCTCGTTCTTCCCTTGATATTTTTCAAAAGATGTTGTACTCATATGACCTTCTCTACTCTTGTACAAACACTCTTGTACATCGAGAGCATTATCTCTACCTACGTCCACGTACGTAATTTTGCTATAACTCGTAGGTCTTCTTACATTGCAAGACTGCTCATATACAAGCAGACTCATTGCTGCTTCCTCTCTCCACTCGGACGTTCCAACCTTTCCTACAGCTGACCCACACCCAAGAACTGTTAATCTAACTTGGAGAAAGTATGCAATCTACACACTTTTGCTAGTAACTTAGCAATAATTTCCTATTTGCATCACTAAAACCAATCGATGTAAATTATTATTTCTAATGCTACTAAAATATGCTTACAGCTGTATTTAAAAGTGTCACAAAAAGGGAAAATAAATATGTAAATATTTCTTCACACACTACCTAGATTCCACGTGACCAAATATGTCAGTGTTTCGTAATTATCGAAGAAACCTACGAAGCATGGTATTTAAGCTTACAAATGCATAAATATAGAAATATTCATTACTGAATAGCAATACTGAATGCTCCAGCTCACTGAACTGGTGACTCGAATCTATTCAGCTGTCAACGCCACGGATGATCGGAAATACATTTTGAAAATGTAGCCAGACTAAATTACTCATTATTTGGCATGAATTGTCTTTCTTTTTTCTTCTTTTCTCCTCAGATTGTTGGGGCGGCGCTTCATTGCATGCTTCCTTACTGGTTGCTATGGAAACTTATACTCTTACATCACGAAAAACAAGTGAACAGTCACAGCAGTTTAAACGAAATGCTGACATATTTGAAGATTCAAACCAATAATAAGATATATCTCGACAAATATCAGTTCGTGAGATATGTGTGTGTGTGTGTGTGTGTGTGTGTGTGTGTGTGTGTGTGTGTGTGTGTGTGTGTGTGTGTGTGTGTGTGTGCGAGAGAGAGAGAGAGAGTCAAACTGAAAAATTTAGTATCATGGCCGGAATTTGAACCACGGATCTACTGGTTTCCGTCCAGTCGCTCTTATCCATTGAGCTACCATGGCCAACTTGAATTCATGACATTAAATTCTCCATTTGACTCGTATTTGTCTAGTAAACCACAAGGGTCTCTCGTATTCGACATAAACCGTTTGTGGCGACTTATTATTGCAGGCTTCATCATTTAACTCTTATTATTTTAGTTAATTGATGGAAATTGATCATTTCAATAAAGAATGACTACAAATTTTTATGACAACGTACCTTTACTCACCCTCATAATTTTGATGGTTCTTCTCAAAATAGTCTCCCCTGAATGCGATGTACTTGTCCCAGCATTTCTGCCAGTCTTCAAAGACATGCTAGAAGCCATTTTTGAGAGATCCTTCAAAATCGCCTCCGCAGCTTTCACCACTGCTTCTGATTATGGATAATGTCTCCCACGAAGCCGTTTTTCAAGTTAGGGAATAGAAAAAAGTCACATGGGGCTAAATCTGGACTATAGAGAGGGTGAGGGATGCACGTCACGTTGATTTTTGCAAGATATTCAGCAACAACATTGGCAATATGCGGCCGCGCATTATCGTGGTGTAGCATTCAGCCTACTTCACGGAAATGTGGTCTTTTGCGCCTGATATGGACTTGCAATGTTTTCAACATATCCCTGTAATATTGGTTAGTTACTGATGTGTGTGCAGGTGCAACATGCTGATAAACCATGCCATGAATATCAAAGAATGAGATGACCATAACTTTCCCAGCAGAAACAACCACTTTTGCTTTTTGGGGTTTGGTGATGAAGGAGATTTCCACACTGAGCTTTGCTGTTTGCTCTCAGGATCTAAATGATGTAGCCAAGTTTCATCAGCAGTGATTACATTTGAAAGAAACTCCGGATCTTCCTCTAACATCAACTTTAACTGCATGCGAATGTCCTTTTGTTCGGGAATCAACAGTCATGGAACACATCGCGCACAAACACGTCTCATGTGTAATGTTTCTGTCAACACATGTGGGTGGCTGTTCAATAAAGAATGATCACAATTTTTTTTTCACTGCCCTTTACTCATCCTCATAATTTTGATGGTGCTTCTCAAAATAGTCTCCCCTGAATGCAATGCACTTGTCCCAGCGTTTCTGCCAGTCTTCAAAGACATGCTGGAAGCCATTTTTGAGAGATCCTTCAAAATCGCCTCCGCAGCCTTCACCACTGCTTCTGATGATGGATAATGTCTCCCACGAGGCGTTGCTTCAAGGTAGGGAATAGAAAAAAGTCACATAGAGCTAAATCCGGACTATAGA
Source organism: Mantis religiosa (assembly GCA_030765055.1). Taxonomy (NCBI): domain Eukaryota; kingdom Metazoa; phylum Arthropoda; class Insecta; order Mantodea; family Mantidae; genus Mantis; species Mantis religiosa. The sequence goes on from CM060954.1 coordinate 16,033,652, forward strand.
GAGTGTGAGGGATGCACTTCACGTTGATTTTTGCAAGATATTCAGCAACAACATTGGCAATATGCGGCCGCGCATTATCATGGTGCACCATCCAGCCTGCTTCACGGAAATGTGGTCTTTTACACCTGATATGGACTTGCAATGTTTTCAGGACATCCCTGTAGTATGGTCCAGTTACTGATGTATGTGCAGGTATAACATGCTGATAAACCATTCCATGAAAATCAAAGAATGAGATGACCATAGCTTTCCCAGCAGAAGCAACCACTTTTGCTTTTTGGGGTTTGGTGATGAAGGAGATTTCCACACTGAGCTTTGCTGTTTGCTCTCAGGATCAAAATGATGTAGCCAAGTGTCATCAGCAGTGATTACGTTTGAAAGAAACTCCGGATCTTCCTCTAACATCAACTTTAACTGCATGTGAATGTCCTTTTGTTCGGGAACCAACAGTGTTGGAACCCATCGCGCACAAACACGTCTCATGTGTAATGTTTCTGTCACCAACGTGTGGGTGGCACTCAATGAAATGTTCAGTATTTCAGAAAGTGATCTTAAGGTAATTCGTCGATCCTCTCTCACAATGGCAGCAGCAGTGTTGATGTTTTCTTCCGTAAGTGTAGTAACTGGAGCACCGGGTCTATCTTCCTTTGAAACTGATTGTCTCCCCTCTTTAAACATTTTAAACCACCTTCGAGCTGTGCTGTAGGGAAGAACAGACTCCCATAGGCCTCCTGTAACATTGTATAGGCCTCAACTGAAGATTTTTTGAGACGAAAGCAGAATTTCAAAGCCGCATATTGTTCCTCGCGTGTTACCTCCATTGCAGCGGTAGACGATACTGAACATGTCTCAACTTGGCTGGTTCTCACAGGCGTGAACCTGGAGTATCAACAATGAAACTACTACGACGTGTTTGTTTCACATTAAGCTAACAGAATATAATAAGATTGAACTTTAGTGTGAAAAATTATGACCGTAAAAAGTTATAATCATTCTTTAATGAACAGCATATACAGGTATATGCTAAATTTTCTGGCAAAAGCTACTGAATTCCTCTGCATTCTGTATTTATTTTGTATAATTCATACATTCTAAAATACAGGCAATAACTTCTGAGAGGTAATGCAGATTTCGCTAAAAACACTCTGCATATTAAATTTAATTTTTTGTGGAGTTAAGCTTTCCAGAGGTATTCTTTATTATTCGTTTGGATTTTCAAATACGTTAGTCGCTATTCGGTTTTGCACGTGATAATGCAAACAGCATAGAATTTCAAATCCATCGCATCATGATCCACTCTTTAAAAACGTAATATTTGCTTTGGTATGTAAATTGTATTTCTTGTAGTTACACGAAAGATGTGAATGTATTGTAAAAGGTTCATCTGATTATGTAAGAAGTAGGTGGAATGATAAGCTTTTGTAAGAATATTTGGCCGGGAAAGTTCAGCGGTTAGGGTGCTTGCCCTTCTTGGCTCTCACATCACCACTGCTTCCGAGTGGCCATCGAGGTTCTGAGTCCCCCTTCCCGACCTGTCATGTTTAGTTTGGTTTGTAGTAAAGAGGACTGAGTAGAGAAGTTCGTGTGAACCAAGGAACTCGCGTTGTATACATAGTTTGGTTGAAGGGAGGCAGTAAGAAGATTAATAAAGTTGTCAGGTCCGGATATTGAACACGTGGTCACTAATTGCAACAGTAATAATGACAAGGTGTACAACACTTGTTCATTAGTGTCGCGTAGCAACCCGTCCTCCTGACAATCAGGTTGGTGATATGTACAGGGCGCTCCAGCTCCGCGTTACCTCTGCGCACTCGTTGGAGCGATTTACCACCACTCGTATTGCAGGACGACTCCGGGTCTGGGTATCCGTCCACACACTTCTCACTCCGTTGCCGCCTCATTGCTGCGATGAGCTTCCCTCTGGTCTCGCAAGAAGGGAATATACCAGTCACCCTCCAGTTGCTTAGACAAGTCACCCCCTCCCCGGCCGAGTGCCCCATCGATAAGTTATCCGTTCCTGCCTCCCACGGTTCGTTCACCTCATTCTTTCCTCCCGGCGAGCATACTTCAAAGATCCAACTCCAGGACGAAGTGTTCCCTCCATTACTTCATGTATCCTCTACCCGTAAATCGGGTAGAAAATGTTGCGCATTAATCATCAATATCTAATAAGCATGCAAAAACAAATATTAGACAAAAATACTATATGTTGTACTCTTGAAGTAGATAGAGCAATAAGCGTTTGTACAAGAGTAGAGCAAGTCATTTATACATCACATAACGACCAAAACATTTGACTATCACTTAAAGTCTACTGTATTCCCTTGTAACTACAATAAGATAATACTTATCTTGAAGTAGATAGAGCAATAACTTTGTACAAGAGTAGAGAAAGTCATGCATACATCATATAACGACCAAAACATTTGACTATCAGATAAAGTCTACTGTATTCCCTTGTAACCACAATAAGATAATGTTTATCCTGAAGTAGATAGAGCAATAAGTGTTTGTACAAGAGTAGAGAAAGTCATGTATACATCACATAACGACCAAAACATTGGATTATCATTTATAGTCTACTCTATCCCCTTGTAACTACAGTAAGATAATGTTTATCTTGAAGTAGATAGAACAATAAGTGTTTGTACAAGAGTCAGAAAGTCATGTGAGTACAAGACAATTAAATATTCTTTAAAATTTTGCAGACATTTGAGTTTTTGTATTTAGAAGTTGCATCTTAGCGTGCCCTTTCTCCAATTTTTTGGCAGAAACAAAAGGTACCAAAAAGCCCATCTCCATTATACGTAGTTTATTCCGATAAGAAGAGAGCTGCCGGCGGTAGGCAGGTGGTTACAATGGCAACGCCTGATGTACGTGGGTAGGGATAACTCGAAACAATTAACAAACCAAATTGAAATACCATGCTATTCAAATGAATTGTTATGAACGTCCAAAACTTATATATAAGTAAACTAGGAAATCCCGGATGTATATTTAATTGTAGGGTGTTTAAAAACCTGTGTTTTATGTGAAGTAATAACAGAACTAATTATTATTGTTATTATTATTATTTATTATTATTATTATTATTATTATTATTATTATTATTATTATTATTATTATTATTATTATTATTATTATTATTATTATTATTATTATTATTATTATTATTATTATTATTATTATTATTATTATTATTATTATTATTATTATTATTATTATTATTATTATTATTATTATTATTATTATTATTATTATTATTATTATTATTATTATTATTATTATTATTATTATTATTATTATTATTATTATTATTATTATTATTATTATTATTATTATTATTATTATTATTATTATTATTATTATTATTATTATTATTATTATTATTATTATTATTATTATTATTATTATTATTATTATTATTATTATTATTATTATTATTATTATTATTATTATTATTATTATTATTATTATTATTATTATTATTATTATTATTATTATTATTATTATTATTATTATTATTATTATTATTATTATTATTATTATTATTATTATTATTATTATTATTATTATTATTATTATTATTATTATTATTATTATTATTATTATTATTATTATTATTATTATTATTATTATTATTATTATTATTATTATTATTATTATTATTATTATTATTATTATTATTATTATTATTATTATTATTATTATTATTATTATTATTATTATTATTATTATTATTATTATTATTATTATTATTATTATTATTATTATTATTATTATTATTATTATTATTATTATTATTATTATTATTATTATTATTATTATTATTATTATTATTATTATTATTATTATTATTATTATTATTATTATTATTATTATTATTATTATTATTATTATTATTATTATTATTATTATTATTATTATTATTATTATTATTATTATTATTATTATTATTATTATTATTATTATTATTATTATTATTATTATTATTATTATTATTATTATTATTATTATTATTATTATTATTATTATTATTATTATTATTATTATTATTATTATTATTATTATTATTATTATTATTATTATTATTATTATTATTATTATTATTATTATTATTATTATTATTATTATTATTATTATTATTATTATTATTATTATTATTATTATTATTATTATTATTATTATTATTATTATTATTATTATTATTATTATTATTATTATTATTATTATTATTATTATTATTATTATTATTATTATTATTATTATTATTATTATTATTATTATTATTATTATTATTATTATTATTATTATTATTATTATTATTATTATTATTATTATTATTATTATTATTATTATTATTATTATTATTATTATTATTATTATTATTATTATTATTATTATTATTACTACTACTATTATTATACCTATTATTATACCTATTATTATTACTATTATTATTACTATTATTATTACTATTATTATTACTATTATTATTACTATTATTATTACTATTATTACTATTATTATTACTATTATTACTATTATTACTATTATTACTATTATTATTATTATTATTATTATTATTATTATTATTATTATTATTATTATTATTATTATTATTATTATTATTATTATTATTATTATTATTATTATTATTATTATTATTATTATTATTATTATTATTATTATTATTATTATTATTATTATTATTATTATTATTATTATTATTATTATTATTATTATTATTATTAGTGATGGTGATAGTGGTAGTGGTAGTAGTGTTCTATTTTAAAATAGTAATTTTATTTAAAAAAATCAATTGTATTGATTTCTCTATTTCGCCCATCACAATGTATTGGGATGCTAGGGTGCGTAACGGACATTGGGGAAATCTCAAGCTTAAATCTCAGCCAGGGTGAGTACATCCGTAAGGGATTTTTTCGGGTATTCTCTTATCCTAAGAGATGAATGTCTGGTAACTCTAATCTCTATGTACCCTGTACTCATTTCAACATCATTTCATTCATCGTCCGACATGACTTAACGTTGGAGGTTTTCTCTTATCCTGAAAGATGAATACCTGGTAGCTCTAAGCTCTATGTACCCTGTACTCATTTGAACATCATTTCATTTATCGTCCGATATGACTTAACGTTGGAGGTTTTCTCTTACCCTGAAAGATGAATGTCTAGTAACTCTAATCTCTATGTACCCTGTACTCATTTGAACATCATTTCATTCATCGTCCGATATGACTTAACGTTGGAGGTTTTCTCTTATCCTGAAAGATGAATGTCTAGTAACTCTAATCTCTATGTACCCTGTACTCATTTGAACATCATTTCATTCATCGTCCGATATGACTTAACTTTGGAGGTTTTCTCTTATCCTGAAAGATGAATGTCTAGTAACTCTAATCTCTATGTACCCTGTACTCATTTGAGCATCATTTCATTCATTGTCCGATATGACTTAACGTTGGAGGTTTTCTCTTATCCTGAAAGATGAATGTCTGGTAACTCTAATCTCTATGTACCCTGTACTCATTTGAACATCATTTCATTCATCGTCCGATATGACTTAACGTTGGAGGTTTTCTCTTATCCTGAAAGATGAATGTCTAGTAACTCTAATCTCTATGTACCCTGTACTCATTTGAACATCATGTCATTCATCGTCCGATATGACTTAACTTTGGAGGTTTTCTCTTATCCTGAAAGATGAATGTCTAGTAACTCTAATCTCTATGTACCCTGTACTCATTTCAACATCATTTCATTCATCGTCCGATATGACTTAACTTTGGAGTTTTTCCCTTATCCTGAAAGATGAATGTCTGGTAACTCTAAGCTCTGTGTACCCTGTACTCATTTGAACATCATTTCATTCATCGTCCGATATGACTTAACGTTGGAGGTTTTCTCTTATCCTGAAAGATGAATGTCTGGTAACTCTAATCTCTATGTGCCCTGTACTCATTTGAACATCATGTCATTCATCGTCCGATATGACTTAACTTTGGAGGTTTTCTCTTATCCTGAAAGATGAATGTCTAGTAACTCTAATCTCTATGTACCCTGTACTCATTTCAACATCATTTCATTCATCGTCCGATATGACTTAACTTTGGAGGTTTTCTCTTATTCTGAAATATGAATGTCTGGTAACTCTAAGTTCTGTGTACCCTGTACTCATTTGAACATCATTTCATTCATCGTCCGATATGACTTAACGTTGGAGGTTTTCTCTTATCCTGAAAGATAAATGTCTGGTAACTCTAATCTCTATGTGCCCTGTACTCATTTGAACATCATTTCATTCATCATCCGATATGACTTAACATTCGCAACGTAAAAAAAAAAAAAAAAAATCAGGGAACTTTCTCATGAAAAAATTCCAAAAATTCATTTAGTGTATACATAATATTTCAAAGCAGACTAAAAATTTCTTTTAGAATGGGCATACTTTTTTATGAATGTTAAATTTTCTTTTGAAATTGGAAATTTTGTTTTGTGAGTTCCAATATTTTTGAAGACGTGACTTAATTGAAGCTTTTTCTATATAAGTTATTATTTACGTACGGTCTTTAGTAAATAAATTGTATCCGACACGACTTCTTGAGCATCCTATGGTTACGTAGGGTAAGTAACACCTGGTGGAACTGTGTTACCCTGATTTATACGTTCTGGAAATTAATAGGGCACTAAGTTCGTAAATATTGCGCTCATTTCAGTTATTAATTTCTGTACGGCTGCGGTCGAATGAATTGCTCCAACAGTAATATTCATGCAAATGAACCTGCACGTTTATCACACTGCGCATGCTCGGGCCCTTAAGGGAAAACATCTTATTGAATTTTTACTTTCTCCACTGCAAAGTAGACCAACTATGTCGAAGCCTTACCAAAATTGTAGGATTTCAATCTATCTGTATAAATACAATATATATATGCCTTTCTCTACTGTTGTACAAACACTTATTGCTCTATCTACTTCAAGATAAACATTATATTATTGTAGTTACAAGGGAATACAGCAGACTTTAAGTGATAGTCAAATGTTTTAAACTGCTGCTAGTTATGTGACGTACACATGACTTTCTCTACTCTTGTACAAACACTTATTGCACTATCTACTTCAAGATAAACATTATCTTATTGTAGTTACAAGGGAATACAGTAGACTTTAAGTGATAGTCAAATGTTTTAAACCGCTGGTCGTTATGTGATGTACACATGACTTTCTCTACTCTTGTACAAACACTTATTGCTGTATCTACTTCAAGATAAACATTATCTTATTGTAGTTACAAGGGAATACAGTAGACTTTAAGTGATAGTCAAATGTTTTAAAGAGCTATTCGTTGTGTGATGTACACATGACTTTCTCTACTCTTGTACAAACACTTATTGCTTTATCTACTTCAAGATAAACATTACCTTATTGTAGTTACAAGGGAATACAGTAGACTTTAAGTGATATTCAAATGTTTTATACAGCTGGTCGTTATGTGATGTACACATGACTTTCTCTACTCTTTTACAAACACTTATTGCTCTATCTACTTCAAGATAAACATTATCTTATTGTAGTTACAAGGGAATACAGTAGACTTTAAGTGATAGTCAAATGTTTTATATAGCTGGTCGTTATGTGATGTATACATGACTTTCTCTACTCTTGTACAAACACTTATTACTCTATCTACTTCAAGATAAACGTTATCTTATTGTAGTTACAAGGGAATACAGTAGACTTTAAGTGATAGTCAAATGTTTTATACAGCTGGTCGTTATGTGATGTATACACGACTTTCTCTACTCTTGTACAAACACTTATTGCTCTATCTACTTCAAGATAAACATTATATTATTGTAGTTACAAGGGAATACAGTAAACTTTAAGTGATAGTCAAATGTTTTAAAACTGGTTGTCTAGGTGACGTCTTTGAATTTACGAATCCACTAGAATTGTATGTAGAATTGGCGATATATATATATATATATATATATATATATATATATATATATAAACTAAGGAAGTTTCGCAGTAATGGACATAAGATAATTTATTTAGACGAAACCCCGTACGATACCCATTACGTATCGAGAAAGGTGGCCACCTTGCAGAACGGACTGGGAGAAGGAGGGCTGGGGTTGTAAAACGACTATAAGGGTTCATCAAATGAGCGGCCGACGTGTACACGCGTTAACTAAACAGACATTACTTTTAGTTCTTAGTTAATGGTCTGTACACCCTTAAGCGGGTAGAACGTGTCATTAATGGTAGTGGTGGGGGCTAGGATAGCGTTAGTCATGCATTATCCTTACAAGTAAAATTACTGTGTACATATGTATGATTATTAGTACTGCGCGTAAGCTGCGTCTAGTATGAGGTTAATTCATACCATTTGGAAGCTTTTAAAAATCCCATTTTGTTCTCCTTCTCTCATTGCTTCTTCTGACCACCTCCTTCTGCGCCCTGGTGCCATCTGATGAACAAAAAGTCTTTTAGATCGGTAAAATATTGTTCATTCCTAATTTCGGATATCCGAAATTACGATGCCCTGTGTTCACCTGGTACTTCCTCCTACCTGTTCACATGATTTCCGAGGGAGTGCATTAGCTCACGGAGTAGAAAATCTACCATCCGAAATTAGGCACCTATCCGAACTATGGTGTCCTTACCCTACATTATTTGCTGCAGTTTTAGTGGTTAAAATTGTGCCCGTTTGAGCTATAAACTTGAATAATCAATAGAACAAATTCAAATTTCATGGCTTCTGGTGTCGGAAGCGGAAGCCATGACCGTAATGATATTGACGCCGTTAAAATATAAAAACTTCGATACGACTGTTGGAATTAGGCCAGTTCATGATTTTATGGTGGAGTTAAACAGGCAAGGTTTGCTTTGCGGACGTTTATTCCTAGACACCTGTTACTTTTCTAAATCCCGTTATTTTGTTCGTTCTAATGCTAGTTTATGTTTATTATCATAGGTCAGTATCATAGTTACTAACACCCAAACGAAAACATATCGTAAAATGGCCGTTTTACCTTTATAGTTGTAAGAGAGCTTTAAGGAGGACGCTTATCCACTTGCCTAAGAGAGCTTTAAGGAGAACGCTTACCCGTGTCCCCGGATACTTCTGTAACTGTTTATAATAAAATGAAATAGAATGTCAGCTATTACTTTCATAGGACTTTCTCTACCCACTATCGTTATTTATTACTAACTCTGCCATGTCCATAGTAAGTATTGAAGGTACCATGTTTTACTCAACTTTTATACCAAGAATTTAATTAAATACACGTTTAGATGACTGTGAATTCATAAAAATACTTTTAGAAAAAATTTCTGTGTGTAAGCAGTGTAACAGAAACACAAAAAGTGCCAATTTAATACCAAACTTGGAGCTTAAGTACAACATCTTTCAAACTAGAAACGAAGGGAAATCTGGAAACGAAGATTTAAAGAAAAAATCTCCTCATTCCAAATTTTACATGGAAGATTTTTCGAAAAGTCCAATTTCCCCAAAGATTGCCCTGACGTTTTTCATTAAAATATTATATGTTTAAGATATTTTCACGACAAATCAAATGTAAATCTTGAATTTGCTGGGAATATTCTCAAAAGTCGTATTCATTCTGGTTGACCTTTCATGACTTGTAAACGGTACTAGTGGATCTCGTTAAAATTCACAGTTTTTGAGATAAATCGTTTTGTGGCATTAGCTATTTCCGATGTATTCTTTATAGATAACCTGTTTTTTTCCGGTACACATGCAAAAAGTGGAACACTGTCTACAGACGCACCACATATATACATGCACTTTCGCGTAGCTGTTTCAAATACTATCTTGTTTTTCAGGAGACCACAAAACATGTATTTCCAATGAAATATCTGTATACGAGGACGTTTGTTACACGTTGGTGCTGGTTCATATGTTAGTTTGGATTCTACAGATATTTCAATAACTTTTTCAACGTTTTTTGCTAAAATGTAAAATTTGCAGTATATTTCAGGGACTCCATTTTTAGATTTAGGTGCTAAAATTTGCGAGGAGATAAAAGCAAAATTTGATGCTGTTTATGAAGACCTTTGGCCTTCTGTGACGACAGTTAGATATTCATATAACAGATTCAAATGTGGTCAAACATCCATTTTTGACAAGGACCGCCCAGGACGCCCTGCAGATGTGGTTGCCGAGGAAGTCGTTGAAAAAGTTCAGAATATGATTCTCGCTGACCGTCGAACGAAAGTTCGTGAAGTGGCAGAGGCCATAGGTGTATGATGGTAACGGTAACTCATGTTTTGCGCGATAAGTTGGACATAAGAAAGCTCTCGGCCCGATGGGTGCCACGTTTGCTCACATTGGACAACTTCGTAGCTGTTTAAGTGAAATCTGAAGGACTTCTTGCATCAAATGTCACTTTGGATGAGACATGGAGTCATCATTCTCCAGAAATCAAGCAGCAGTTCAAACAATGGGTTGCTTTCGGGCAATGTATCCAAAAAAGTCAAAGACGGTTCCATCGGCCGGAAACGTGATGGCGACGATTTTTTGGATGCTTTTTTTTTTGGCTTCTTGGGAAAAGGAAAAACGATTACTGCGGCATGCCACAGTTCGACAAGAAGTTGAACGAGACACGACCCTTATGATGAAGAAGAAAATTCTGTTTGATCAGAATGATGCCCGAGCACACAGGAAGACAACTTCGAGGGTTGTGGCGTATTTTATTAGGGAGCGAGGACTGCAGTTCGTGTGACGTCAGGCAAGAGCCATGTAGTACCAAGTTGTCTATATAAATGGCGCTGTGAGTACAGAATCTGAGGGTTCAGTCAGGTGTAGTACACTCGATGACAACAATGCAGCTGCCATGTAGCAAATGGAACTGTTAAATTTACAATGTGACGATTTATTGAAGGACAAATATACACACAATAAAGACTTGACTGATTTTTACAAGAATGTCCCCCAAACCAGATTTCCGAGGTTGTATTCACGGACATTGTGTACGTTTGGCTCGACATAGGTTATGAAATTAGCTAAGTCCAAACCCCGAAGTACCTTTCGGATCACAATCTAACATGCAGCCTTCCATTACAAATTTCTCAGACATTACGTCCTGACATTGATAAAATAGTTGAATAAAAACGAAACAGAAAGTGTCGGAAAATGTCCACGTAATTTTGTTCCGAATGAGTCCCCTCTAATTTACAGAGGAAATTCCTATATGTTTTATGTTATTTACCTTATAACCTGCCTGACCTTCAGATAAACTACAAGTGGAAGTTTTATGTATTTTCTCATAGCACAGAGTCAGGGTACTTATTGAGTCGCCCTCGTACAGTACTTAGCAAATAGCACTGATTGCGTTTTGTTGGTACAAAGGTCATCTTGTACCCAAACATGCATATTGTGACTTTGTGGGTTCGTGAAATGAAAAGTCCAATTTCACCACTCAAAAATGTTCTTTATTTCCACCGACTTACAGTTAAATACTTGCCAATTACACAGAATTACTTGCTGCACACAGTTACAATTCATCAGTTCGTCCGTTACCGTTCCGATGCACGTACACAAATTCTTCCGTTGCACGGCGCTACTTCACTAGCACGTCACGCACTAACACTGACTGACTCACCCCTAATTGAAGTCCCTTTTATAAGAATATCCTGCTATTCTAGAAGTCTCTGGTTTTCCGCAAATTACCCGAACGTTCCATAGGAGAGGAGAAGGGGAGAGAAACTTCGAGGGACAGTGACATTTCCCTCAGTTAGTGACAGAGACCGATGAGTGGGCGTGGCCCAGTGCCTAGGGTCCCTCCCAACTGTCGCCTGTCCGTCCCTTCCCTAATTGGGTGACACTGCTCCCTCCTCAAAGCTGGTCGTCCCGAACAGCACCATCGTAGCGTGCAAGACGATCCAGGTGTACCACCAACATCTTCCCCCGGGGAACCTTCTGGATGCGGTAGACCACGTCGTTAATCCTCTTCACCACTCGGTACGGTCCTTGCCATGGCTGCTGGAGCTTCGGGCAGCGTCCCTTGGTCCGGGTAGGACGGTACAACCAGACCAGGTCACCTTGCTGGAACCCTTGGCTGTTGGCTTGCCTGTCATATCTGGTCTTCATGCGGTCGCTGGCCTTCTGGATGTTCTGGCGAGCCATCTCGTGCATGTCGTGGAGATGGTCCACCAAGTTCTCCACATACTCGGTCGCTGGCTGTTTCGCTTCCGGAGGGCTTCCAAAAGCCAGGTCACAAGGGAGGCGTAACTCTCGGCCGAACATTAAGCTGGCTGGCGTCATCCCAGTTGTGTCGTGTGTAGACGAGCGATAGGCCAGCAAGAACAGTGGCACCTTGACGTCCCAGTCTCGCTGATGGCTGGCCACGACTTTCCTCAGGTGTTCCTCTAAGGTCTTGATGTACCTTTCGACCATGCCGTCCGATTGGGGATGTAGAGGCGTAGTGCGAGTCTTGTTCACCCCAAGCCTTTGTAATGCCTCCTTCATTAGGTTGGACTCAAAGTTGGTACCCTGGTCACTGTGTAGCTCTAACGGCACCCCAAATCGACAGAACACTTGCTCCACGAGGCAGTCTGTGATTGTCTTTGCCTCTTGGTTTGGGATGGCATACACCTCCGGCCACTTGGTGAAGTAGTCCACGACCACCATTAGGTACTTGTTGCCTCGGTCGGAAACTGGGAACGGTCCAGCAATGTCAACGGCGAGCCGTTCGAATGGCGCTCCGACGTTGTACTGCTGCATGCGACCCCGGCTCCTAGTCTGGGGGCCGCGACTCGCCGCGCACACGTGGCACTGACGGCACCATCTCACAGCATCTGCTCGGAGCCTCAGCCAGTAGTAGCGCTGCCGTAGTTTGTCAATCGTTCGGTTCGCTCCCAGGTGTCCTCCCGAAGTACCGGCGTGTACTTCCTCCAGGACTTCCGGGACCTTACTCCGGGGAAGTACCAACTGCTCTCTCTGCGTCTTCCCATCGGGTGATTCCCATACCCGGAACAGCACGCCCTCTCTGATCCTCAACGAGTCCCATTGGGCCCAGTACGACTTGTAGGTGGCGCTCCTTGGTGCGATATCCTCCCAGGTTCGTCTTGTCCCTGCCTCCACTTCCCTCAAGAGTGGCCCCAAGTCTGCGTCCGCCAGCTGCTCCCTCCTCAGGCTTGCGCTATCCCAACCGTCCGCAGGCACTGCCACAACTACTCGGACTGCTGCGGCACGCTCCTTCTCTTCCACTCTTGTGCACTGGCCGCACTCTTCTGGACAGGGTCTTCGGGACATGGCGTCTGCGTTACCGTGGCTCTTTCCTCTACGATGTTCCGAGGTGAAGTCGTACTCCTGCAGCCTCTGGACCCAACGTGCTGTCTGGCCTTCCAGGTTCTTAAAGCTCAATAGCCAGGTTAGGGCGGAATGGTCAGTCCTCAGGTGGAATGGCTGACCGTACAGGTACTTGTGGAAGTGCTCCAAGGTCTTTACTACCGCCAATAATTCTCGTCGGGTGACGCAGTAGTTCTTCTCTGCCTTGGATAGCGTCTTGCTGTAGTAGGCTATCACCCGCTCATGGCCGTCCTGGATCTGCGATAGGACACCTCCAATGCAATGGTCGCTAGCGTCGGTGTCCACAATGAAGGCGCCACCCGGTTGTGGGAAACTCAAAATTGGAGCACTGCACAGGGTCTCCTTCAGGTGCTGGAAAGCGTTTTCGGCGTCCTCCGTCCACACAAATGGCCGGTGTTCCTCTGTCAGGCGGGTGAGTGGTTTTGCGATGTTGGAGAACCCCTTTATGAAGCGGCGGTAATAACTGCATAGCCCCAGGAAACTGCGCAACTCTTTCCTATCCTTTGGGCGAGGCCAATCTCTCACAGCCTGTGTCTTCTCCGGGTCTGTGGCCACTCCGGTTGCTGAGACTATGTGGCCTAAGTAGTTCACTTTCTTGCGGAAGAGCTGGCACTTCTTCGCGTTCAGCTTCAAGTTGGTCGCCTGCAGTCTCTGTAGCACCTTACTCAGATTCTCGAGGTGATCTTCAAAAGTCTTCCCGACGATGATGATGTCGTCCAGGTATAGCAGGCAGGCATCGTAAGTCAGTCCTCTCATCACTGACTCCATGAGGCGTTGGAAGGTAGCTGGTGCGTTGCAGAGGCCAAAGGGCATAACCGTGAACTGCCAAAGACCTTGGCCCGTCGAGAAGGCGGTCTTCTCCTTGTCTCTCGGGTCTAGAGCTACCTGCCAGTAGCCCGACTTCAGGTCCAGGGTCGAGAACCACTGTGCACCAGCTAGCGTGTCCAGGGTGTCGTCAATCCGGGGTAAGGGAAAGCAGTCCTTCCGGGTGACAGCGTTCAGCTTTCTGTAGTCTACGCAGAAGCGCAGCTCGCCGTTCTTCTTCGTCACCAAGACTACAGGGGAACACCAAGGGCTGTCGGACTCTTCAATCACTCCCCTGGATCTCATGTCCTCCAGCATGTCTCGTACCGCCCCTTGCTTCGCCAGCGGAACGCGTCTATGTGGTTGCCGAATAGGCCGGGCGTCTCCGGTGTCGATGCGGTGAAGCACTTTGTCCGTGCGGCCGTAGTCACTATCGCCTTGGCTGAAGACGCGCTCGTATCGCCCCAGTAGTTGTCGAACCTGCTCCAGCTGTTCTGCGGTCAGGTGGTCGGCCGCCCTCTCCAGTAAGCCTTCTAGCCGGGGCCCCAGGTGTTGCTTCGGCGCCGGCTCCTGTGTCTTGTCGATTGCTGTTACGCTCACTACGGGCTCGCACGTTCCCAACTCCGTCCCGGCCTGGACGTCGTGATCGGTGTCCGTTGGATTTAGCAGTCTCACTGGCACCTCCTCTCGGCACGGCAGCAATGCCCTGGCTACACACAGTCCGTGTACAGGCGTCTTCTGGTCCAGCATCATGTTCCTGGTTCTCTGGCCCTCAAGTCGCGCCGTCACCACCACCTCGCTCCTCGCGGGAACAACCACGTCTTCGTCCAAGACGACCCTGCACATTCCAAGGCGCTCTTCGGGTTGACGGAGTATAACCTCTTCTCCGTTAAGCCGCAGGACCTTCTTGCCGACGTCGACCGTCGCCTCGTGGCTCCTGAGGGCATCCAGTCCCAGGATCACCTCCTCAGCCACCTTCGCGACGAACACCCGCAGACGAACGGCACTCCGTCCCAAGTTCAGCTCCAGCAGGGCCTCCTTCTCCACAGGCAAGGTGTCACCCGATGCCGTGACAAGCTGGTATGGCGGGCTTGGCTTCCTTGTCGGCAAACCCTTCGCCACGTCAGGTCTGATGATGGTCACGGCCGCCCCGGTGTCCACCAGCACGCGGCACGGCTTTCCTCTTATCCAACCGTCCGCGATGAGGCTGTCATCCATACGCCGGCTGACGGCGCGCAGTGTCACTCGAGGGGATGGTGGTGATGGCGCCGACGTGCCCCTCTCCACGACGGCCCTTACTCGTTTTCCGGCTGCTCTTCCTGGCGTGGGCAGTCTCTCTGTAGGTGTCCGGGCTGTCCACACCCCCAACACAGGCCACTAGGTGTTCGCCGGCGTCCTTCAGCTGGTCTCCTGTCTCCGGCGTAGCGGACACTCCTCGTTCTCGACGTCGGAATAGATGTTACTTTGGCCGCCTCCATCCTTAATGCCGCTGTCAGCGCCTCGTGTATGGTTTTATATTCGCCGAGCATTAGGCGCTGACGAATCTCCGTGTCCCGTACCCCGTCGACAAAATTGTAGGCGGCTTCCCGGGATACGAACTCCAGTGGCAGGTCAACCAAGGCCTTGCTAGCCAGCTGCTCGATGGCTATGGCGAACTCCTGCAGCGTCTCCCCCGGCTGCTGCGCCCTTGCCTTTAGCTGGCTTCGGTATGCTGCGGCTAAGCGGTGGTTCCCGAAGCGATTCTCCAGGGCCTCCCAGATGTCCTTGGGCGCCGCCATCGTCTGCACCGCGTTTAGCACTTCCGCGGCCCGTCCCTGGAGGCTGGCTATTAACTGTGTGGCCTCCTCCTCCAGTGACCATCCGTTGTGCCTGGCCACTGTGTCGAACTGGCGGCGGAAGACCTCAAACGTTGACGCGCCGTCATACTTGGGAGGTTTGACGCGCGCAGATGTTGTGTCGCGTCCCGGCGCGTCGGCCTTCAAATCCTTCAGCTTCCTGCCGACGACGTCCTCCACCATGGCGTTCAGGGACTTCGCGCTGCTGTCGGCTTTCCCTTCCAGGTCGTTAACGCGGCTCGCCAGGTCTTCGACGCGCTCGTCCACTTGGCCCATCCGCTTGCCCAGCTCCGTCACGTCGTCCCTCACGCCGGCCAACTGTTCTTGAAATTTGGCGGCGAGAGCCTCGTTCGCCACCTTCATTTCCGTGGTCAGTTCGGCCATCTTTGAGGTCATTGTCGTGGCCAAGTCGTTGTTAGCCGTTTCCGTCTTCGCTGTTAATTCGGCCTTCATTTCTTCCATCTTCCCGGTGATTTTGTCGTTGGCCGTCTTCATTTGTTTCAACTCGGCGGTGATGTTGTCGTTGGCCGTCTTCATTTGTTTCAACTCGGCGGTGAGGTTGTTATTTGTAGTCTCCAGCTTCGCGGCCAGGCTGTCATTTGCCGCTTCCGTCTTCTCTGTTAACTCGTTCATCTTCGCCTAAAGCATTTCCAATGCGGATTCCATGGCTGTAATGTTCGGTGATGTTATCTTCCCGCTTCCTGACACCAGTGTGACTTTGTGGGTTCGTGAAATGAAAAGTCCAATTTCACCACTCAAAAATGTTCTTTATTTCCACCGACTTACAGTTAAATACTTGCCAATTACACAGAATTACTTGCTGCACACAGTTACAATTCATCAGTTCGTCCGTTACCGTTCCGATGCACGTACACAAATTCTTCCGTTGCACGGCGCTACTTCACTAGCACGTCACGCACTAACACTGACTGACTCACCCCTAATTGAAGTCCCTTTTATAAGAATATCCTGCTATTCTAGAAGTCTCTGGTTTTCCGCAAATTACCCGAACGTTCCATAGGAGAGGAGAAGGGGAGAGAAACTTCGAGGGACAGTGACATTTCCCTCAGTTAGTGACAGAGACCGATGAGTGGGCGTGGCCCAGTGCCTAGGGTCCCTCCCAACTGTCGCCTGTCCGTCCCTTCCCTAATTGGGTGACAATATCCTATATTTATAAATATTTTAATTACATTGAATACCGTTTAGGGCTTGTGAGATTCACTTAAAGTATACTTTTTGTAATCTAAGATCTATATAAAATAAAGTTTCTATATAAACAGTTGAAGATATCATCAGTTAGATGTAATTCAAAGCCCACCTGTTGTCATGGCCCCTTGACATCGATAAACATACACCGTCGCTTATTTTCTCCCAGATCCTTTCCACATAACTATCGTTCACATATATCGCGTTTTCTCTCCAATCGATAAATATCGAATACGTCGACAGTTAATTAATATATCGACCGCTTCTGTCATCGTTTTCAGCCTACTTCATTGCGAAGTCATAAGGCTTCATTCTGTACCAAATGCAATTGTAATTTTGTCTTCAAATTGTTTAATAACGAGCAAAATTGTTTCATTTTTACTCTGTAGCTATTGGACGCATGGGATATGGTTTGATTAAGCGCAGACCGACTAGCTGGTTGAAGAGATAAGGTGACGGAGGGGCATTCCCATACTGTTACTTCGGCTTTCCTGCATGGCTTACGGATATTACTGTAACTTTAAGGTAATTATATAAGCCTCAAAATTATTACACAAATTTTACAAATTTCAGTTCCGTTTTCTTAACTTAAATATTCCAACAGCGGTGCGCAAAGATTTGCACCTGAAGTAGTAGATTACGTTCAGTCAAGTGAAAATAATCAAAGTGAAGACAATAGTGTCAATAACTGGGCCGAGTTATGTTACTGGGAAGCCTCAAAAACAAAGTTATAACGGCAACTGTTTCTAAGCAAATTCAAGCGCTTGTTTTGAACATATATAAATATGTGCTGACAAATAATCTTGGTAAGGGGTCATGCAATGAACCTGATGATAAATTCTGGGTATTCACAGAAATACAGTAAGAAATATTGTGACGAAAGGAATATCAAAGACGCCGATCAAGTGTGAAAACAAAAGGAAACGTTTCTCTAAATTAGATAATTTCACATGCGATTTAATTCGTCGAGAAATTTATAGATTCTATGCAAAAGGGAGAGCGCCCGCCTTAGACGAATTGGTTGCACATTTGCAAGAAATTTGTGATTTTCCTTATGGGTACTGCACTTTGTGCGGTCTCCTAAAGGAGCTGGGCTTCAAATACCGCACTTCGAATAAGATAAGGGTTATTATGGAATCCAGTAGAATTGTAGCTTGTCAAAACTAAAGAAGTTTC